>QEPC01008452.1:408816-441453 GCA_003113815.1 Sphenodon punctatus | reverse complement strand
TCATCCATGCCTTCATCACCTCGAGGCTGGACTACTGCAACGCGCTTTACGTGGGGCTTCCCTTGATGCTGGTTTGGAGTTTGCAGCTGGTGCAGAATGCAGTGGCTCGTCTCCTGATGGGGACGAACCGACGGGAGCATATCACTCCCATGCTTTGCACGCTGCACTGACTGCCTATAACGTACCGAGCCAGATTCAAGGTGTTGGCTTTGGCCTATAAAGCCCTACATGGTCTTGACCCCGGATATCTCAGAGACGGCCTCGCTTTCCACACCCCAGAGTGGTCCCTTCGGTCTTCTGGGGGTGCCTTCTTGGAGGTCCCCCGTGTAAAACGGTGGGCCACAATGGAGAGGGCGTTCTCGGTGGCCGGGCTGCAATTATGGAACTCCCTCCTGGAGGAAGTCCATCTGGCCCGAAGTCTGTTGGCTTTCCGCTGAGCCTGTAAGACTTGACTGTTCTCCAAGGCCTTCGGAGGGAGGGGGTGGGGTTAATAGTGGGGGAGGGGTGGTGGGTTTTTAGATGTTTTTTAGATGTTTTAAAATTGTTGTGTTGATGTTTTAAATTGTTTTTATTGGTGTTGTAAGCTGCCCTGGAATGCCATGTGCATGAGGGGGCGGCAAATAAATGTAATAAAATAAATAAATAAATAAATAAATAAATAAATGGGCAGGTAGGGGCAGTGGATGCCAGCGGGTTCCTGACTGCAGCAGCCATTCGGCCACCTCCATCAGCGGGCAAGCATCCTCCTAGAGCAGCTACCTCTAGCAGCAGGAATGGTATTGCTGCTAGGGGCGAAGAGCAGCAGCAGCAGCAGCAGCAGCAGCAGCATCAGCAGCGGTAGTGCACCATGGAGGAGCTGGGGTGGGGGCAGCTTCCAAGTCCATTGGCAGCTGCAGGATGTTGAGGGCAGCGTGGCTTTCAATTGAAAGTCACATGCATCTTGGGGAAAATGATATCTCTGGATGGGCAGCTCTTCTCGGTGGTTGCGAACATGGGGTTTAAGCACCTGATTGGGTTCCTGGCCCCCCAGTATAAGCTTCCCTCGTGCACCATCCTGAGTGGGCAGGTGGTGCCAGCCCTGTGCCGGGCTTAAAAGGAGTGGGTGAGGGAGCAGCTGGCAAGGGCTGGGCGTGCCACTGTCCATTTCACTTCAGAGCTGTGGTCGAGCAGGAATGTGCAGCATGCCTACCTCGCAGTGACGGCAAACTTGTGGCAGGACCCAGAGGCAGCATTTGGAAGTGGCAGGAGGGGTTCCGAAGCAGGGAATAGGTGGGCCCGTCTACAGACAGAAGTAATGGATGGCCCCCACACAGCTCAGAACATCGAGTCAGCCCTGACTGCCATGGTGAGGGAGTGGGTCACGCCAGGTGCGCCCTTCACCAAGGGGTGTATGGTGATGGACAATGTGGACAACATATTGAGGGCAGTCCACGAGGGGGGCTTCACCAGCATCCCTTGTGCTGCACACACCCTTCACCTGGTGGTCAGGGATGCTCTGGGCTTGGGGGAGAAGGGGACTGAGGCAACCACCCTTAGCTCCCTGATCGAGCGGGGGAGGAAGCTGGTCAGTTTCTTGAACCAGAGCATGAAGGGCAGTGACCTCCTCTGGGAGAAGCAGGCCGAGCAAGGCTCCCCAGTGCACCAGTTGGTGCAGGATGTGTCCACCAGGTGGAATTCCCCATTCCTGATGCTCGAGCAGCTTCTCAAGCAGAAAGCTGCCTTGCATCAGGTTGAACTGGTGATGGACAGTGGGGCACCTCCAGTGTATGATGGGGTGGAATGGGAGATCCTGGTTCACACGGTCTTCATGCTCAGACCGTTCCTGGCCATGACTGAGACCATCAGCTCCTCCACGGCCACCATCAACCAGGTGGCCCCTCTGTTCCAGAGTCTCCTGAGGAGGCTGGAGGAGATTCTCTAGGGGCGGGATTATGGCCCTCAGGACAGGAAGCTGGTGACTGAGGTGGTTGACCTGGTGCAGCAGCTGAAGGCAGGGCTGAAAGCGCAGTTCAATGAGCTCCTCAAGTGGGCGGAATATGTTTTTGCAACCATGCTGGACCCCAAGGTCAAGGGCATCGTGGCATGCCAGACATCATTTTATGGGCACTGGAAGGGTGAGCTGGTGGAGAGGGTCCAGAAAGCAGAGCGGGCTCATGAGTGTGCATGGCGGCAGCAGCAGGACGCCCCTGGGGGTGGTGGGAGTGGGACCAGCCACCCCTTTCAGCTGGCGGGATCTATCATCACTGTCCTCAGCCCTAGCAGTAGCAGCACCAGCAGCAGGCTGAGCAGCAGCAACACCCCTATTGCCAGCAGCAGCAGCTCGTATGTGCAGAACACTCTGGTGAGCATGGGTTTGTGCACAGCAGGGCAGGCAGTGTGGCTCAGTGGTGGAGGTGTTGTCAAAGGACAGTTACGTGAGTAAGTACGATAGTGCCTCAGCAGCAGTGGAGAGCTACCTGGAGGAGGAGCCATGCAGTGATCCCATTGAACCCAGCAGCGATCCCTTGGCCTACTGGGCCAGCAAGATCCCTGCCTACTGGGCAGTCAATGTGTGGTCTGCCCTGTCCAAAGTGGCCAAGGGTCTCTTGTCCTGCCCACTGACGAGTGTCCCCAAAGAGCAGGTATTCTCCATGGCGGGGCACATTTGCTCGCCGCACTGCCTGAGTCTGGAGGCCAAGTTGGTGGAGTAGTTGCTTTTTATAAAGGTGAACCTTCCGTTGCTGGGATTCCCCGAGCTGCCCCATGACATGGATTGATGGTGTAGTGACACATGCCATCCCATGCCAGGGGCAGTCTTGGGACGGGGCTCCTCCTCAATCTGGGCTGCTGCTGCTGCTGAGGTGCTATCCCTCCCTCCCGATGCCCAGCGCCTGCCCTGTCTCTCTCTCTCTCTGACTAGACAGCCTTGGATGGCCTATCTGACTCACATCATGATGCAGGGTGGCATTGGGAAGCTGTAAGCCTGACAGCCGACCTCTAGCTAGATGATCTTGGCCCAACTATCTGACTGGCTGTCTCGCGATGCACAGTCTTCACCAGCCTGAGTGCCCTGCCAAGGTCCCAGCCTGCATTCCCTACTGCGTCTCATGCCACATTGCCTGTCTGCCCGCCCTGGTTGCCAACTGCGAAACCTACCTCAGCCTGCCTACCACTGCTCATGCCACACAGTCTGTCTGCTGCTGCTGCTGCTGCTATGCCATGGGTTCTCCTGCTGGGCAATCCAATGTCTGCTGCTGCTTCACCAATGCCTGGCAGCCTGCAATGCCCGGCCAAGTAGGGGTGCCAGGCCAGCCACCAAGCCCCAAGTCTTCCTGGCCTCTGCTGCTGCTGCTGCCACTGGGTCTCAAACGGCCAGCAATGGTGCCACAGGCACTCCCAGGGGCCATGTGCCGAGCCTGCCTCCTTGATCAAGCTGGCGTGCTAAGCACCAAGCCTTCCTGGTCTCTGCTGCTACTGCTGCTGTGTCTCCAACGGCCTGCCATGCCCCCACAGGCACCCCTGGAGCACCCCAAGCCTCCTGGGGGGATTAAACTTCACAAATGTTTGGGAGGTCCGAACTCCGCCGAACTGAACGGTTGAACCCGAACTAAGTTTTTAGCCCAAACTTCCGAACATCTGAATACCGTTCTGTTCGCACATCGCTATGAAATCATAGCCGCAGTAGTTGCAGGGTCCCGCTGTTATTCCTTGATAGATTTAGTCAATGCCTTTTTCACTATTCCCCTGGATCCCACGCACTGGTAGAATTTCACATTCACGTACAAGGATCAGCAATACACTTTTACCAGGACACCCCAAGAATTCCATTCTTGCCCCAGCATTTGCTATTCAGTAGTCTTCAAGATGTGGGCGAAACTGAAGCCTGAGTTCAGAAACTCAGTCATCAGCTATATGGATGACATTTTGGTCCACTCTCCAGAGGAAGGAATGACCCAGGAAATTACTAGGGAAGTATTGTCCATCGTTCAACACACTGGGTTCAGGGTGAAAAGGGAAAAGGCACAGCTAGTCCAAAAACAGGTGAAGTATCTGGGCATTAGTATAGGAGAAGAGGGGAGGTCCCCAGGCACGGTGAGAGTAGAGGTTGTTTTAAAGATACATGTTCCTACCATTGTACACTCCCTCCAAGCCATTTTGGGCACCATAAATGTCTACAGGGACTTTATAAAGTTCTTCGCTGAAAAGGTCAAACCCAAGGCTCTGTCCTTGGCCCTCTCCTCTTCTCTATCTACACCCATTCCCTAGGCAAACTCATTGCTTCCCACGGTTTCCAATACCACCTATACGCTGATGACACTGAACTCTATCTCTCCACTCCATCCCTCTCCCCCTCTGTTCAACCTCATCTCACCAACTGTCTCTCTGATATCTCGACCTGGATGTCTCAACGCCAACTCAAACTGAACATGGCAAAAACTGAACTCCTTATCGTCCCTCCCAATCCTTCCTCTCCCTCTTCCCTGTCATTTGCCATTGACAGGGTCTCCATCCTCCCTATCCCTGAAGCCCATAGCTTGGGCTTCATCTTTGACTCACACCTTACCTTCAAACCCTACATGGATTCCGTGGCCAAATCCTGCTGCTTCTTCCTCCACAACATTACTAAGATCTGCCCTTTTCTGTCTGTCTCCTCTGCCAAAACTCTCATCCATGCCCTAGTCATCTCATGCCCTGACTAGTGTAACCTCCTCCTCACTGGCCTTCCCCGCTCTCACCTTTCTTCCCTCTAGGGATGGGTGAACAGAACTGAGTTCGGAAATTCGGTTCGGTTCGGAAGTTTGGTTCAGTTGACTGAACTATTCGAGTTCAGTCCAAATTCTGAACTTCCAAACAAAGTTCTGAAATTCAAACCCCATTGAACTAAATGGAATATTATCTTTTAGGGATGGGCGAACAGAGTCAAGTTCAGAAATTCGGTTCTGTTCGAAAATTAAGTTCAGTTTGGAAGTTTGGTTTGGTTGACCGAACTGGTTGAGTTCGGTTCGAACTCCGAACTTCCGAACCGTGTTTGCCCATCCCTACTTTCCTCATCTCTGTTCAAAACTCTGCTGCCAGGATCATTCACCTAGCCCATCGCTTTGACAATGTTCAGCCTCTCCTCTCCTCTCGCCACTGGCTCCCCCTTCCTGAGAGTATTCTGGCTGCACAAGCATCTCATCTTCACCTACAAAGCCCTTCACAACCTTGCTCCCCCCTACCTATCTGCCCTGATCTCCCTCCAAACCCCTATTCAAGCACTCCACTCCTCCTCCATCCCCTCCCTCGCCCTCCCACACCACCCCTGCTCCCCCAACCTCCTTTGTTCCTTCTCCCTCGTTGCCCTGCATGCCTGGAACTCCCTCCCTGCCCACATCTGCCTTGCCCTCTCCCTTCATACCTCAAATCCCTCGTCAAAACCCACCCTTCCACTCTGCCCTTCTTAACTCCTGCTAACCATTCCCACCCAGGATTATCCCCACCTGTTATCTGCAAACTCCCAATTTACTATAACAAGCCAAGAACGTGTACCTGAGTTCTCACATCCTCATGATTGTTGCATCCCTTGCCTCTCCCTCTGTTCCCCCTTCCCTGTTTCCCCTCTCCCTGTCTTTAGATTGAAAACTCTTGGGCAGGGACCGTGTCTATCTTATTCTCTGTAAAGTGCCAGGTACATCGCTGGAGCTATATAAATGGTAATAAATAATAATAATAATAATAATAATAATAATAATAATAATATAAGCTCCTGAAGGAGGGACGTGCATGGGAGTGAGGTCCCAAGCAGCAGGAATTCCTAGTCACCCTGAAACAAGATCTGGTCACAGCCTCAGGACTGGCACACCCAGATCACAAGCTACCCTTTCTAATACAGCTAGCAGGAACTGAAACATTCATAGGAGTCACCTTGGCACAGTACCAAATGGAAAAACAGAGGGTGATCTTGTACACTTCCAGGATCCTCAGTGAGGTAGAACAGGGGTTCATCCCTTGTGAGAAGGCATGTCTGGCTCTGCTTTGGAGTCTGGGGAAGTGGGAATTCATAGTAGGAGGATCCAAAGTGATAGTTCAGATACCCTACTCTCCCCTTAAGTATATCATCTCTGGCAAGGTACAAGATGGGCAGGTCAGCAAACCTAGAATAGCCAAGTGGATTTAGCCCTAGTAAATAGAGGGGTGAGTTTTAGTAAAGAAGAGAAAGACACCCCTGCTCCATATGGCCTGATAGTAGAAGTGGAGGAGCATGAGTGTCCACTCTCAGATTTGAACACAATAAACTGGCCAGTACAGTGGGGAAAGAATCATGAGGAGGCAGTAAAACAGGGGTTCAATGTATGGTATGCGGATGGGTCTTCTTTTTATTAATGGGGGGAACCCAAAACTGGATGGGCAGCTGTGCGGGTGTTAGATGGGAGGTTATTGCAAGGAACGGCTCACTCTCACTCATCCCAAGCTGCTGAGGTACAAGCAGTACTGGCTGTCCTTGAGTTTGAACCCCTAGAGGTTTCTTTGGTAATCTACACAGACTCAGATTGGACTGCTCACGCCGCCGTGATACAGCTTCCAATCTGGCTTGGTAGAGACATGACAGCTTCAGATGGGAGACCGGTATCCCATGCCAGCAAAGGGAAGCGGGTGGCGGAGGTCATCCAAGCTAGAACAGGTGTAACTTGGGTGGCACACATGCCAGGACATTCCAGGGAGCCAGCCGATTGTACTGATCCTACTGTTCCAAGTAGGGATTGTGCTTTACATGATGGGTTTAACATGTTGGGTTAAGTGGAAAATGGCCAGATTAAGTCGCATTGAAGACCACCATGTTCACTGTAACTCATGAATGTGGTGGGGCCATCACCCCCCAGGGGTTTAGCCCTGAACGGGGGGAATTGTTAGGTAACATATCTTTTCCCCGTGAATGTGACCCCCTCCCCCCTTTTGTTTTGGTGAACATCACTCCATAAGGAATACAGATTCTGGGGTGCTCAAGTGACAAGGGCCAGAGTGAGAGCCAGGTGAGCCATAGAAACTGAAAAGCCCCTCAGGTAAAGCACGAGAACTGAAAAGAACAGGAATTAGATAAGGGAAGAGCCTCTGCCAGTAACCATGGGAGCACAGGAAATGGAGGCCGGTCTCTGGTTTTGAACAAAGACCCTAGCTTGGAACTCCAGATTAGCAAAAGTGAGCACAATGATGGACCCTTCTGTGCACACCTGGATGGAGCCAGCCCCCCCTCCCCCTTTCCCCTATAAGAAAGCCCCTTATCTCCTGTAAAGATTTGTTTTCCCCACAACATCCTGACAAGATTTCCCTACTGACTCACCCTATCTTCCTAAAGACAGCTTGAGCATCCTCCCAATCCTTCACTGAATTCCATTGTCACACTCAGGCCTCTTTTGTTCCCCTCAGAATTAGATCACCACTGGGCTAGGACTTTCTAGAATTCAGTCCTAATCATGGGAAGACAGAAAGGTGACATCTCCTCCAGCCCCTTGGGTCTGCCCTAACAGACCCCTCCCTCCCAAAGGTCCCTCCCCCTGAGCACATGGAACTCACTCTATGATAATAATCCAAACTCTGGCCCCAGGAGTAGAGTAGTTCAGTACCCCACTGAAGGACACCTCTCCCAGATCTTGGTCTGTGTTCCTCACCCCCTCCTCCACCTTTTCAACCCCCCCCCCCCCACCGTCTGAGGGTTGCCTGTCTCTCCCTCTACCTACAGGCTCAGCAAGGTAACCTTTCAAACCTCTCTCTCTCTCAGTTCCCCTTTTCTTCCTCTTCCCTCAATGCAGTGTACTCCAGCCCTGAAGAATACCAGACTGGGAGTGGGTTGGATTGTTTGTGGGTGAGTGGTGTATATGTACAAGGGAGGGTGGTTATTTCAAGCTTTATAGCACCTAAGAATTGGCCCATGGGTGTGTATCTGTACAAGGAAGGGTAGGTGTGTGTATCTGTGTCTCCCTTTTGTAATAAAAACACCTTGGTATTCAAGCAGTTGTCTATATCTGGGAAGTGGGTGGGTCAGTACAGCTGACCCACACCCCGTACCTCAGACTGATCCTTGTGGCATGTGGGAACCCCTAGTTCAACTAATTTGGCAAATTGCCCTAAATTTAAGAAGCGGGCATATATTGGGGTACCAACCCCCCAATAGTCACATGTGGAAGGGGGTCTCCTGCTAACAGTACAAGGTATCCTGCTAAGGAGTACAAAGTTGGACTAGATGACCCATGAACCTCCCTCTGTGGTTTTATCAGCTCCTTGTGTCCCCCACTTTAGCAATGCTCCTGCCCTACTCGGTTTAAGGGACACATAAGCTCTTTTCAATGGTTGTGGGAAAGGCCCTCAGGCAAATTCTGGCCCAGGGCAAAGTCAGTATGTGCTTCTCCTGGGCAGCTGTTGGGGGTGGGGTGGAGGAGAACACAGTATCCTACCCCCCTCCTAACAGCTGATCATGGGGGAGGGGAGCCTGGGTGGACAGCACAAACACCCCTCTCCCCACCCCAACTGTGGAGATCAGGGGAGGGGGGGCCCAGTCCTCCCAATCCACCCATCCAACAGCTAATCAGGAGAGCAGGGGCCCAGAGGAGTATGCACTAATCTGCATGGAAACTGCTAACTAGGAGGTTTCTGGTGCCTGCAAAGCAGGAAGGAGATCCCATTAATGAGAATCGCAGAGATCCTCGAAGAAGAAGCAAAGTTTTGTTTATGCTTTGTGATTTATGCATTGGGAAAATATGAGGGCTTTTTAGTTAAATTTATAGATGAAGTTATGTTGTTTTAATATTAAGGAAATTATTTACTCTTTGTTTTGGGAAGCCAGGTCCTGTCACCATTGGACCTATTACTGTTCATCATGCCTTTCTGCTCAGCCCCTGTACCCCTGTTAATTTGCTGGGTAAAGATCTTCTGTGTAAATTAGGTTGTGTTATTTACTGTTCCCATAATGGCATTTAATTGGATGTTTCTTCAGGCGATCACGAGGCACTTTTGACCCTCCTCGCTATTTTTGACCAGCCACAGGCACAGCCCGGCACTTCCTCATTGCAACCACACCTAGATCTCACCAAGGAGTATTGGCAAATTCCACTGACCCAGAGGGTCAAAGAGAAAATGACTTTTGTGACCCCCTTGGGGCTGTTCCAATTTGTAAAGATGCCGTTTGGGCTCCATGGAGTCATGACCACATTCCAAAGACTGATGGACAAACTCCTGGGGCCCCATGGATCATATGTGGCTACTTATATTGATGACATTGTGATATTTAGCAACACCTGGGAGGAGCATGTTAACCACCTCCGGCAAATAGCGAAAGCATTAACGGCTTCACGGCCAATCCCCGCAAGTGTCATTTGGTGTTGAGCGAAGTACAATACCTAGAGTATAGGGTGGGAAATAAGGATGGGTGAACAGAACACGGTTCGGATGTTCGGATGTTCGGTCGCTTGGTCTGGAATCCGAGTTTGGCTGTTCGGTTCGGCCGAACTTGACCAAACAACCTAAAATAGCACTATCAATACCGAAACTGAAACCCAATTACAAATAGTTTTTTTTTGTTGACCCTGAAACCACCCCTGATCTCCACCCCTGGTGCCAGGAAGTCTGCTCCTTAGCTGGCTCCCACTTCCAGTCACATTTTGCCCACCTTTCAGTCACGTTTTTCCCACCCCCGAACTCATCCAAACTCATCCGAACTTACACGAACTGTTCGGCCGTTCGAGCATTCGGTTCGGATGTTCGGTTTGATCATCTGAACAGGCCAAGTTCGTCCCAAACTACGAACCTCCGAACCGCATTTGCCCATCCCTGTGGGAAATGGATGTACCTGGCCCATCTGGGAGAAGTTACAGGCCTAAGGGATTGGACCTTACCCCGAACAAAAGTGCAGATCCAGAAGTTTCTAGGACAGGCTAATTATTATCGAAAACATGTACCCCACTTTGCAACAATAGCTGCACCACTGACTGAACTGATTCGGAAACGACAGCTGAAGATAGTGCAATGGACCCCTCCTGGGGTTCGGGCCTTTGGCCTCCTGAAGAACCGATTGTGTCAAGCCCTATTCTTGTATAGTCCAGATTTTTCATTACCCTTTGTAGTGCACACTGACGCATCTGACGACGGTTTGGGAGCAATGCTGTAACAGGTGGTACAGGGGGGGAGGAACACCCTATTGCTTACATTAGCTGGAAACTGAACAAACGGGAGCAGGCATATGGCACTTTTGAGAAGGAGGCCTTGGCTCTGTGATGGGCTGTGGGGGCCCTCTGATATTATTTGGTGTGGGCTCCTTTCCACATAATAACAGACCATGTGCCCCTCCAGTGGTTAACGTCTATGAAGGACTCGAATGCCCACCTGATGCATTGGTATCTCACAGTCCAACCATTCTTCTTTATGATTTCTCACAGGGCTGGGAGAAAGCATGGTAATGCGGATTTCTTTTCTTTTCCTGACAGGACTCGACCGTGACCGGTGTGGCACCGGGATTGGCCTCATTCTTGCCCCGGCAAGAGGACCGTGGTGAGCACAGCGAGGGGGAGGAGGATCCAACAGAAAGCAAGGAGACAGCTGTAGCAATCAGCTGGGCTGGTAGGACTGCACCGACAGCGGGACATGCTGGTCCCTGACGTAGAAGAGAGGCGGGGCCTTGGGATCAAAGGGAAAGAGGGATGCCGAGAGAGGGGGGAAGGCGGTAGTAGGGGTCTCCCTGAAATCGAGGGAGGAAAGCCTGGATGCCGGGAAGGAGACGAGGTTGAACCCAGACTGGTAGAGGGAGAGCCGACCGGACCCAGACTCGGGAAGGACCCAGACTTCCGCATAAAGGCAAGTGCACCCAGAAGGTTGGGGGATTGTGGGGGAACAGAAGGGGAGGGGGCACCCTCCATCCATGTGGCGCAATGTGGGGGAGGGCATTGGACAACCCCACCCAGAGCAGCGACAGGAGGGCGGATAAGGGTAGGCTCGGGCTTGGACCCTTGGTCAAGGGGTCACTCAGGAGCCGTAAAGTCTCTTCCCCTCCTCCTAGACCCTGACCAGAGAGTAACGGGGACCAAGCGCCCCAATGGGCGCCCAGAAGGGTACTCAGGGGGAGGGGTACATCCCTAGCTTACGACCCACAGTCCCCTTCTCAGGTTTCATGAGGATCATGGGTTAACAGGGGTGTTTCTGACAAAATATTTCATTTCATTTCATTTCATCTTTAATTTATACCCCGCACTCTCCCAACCAAAGTCGGCTCGAGGCAGCTCACATCAATAATACAATATTAGGGTTTTTATCCCACGCAGGGGAAACCCAATACCAAATACATCCTAATACACAAGAAAACCCTACCCTCCCATTTAAAATTTCAGTAATAACAACATCTAACAATATGCCTTACTAACCCATCCCAATACCCTCTACCAGTATCAAACCATCCTTCCTTCCATCCCCTGCTGCCACCAGGGGTAGTCCTCCCTCTCCACCCCTCTCTCACCGGGGGGAGAGGAAGGCCTCCTCACAACTTTCACCAGTAGAAACCTCACATTGGGCAACCCCACCAATGACTCCTCCATCCCATCCTCCAGGTCCCACCTGAAGCAAAATTGTATCTTAAATTGAAATTAGGTTGTGAGTCCAAACCTGGTAAAAGTGGTTGGAACAGGAGAACCAAGATAATGGTTAGGTGGAGTGTGTGATTTCTCACCATGGCAAAAAACCGAGATGGGTCCAATTACCTAAAGGACAGATACTTAAGAAGACTAGCCTAAAGGAGGAGGGGTATCCTCCCAATGCAAGAGGAAGAAGAAGGAGAAGAACAGTCTCCATTTTGGAAACAATGAGTTCATAGCAAGGAGCCTGAAACCAGCAGCATGAACTGAGAGTCTTCCCAGTAACACCATAAGAATAGGACCCAGCCCCTCAATAGTGGTCCAAGACAAATGGAAACACCCTGGACTGAGCCTTAGGGTAAGGAAACAGGCAGGGAATTCCAGTGTAAGTAGCATGTGTTTATATTACTTTTATTTCAGTTGAGACTTGCACTCTCTGATTAATAAGCCTCAATCTTACATTGTTTAAATACATTTTCTTATTAGCAAGCCTCAAGTGCTTGCATGGTTATTTCTGCCCTTGGGGGTTCATAGGTGTGGGGACAACCTGGGTTAATACCTGGACAGACCTTTCTTTAGAAATGTATCTGTATGGAGAGCCCTCCTAAGTTTCAGGTGGTCAGAGGACCAGAGGGTACATTCTGGACCATTTATTTTATTTATTTATTTATTTATTTAACAAATTTCTACCCCGCCCCTCCTGCTACGCAGCCTGGGGCAGCTTCCAACAATTTTAAAATACAATAAAACCATCTAAAACACTCATAATAATAATAATAATACTTATTAAAATATTAAAACAGGGCTAAAGTCATAAATATAATAAACAAAATAAAATAAACAAAAAAGGTGGGGGAGCTAAACGCCTCACCCTACCCTCCCTCCCTCCCAAAGGCCTGGGCGAACAGCCAGGTCTTGCAACGTCGCCGGAATGTCAGCAGGCTAGGGGCCAGGCGAGCTTCCTCCGGAAGGGAGTTCCAAAGGCGCCACCCGGCCACCGAGAATGCCCTCTCCATTGGCCCTCCACTTAACACGGCTGGGCTGGGAGGAAGAAGGAGAAGCTTTGGGGAGAGTAAGTTACCCAAATACCCCAATCTCTGTGACACCAGGTCAGGAACCCCAATATCATCTGTTAGGCAGGGGGAGGAGCACGCTCTGCCAGACCCAATCCACAGACTCATGGCAGGACTGCACGACCAGGTCAGATGGGAGGCGGACCCTTTATCCCACTTTGGGCAACCTTACTTGGCCTTTTCCCGAGGAGGCATTGCATAGTAACTGCCTGCTGGCCCTGCCCCTGGGCAGGGTGAACATCTGGCAGCTGCCAGGTATATGAGCCACTTCTTCACATGGTAATGTTGCCCAAAGTGGGATAATATCTCATGTGGCTGCACCCTACCACTGAACTTTCCTCTACTTCCTGGGATCCACTTGGGAAGAAGTAGCAACACAAAGCACCATTTTCAGAGTGTTGTCCAAAATCCCATTTAGCTTTATTTAAATGGCCAGGCTCAGTTTCTCAGGAAAAGGTAATTTCCTGTCCAAGTTAGGTGTTATGCTCTGTAGGGTTTGGGTTCTTGAGAAGCAGTCTTAAGACAGAAAGCTTGTGGGAGATAGATGTTTATTAGAACTTTTGCCCAGACTCAGTGGTCAAGAGACTGTCCCAGTTGGCATCTGGTGAGACTAGGGATGAAAGAAGTAGGGCAGTAATTATTCTTGAGTATTTCTGAGTAGTTAAGTAATGGGCTCATGTTTCTGGGAGCTTACTCAGCAATATTAACGAATACTAACACTTGGTACCCCTAATGTGGTGCAGGGGGAGGGGAGCAGGGAAATTTTGGGATGGGGGGCAAGCAGGAAGGCGGCAGAAAGGATGGACAGAGGGAAGCAAACTCACTAGATGAGGACCGAACTGGTCATGGCCCGTTGAGTTGAAGTGGACTTGGCTCACCACCTGCTGCCACCACTGCTGGGAGATTGGCTGCCATCTTTTCTCTGGGAGCAAAATGTAGTCCAGTGTGCTCCCAGACAACCATTGGGTATTTTCAGACGTTACGAGATCATGGTGAACCACGGTCAATTCCCAAATGGGGACCGTGAGCCCATAACGTCTGTTGGGGCCAACTGTGATTCACCCCTGTGAATCACGGCCGGGAATCACTTTGACCATGCAAATGGCCCTCCTGTCCAGAGGAGGCCATTTGTGTGGTCAAGGCGATTCCCGCCCGTGTTCACCGGGGGTGTCACGTCTGTCCCCTGACCACAGCCCGGAATCAGCACCGCTGATTCCGGGCCGTGGTGAATGCCCCGGGGGGCGGGGGGCCAGGGGAGTGGGGGGGTGGGGCTGTGCAGCCTCACATTGCGCCACACAGCCCTGCCCCCCCCCCAGATTCCCCGCCGGAATCGGCCAGCACGTCTGCTGGCTGTGACGGCGGGATTCTGATGGGGAATCATTTGGGTGATTCCGTGGCTGGGCGAATGCCGCCCTGTCACATCTGAAATCACCCATTGTTGGCCGATGTTCTAATGCTCTCTGAGAGCATGCTGGACTACACTTCCCGGCATGCTCCTAGAGAAAATATGACTATAAAGTGAATTAATTACCCTGATCCTCAGCAAATACCAAGTAAAAATGAGGACTGATTTTCACCCCTAAGTGAGACCTGCCATCCCTGGTAAATGTAACAGCATGTGTACCTCTGCAAGGTTAGACAGAGTTTGTAAACAAGCAGGTTCAGACATGACATTCTCACATGCTCCTGATTTGTCTGACGACCCCCGTCCATGCTGGTGTGACTTTGATTCAAGCGCCTTCTTTAAACTTTGCGAAATATAGGATAACTATAAGATACAATGAGCACTGATGAAGACCATTCTGGCTGAGACCTCTGTAAATATGAAAGATCTGTATGGAAGAATAAAGGAATTTGGTTTCAATGCACCCTTTTGTCTTGATTATTTAAAATAGTCTGAAATCTAGCTATATTTTTATTTGGAAAATGAATCAAGAATAATTAAATAGGAAAGTAACATCTGCCATGAATCAATAGACTCTCAGGAAAATTAAAATGTTATTTTTTGTCCTCCTCAAAACCACTGATATTTTTTTTCATTCCATGCCATTCATTGAGATCAGATGCCTTTCACTCTAACTGTGTCAGATCTTGGAATTACATAAGTAATAAAGTCCTGAAGACCTGATGGCATGGGAACAATGGAATATGTAACAATATAATCAGCAGCAAAATCTATATTTAATGTGTGACATTCTAACACTATAAAATATGATGATTTTTAAAACTTCTTTGTTCTTCCAGGCCAGGTTCAACGGCTGCTGGGTTTTTTTAATCTTGTGCCATTTTATCTTAGCTGACGCACTTTTTTTTATTATTTGCTTTGTTTTTGACTTTGGAAATTATTATATAAGGCACATGAAGGAGACAAGTGAGCAAGTACAAATGGATAAAACAGTCTATACAGCACTCAGCAAGTGTTAAGCAGAGCCAATAATTTTTTTAACTTGACAGTCTCTTAATCTTTCACAGTAAGCACAGTGATAGCATTTCTTGTTTCAAAACCTGTTATGGCATTGAAGAGCAGTCATTTTATGGTGGGATTTAGCCGAAGTCATTAATTCCTAATGAAAGTGTTGCTTCACAAGATGAAGAAAAACTTCATCTCTTTCCAGCAACTTCTAGCTTTGTTCACTAACAGTAACACCATGTGATGCAGTAATTTCAGCATTTGACCTTATAGGAACGTTGAATTCCAAATCTCTGCTAAAGTTCTGTCAAAGGGACTGCTATGGGAGGGGAGTAAGGAAGCTCAGAAATAAAGGGTGTAAACAGGCAGACTGCAGCCCTGGTTATGCTCCGCCTCACCCCCAGATGGCCCATCCATCTAAAGGCAGACCGCCAGATAGTGAGGTGGAGCAGAAGTAGAGCAGGTGCTGCCTGCTCTGGACCAGCATTGCTTGCGGTGCTTTAGAACATCTAGGAGCATCACCAGCGGAGCAGGCTGGTCAAACCCAGGGCACTGGCCCAAGGTGGAGCAATGGTCCGTCTGTTTGGTGGACTGCCACTGCAGCTCTGGTCTCAGCTGGAGTTGCTCCGGGCAACACCATAGAGTTGTGGACAGCAGCCTAGAGTGTCGGGCAATCCACCTGCAACTCTATAGTGTGGGGGAGGGGCACCGCATGAGTAGACCATCAGTCACAGCAGCTGCTAGGTTCATTTAAGATGGACCCAGATGGGGTTGGACGTGGATGGATACAGGACAGGGTCCACCCCCAGAGTAGCTCCAGGGTTGGCTAGTCCTGTGTCCATCAGGAGACACCCAAAGAAAGGGGCCTCATTTATCAAAAGGCCAAAAGGACAGAGACTGGGAATTGTGATATAGTACTGTGGGTGAGTCTTTGCAAGACTATGCCTATGGTTAGACAGCACCCTGCCTATGGTTACCAAGGGGCTTCTAGGAGAATTTAGATTCAAATTCACAGCCTCTGGTTACACTCCATGGAAGAACATTCTTGAGTTGATATCAGAATTTTTTTCCATCCTTTCAATGTAGGATTTTACACTAGTTTTCTGGGACTGCAGGACAGCTGTTGAAAGCCCTGCCAGATCCAGGATGTCTGCACAATGTAGAACCTTTGAAACTGTCAACGATAATAAATCATTACCTGGAAGAGTGAAGGTGAAGGGTGGTTTAGCTACAGTGAATCTTGCCCAAGTGCAGAGGAACTACATGATACTTGAGGTCCCATTTGGCTCCCCATTTTTATTAACAGAATTAACTGGTTATTGTCTCACCTACTTGTCCTCTTCCTCTGGAGAAAAAAATGTTAAAATCTCCAAAGAAGCTCTCTCAGGTTTTATTGTCTCTACCTATCAGCTTCCACATCACTTTTCCACCCATAAAAGCCTGCCAGCTATCTATGGAAGATGTCATACAAGGAACAGACCCTGCTGCATGCTGGTACTTGTAGTCTAAAAGCTGGCAAGCTTTTAGGTGAAGTGGTGTTTTCCAGTCTTCAGGACTACATTTTCCAGGGGCACAGGATTGGGTAACATAAACAGATCCCTTCCCCTGGCTGTTCAAACCTGGTGGCAGCAGAAAATCCAGGGAAGAAAAGGGGAAATGGAGTGAGCAACAAACAAGTCCCGTGCCTGGGGAAGGCAAGTGGGGCGACAGGGCTGGGGCTAGGTCTGATCTGGCAGGTGGGGACTGGGCTAGCAGCCACCGGTGACTGATTCCCCCTCGTCCCCTCCAAGTTAAAAAACAACAACACCAAAATGAGCCTCTGTCGAGAGCCTGGTTGGTATTTGGATCTCTTGGTACTCAGTTTTAGCCAAGAATCATACTATTCTTCTCAGTTTATTATTAATTATTATTATTATTATTAATATTAACAAACATTTATATAGCGCCAGAAGTGTATCTGGCACTTTACAAAGTAATAAAATAGACATGGTCCCTGCCCCTAGGGCTTACAATCTGAGAGACAGGAGCTGGGGGAGAGACATAGGAAGGGGAACGAGGGAGAGATAAGGGGTCTAACATTCATGTTTTAACAAGTAAAACAGCATATCGAGTTTCAGCCCTAATCCTGAGCAAAGTCCCTGCAACTCTATTTCCTTCGCACTAGGAAACTGTTCACATGTAACTATTGTTTTCTCTCTGAGGGTACAGGAGAATCTCTATATAAAAACCTCTTCATGTATATCCTACGGATACCCAGTTTCTAGGGATGGACGAACGCGTTTTGGATGTTCAGAGTTCGGACCGAACTGGGTCTGTACGGATGTCCAAACCAAACTTTCAAATGGCTGAACAGTTGGGTCATGTTCAGATGAATTCGGGGCGGGAAAAACGTCTTTTCGGGGCCAAAAATTCGGTTTCGGTTCAGTTTCAGTATCGATAGCGCTATTTTTGAATGTTTGATCAAGTTCAGCCAAACCAAACTCGGCTGAACCGAACCATCGAACCCGAACTTGGGTTTCGAACTGAACGTCCAAACATCTGAACCGCGTTCTGTTCACCCATTCCTACCAGTTTATTCTCTTCTCTATGAGAGGGTAGAGGGACACATACATAAAACATCCTCATGTTTGTTGTAAGTGTGATCCACTTCCATCCTGACATACAACATCTCACTCTTTCCATTGGATAACATGGGAAATTCAGAACATCATAACTTAAAAACTACATGACAGATTTTCAAAGTCTAAGCTCAAGAATGCACTACAATGCATTCTTGAGTGAATTGTATACCTCCAAATGGATAACTTAAAACAAACTTTTTCTGTCAACAAAAAGCATTGCAAAAGACAGAAAAAACAGTTCCGCCATAACTCAGTTGTTTCTCAACTGATCTACCCTCTCAAACGTGGCCTATAGGAAAGCCTTTATGTGGCACTGAGACTGCAGTCCATGCTCACAGAGGTTACAAGGGGCAGGTATAGAGGTATTGCATATATGGATCGTACATGTGTCTGCGGCAAAGGACAAATAGAGGATTTGATCCATTACTTTTTTTTTTTTGCCCTTTATATTCCCAGCCATGGAAAATACTCAGTGAATTTGGATCTTAGTCACCCCAGGCTCCAGCTGTTGTTCTTATTGATTGACAAAAGAGCTTATGTTACCAAGGCTGTGACATCTTTTGCTGTTGCGGCAATTAAAATGACAGCCCAGGCAGACTTGGGGAATGGTGATTGACCCAAAAACTGAAATGTACAATCCTTTTTGTTTAAGCTTTTCTGGCCAATTTATGCTGTATCTTGTTTGTTACTTTGTGTGGGGTTTTTTATGTTTTGTCAAGACATCAAGCCAGTACAATAGACTTATTTACTTAGTTACTCAATTGATCTATATGAAATTTGGAAAGCTTCTATCCCTCACCTGTGTGATCTATCCTACAAAATTTCACACTAATAGTATAAGTCATCTTGATTTTATAACTAGCAGAATGTTCATGATTTTAACAAAGTGTTGCAGGCGCCTTAACTATAGAGCTGTTCCTTTGGCTCTGTAACATAGAGATCAATATACACATACTATATATCAAGAGTTCAACAATATTTGTCTAGAATATTGTTTCACCGAGTTTCTTGCTTTAGTACATTTCTCTATGTGTATTAAAAACACGCATGGATGAATGACTTGCCCTTTATGTCCGATTTTGCCTTTACACAAATGAAAGTAGAATTTTAAAACCTTTTGAGTTACAATCAGTAGTGTGAAGATCGTATAAACTGGCATTTATTTATTTCAAATATTTCTATCCCACCGCTCTAGCTCGAGGCAACTTGGGGCAGCTCACAATCAGATTAAAACAACAATAAATACAAAAGAAATACAAAATATAAAACCATAATAACAAGATGTAAAAACAAAGTGACCAATGCAGAAACACCCCCCTAACCCTTGTAACCCGTCCCACCCTTCCCTTCCCCCTCGCCAAACACCTGATGGAAGAGCCAGGTCTTATAAAAGGCAAGGATATCCAGGCTGACTCTCTACTGGGAAGGCATTCCAAAGCAACTGTACAGCCACTGAGAACACCCACCTGTCTGTTTGGACCCATCAGAAGTGCAGAACCTCCACGAGGGTGCTCCCGGATGACCACAGGGGTCATCCAGGGGCCAAGGGGGTGAGGTGATCTTTCAGATAAGCAGGGTCCAGGCCATTTAGGGCTTTGAAGGTTAATACTAGCACCTTGAATCATGCCCAGAAGTTAATAGGTAGCCAGTGCAGTGCTCAGAGCATGGGTGTAATGTGCTCCCTGTGGCCTGCCCCCACAAGGAGAAGGGTCACCACATTCTGTACCAGCAGAACCTTCCAAACAGTCACCAGGGGCAGCCACACGTAGAGCACATAGTCTAGTCTCAAGGTGATGAATGCATGGATGTGGGTGGCGAGGTCTGAATCTGAGGCATATGTGAGGAGCCTTCTGTCATGGCTCTGGGGTCAGGAGCCAGGGAAGGGAGTAAGAGAAGGGTAGATAAGAGAGGAAAGGGCTGAAGGGAATAGGGGAAGTTCCACCAATGGAATAGGAATCCTTTCAGTCATTCCCTGCTACCAGGGGATGAACGTCTCAGCATGGGACTGGAGACGCCCTGACTATGAGGGTTTACAGCTCATTATTGAGGTCACAAGGCAGGAACAAGGATTCATATGGGGAACGAGGACCATGGGGCAAGGAGAGAGAGTTCACGGAAGGAAACCAGATACAAGGACCAAATAGAATACACCAACTAACAGAGGAGAGGAGAAAGAGAGTATAGCTACAGCAGTAGGCAGAGCAACAGTCAGGGATAGATTGACAACAGAAGCTCTGCACCTGACACAGGCCTCAGCAGCCTTAAATAATGTAGAGAGCCAATCAGGCTGTGGCAGGTGGGTCCATGCCCTTTAGCAGGTGTGAGTGGGACAGAGAGAGGGAGAGAATACCATAGTAGGGAAGCCAACTCCTACAGAGAGCAGGCAGTGGCTCAGGGGGAAAGGTAGCCCCATTCAAGCCCCAAGACTGGGGGTTCAAGGCCCAGTCCTGATACCTTCTCACGAGACGTAATTGGCGAAGGGCACCCCTGGCTACAGCCTATACTTGGAGATCCAGGTGTAGCTGTAAATCCAGGAGCACCCCCAGGTTCTGCACACCAGATGGAACCAATGGGGGGGAAACACCCCCCAATAACAAGAGTATTCCCATCTCCCAGATCATCAACCTCACCTTCATCTTATCGGGATTGAGCTCCAATTGGCTTGACCTCGTACAGTGGTCAGACACCAGGGTAGCAAGGAGAGGGCAGGGCGTGGGTCAGATGAAAAAGATAGATACAGCGGGGTGTTGTCTGCATATTGATGACAATGCACTCCCCAGCTGCACACAACCTCCCTGGGCAGTTTCATATACTCCCTTCTGGTGGGGGCTTATCTGGCCCCAGATCTCCCCTCCTTTCATAAAAGTTGTAAGACTTCGCTGTTCCGACCATCAGGCATTTGGCGAGGGAGATGGGTGATGGGGTGAGAGTAGGGGAATATGTTTTTATAATTTTATATTTTATTGTTGATGAATGTTGTAAGCTGCCCCGAGTTGCCTGTGGAAGGAGGGGTGGGATATTAAATTTTTAAATAATAAATAAATAAATAAATAAATAAATACATGTTGAACAAGAGAGGGGACAGAATGGAACCCTGCGGGCCTCCACACGAGAGAGCCCCAGGGGATGATGTGCAGTCCCCTAGGACCACCCACTGTAACCTCCTGGCAAGGTAAGAATCGAACCATTGTAAAACAGTTCTGTCCATTTCAGCCAGGTCCCACAGGCGAGTCACCAACAACTCATGGTTCATGGTATCAAAAGCCACTGATAGATCCAGTAGAACTAGTAGGGTTATACAACCCCTATCCAGCTGTACTAGGAGGTTGTCAACCAAGGACATCAATGCTGTCTCCTTGTCATGACCCAAATGAAAGCCTGACTGTGTGGGATGAAGAAAATTGTTGTAGTCCAAATGTGCCTGAAGTTGCTGGGCCACCACCCATTCAATAACCTTCCCTAAAAAGGGAAGGTTAGAGACAGGCTGGTAACTTGCCGCTGGAGCATCCACATAAAGAGATGGTTTCTTGAGGAGAGGCCAGACCACAGCCTCCTTGATGCAATCTGACACCCTCCCCTCCCGAAGGGAGGTGTTAATTACCCCAGCCCTAATGTCTCCCTGGAGGCCTTAACCAACCAGAATGGGTGAGGGTTTAATTCACAAGATGTGGCCTGAACAGACCCCAGGACATTGGTCACCTGGGCAGGTGTCACCAATTGAAATTCATCCCACAAAACCTGATCGGATAGGGCATTCATATACTCTGACTCTGCCACTGCATTTAGGTGGAGTCGAAATCATGCTCAATGTGAGTGATTTTGTCCACCAAGTGTGTTTAAAAAATATCACAGCTGGCCTTGGATGAATCCGGTTCCAGGAGGAGACAGGGTGGACTGACCAAACCCCTCACCACCCGGAACAGCTCCACCAGACATGATTGAGTGCATGCTATGAGGGCAGCAAAGAATAGTTTATTTGCTCCCACACAGCCACAGTATAGGCCCTCAAAACTGCTCTATTCTGCAATCGGTCATCTTGGGAATGAATGTGGTGTCACCATCATTCCAGCAACCTCCCCTCACACTTCAAGCACCCCAGGTCCTCCGTGAACCATGGGGACTGCAGTGATAAAACGCCGGGAACAGACACCTGGGATCCAGTCAATCAATGGCCTCAGCCATCCAGGTGTTCAAAAACGCAACAAGGTAATCGATGGAGCGACCATCAAGGTCAACGGGAATCTCCCCCAGAGCATTCCAGAACCCTTCTGGTTCCATAAGTCTCTGGGGGTGGACCATCTTAACCAGTCCTACACCCCTATGGTTAGGCAGGCATGCCAGGATGGAATCTTGCAGGAGGCAATGGTCCAACCACAGCAAGGGAGAACTCCTCACTCCCCCATCATCAGAGCCCTCGCCTCAAGGTCAGTGCAGAAAATCAAGTCAAGAGTATGTCCCCCTTCATGTGTCGGGCCCACTACCACCTGGGACAACCCCATGAATTCCTGCTCTGCCCTAACCAATCTAGTCTCAGCATGGATATTGAAATCCCCTATGCTGTGGCCTATGCTGTGGCTGTGTGGGAGCAAATAATCTTAGGAGACATTAAGACCAGGTCTGAGATCAGAGTGGCTAGATTAGTTAGGGATGCTGCCATGCAGTGGGGTGCTCGGTACACCAACAGAATCCCAAACCTGTCCCTGGCCGGACCCTCTGATCCATCTCCAGCCAAATCAAATATAAGATGGAAACCCACTATCTGAGACTCAGTCTTCACTGAAAACCTCTGAGCGACTAAGCCATCCTAAAAAATAATTGCTACACCCCCCTCACCTGAGTCTCCAGCCTAGGCTGGTGCTGGATGGAGTACCTGGCTAGAAAGAGGTCAGTCAGAATAGGCCCTGACAAATCATCCAGCCAGGTCTCCATCACATATTCATATCCCATTTTTCAGATTTCTCCATCTTGTCTTAAAGTCTGATTCTCTTTCTGAAGATTGCTGGCAGGCCATGGGGTGCTCCCCAGCTTGATCGGGCTCAGGGACAGGTGATGGGGCACTCCCATCCGCCCATCACCAAGCACAACCATTTTGGGGGCACTTACCTTCCCCCTTCCGCATCCGCCCCCCACTGTCCTTGGCCCCACACCGGGCCTGCTCGCCTGGGCAGATCCCTGCAGCGGGCTCTGGTGGCGGTGGGCTCCAGTGGCAACAGGTGCAGCAGCAGCAGATTAAATCTGCTGTCACTACCTGCTGCCACCAGAAGTTACAGGGAGTGTGGAAGAGTCTGCCTCTCCCTCACTTCTGCTGGTGGCTCCCCCCCCCACTGCCTGGGTGTCTCGGCCAGGGGGAATGAGGGAGGGACAGGGGCCCTGCCTTTCCCACATTTCCCCTGGCCGAGACTGAAAGACAGCAGATGGGGGCAGCACGGAGTATGGGAAAGGCGGGGCCTCTGCCTCTCCCTCACTCCGTGGGCCCCCCTTCCACTGCCTGTCAGGGCCCAGGGAGATGTGGACTGACCAGTCAGTCAGTGAGGAGGGCCCTGCGAGGCATCTCCAGCTCCCGGCCACTGTCAGGCCAGGAGCTGGGGACCCCGAGTGTGGGACCCCCTCAGGGTGGCCGTCCCAAGCTGCCCTGCGGTAGGGTCGGTCGTGCTGTTTATTCCCTCTCCATCTATAAACCTGGTTTCAGAATAGTAATGGTAATATTCGGTTACATGGTATTACGGCAATATAGTAATGGTAATACAGTAAACTGGTTAACCACTGTGGTATTATCCAAATATTTGGTTTGTCAGTTAGCCAACTGCAGTAACTGGCTAATGGCTGGATAACCACAAAATTATCTGGAATGGGAGATATTAACTATGGGTAATAAATTTACTGTTCATTTCAGCTATAGTTAAGATGCAGTGAGGAATGGCTGCAGTGGAAGAAGTTGCAGTAGGCAAGGTAAGTGCTGAGCTGGATTTGGATGAGGACTGGGATGTAAAGGAAAGGACAGGTTTTAGAAACATTGTAAAGGCAAATCTGATAGTTTGGTCCACTGCTTCGATATGCATACAGATTTGAAAGGCAGTAGGCCTGAAAAGAGCAATCATAGTGAATGCCCTTTCCATTGGAAACAGGTCTTTTGCCTTCATTAGCGCAATGAGGAAACTTACTGACTTTTTTGCCATTTTTCACTATTTTTGCTAGTTGAACACAACATGAACTGAGTTGCCACTAACTATGTTTAGCAGCGTACGCTTTCTATACCAGCTAAGCGATGCAAAAGTGCTGGAAACCGATGCAAAAGTGCCAGAAATTGGCACAAAAGGACAGTCCCAAAAAGTCCTGAAAAATTCTGGAGAGTCTCAGAAAGTCCAGAAAAATCCCAGAAACTGCCAGAAAATGATGGACATAACAGAAAGTTGCTTGCACCAGTCTCCCAATGGCAGTAATGTGGAATTGCTGACCAGTGGGGAAAATACGAACCAACGGTTGCTAGGGCTCCTGGAAGGTATGTATTTCCTGATGGGAAAGGAAGACTTGTTCTCATCTCAGTACTAGAAGACAGCAAGGAGGTAATGGAGATGGACACACAGGTGAGTCTCAGTGAGGTGGACAAGGGTAGATTTTTCATGGCAGATAGAGAAAGATAGAGGAAAACAAGGAGAGGAGCTCACCTTCTCCAAGGATTATCTTGAATGCTCAGTGATTCATCTGTGACAAAATATTTTAAAAGGGAAGAATAGAATGAAGAGAGAGTTGGGAGTCATCATCACAACACTATCATAAGAACAGCTGACGTCAGCTTCAAAATGAAGTCAAAAAGAGAATGAGACGAAGCAACGAGCTACTGGACCCGAGTATCAATAGTTACTTGGCAGACTGGAATTCCTCTTGGGGCTTCTCCATATATTGTGTGAATATCTGTGATACATCCTGTGTGTTTACATCTGCATTTAAAAATACATGACACATCAGAATAATCTCTTCCATCTGGTGTAAACATGCAAGCTATTTCATTGTGCATGTGCGCCGTGCAGATTAAAAACTCATACTCTTAAGTCTTATGAAATGCAGTTCCTGCACATGGCAAAGTCATTTTCACATCTAGTGTCTCGGCCATTTATTTTTTAGAATCCCAAAGGGGATTAAAGCAATTGGACTAATTGCTTAACAAATTGCCATTGTAAACTAAAACCATTCCTAAAATTATAAGAAACCAGAAAGCTGCCATTTCCCCCTGATCTTCTATAAGTAAAGATGTCCAGACTAATTTTCTAAAACCTTTAGTAACAAAAATGAGTCTAGGGCTGAAATTATATTTACCAAGTCATAGCTTGGAGCCAAATCTGATGTCCAAGTTATTAAACAAAAATCCCTGAAAATAGAAACTTCAAATGGAAATGCTGAAACTACTCAAACTTTCTCTGGTGAGGCAAATGTGCCACTATAATTATTAATCATAAAAAATATCTGTTTTCTCTATATTCAGAGCTTTGTCACAATCGTTCTGCAAGGAATTTATATGACTAGAGTAGAATTCCTGAGTTGAAGTTCTTTTCCTTATAAGCGTATTCAATTGAATAATTTATATTAAATTGAAAAAAACTTACCTCACGCTCAGGTTGCTTGGATACATCTATTAATTTGTAAATCATCTCTTCAAAGAGTATGCAAGAAGAACTGACCCTTCTATTTCTCTCATTCCCAATAAAAGTTACCAGCCATTAAACTAAACCATGATTCAATTTCTTTTTAGTATGTATTCCAGAAAAGCCTCCCTCCATAGCAAAGCATACACTTTTCTTAATCTTGGCATTTTTTCTCTTCATCTGCCATCATTCCATCTGAAGCATTTACTTTGAAATGCCTGCCAAATATTTTTGCCCCAGCTCCTCAATAACAATGCAGCAATGAAGTGATTTAACTCAGTGAGTTTACTATTGGGGCTCAGCCTACAGACTGAAGTACAATTTCCACAAAGGGCCCCACAAAGCACATTCTCATGGCAACCAGAGTCTCCTCCCTGTCTTTACTGTTATCTTTTAATCCAGAAAGTTTTTTCCTTTTATAGATAAAATTCCTTTGTGCATTGTTTCTTTTTTGTTATTTACAACAAAATGCAATGTGTAAGCCTCAAATTTCTTTCAAAAATTAAACTGATTTCAAAATACCTAATTCCTATGCATGGCTAGGGGGACCTGGTGCAGAAGATGGACTGAGGGGATCCCCTTTCTGCTTTCCCCATGACAGGGGATGCAAGTTTGCAACAGTACCTGGAAATATGAACTCTCTTGGCTCCCAGGCCCCAGTGCAGCTGTGCCACCTGTTGCTATCATAGCTATGCTCTTGAGCCTTTGGATGGCACCTTATCTGTTGCAAGCAGTCCTGTTGAGAGAAATATGAGGGCCCTGTACATTCTGGTAGCTGCTGCTGGTTCCCTTCTTCCCATCCCCTATCATAAGTTTTGAAATCAATTTCTGGAGGCCATAAAGAGATTTTATTTACACATATGTTATTTCAATTATTATTTTACTAATCATATTTAAATGTACATTAGGGCCTTTTTAAATGAATGGGATTTCTCCCCCAGTTTAAAACTGCAGTTCTGGGAAACCCCCGCGGGGGGACTTTAGACACTCCTTCATAAACTGGAAGTCGCCCAGGCGCCATTAGAAACAGTGGCACCACGCAACTCCTGGGTCTTTTGAGATGCGGTGTAAATAAGATCCCGTAACTGAGGTCTTATCAACGCTGTGTCTCAAAACACCTGGGAGTTGCGTGGTGCTGCTGTTACTAATGGCGCCTGGGCGACTTTCGGTTCATGGAGGGCCCCCTGTGGGGATTTCCCAGAGCTGCAGGTTTCAACTGCGTAAGAAATCCCGCTCATTTAAAAAGACCTTTAATAAAGAAATTTCTTCTAGTTTCGGGGGGGAGGGAGGATCCTGACTTTGTGGGGCTCGGTACAATTGTACCTCCATTCCCTCACTCTGGTCAGCCCTTGTTGCAAGTCTGAACAAGCCAGCACAGCTCAATGAAGTTTGTTGGAACTCCTTTGGTTTACACCTGCCGTTAATATGGGTGCTCCTACTTTCAGATAACTTGTGTTTGTTAATCTGGTAACATTTCTGATCCCAGTTCATTGAGAAACTTAACTGGGTGCCTAACCTTAAGCACAAAAACCATCCTGTTAGCTTCTGTGGGATAACTTGTGTATTTAACAGTTAAGTAGATACTGAAGGTTCTTAATGATTTGGGGCTTTTAGGCCTCATGCAAAGTACACTGAAGTAAAGGAAAGATTCCCACTGAGATTTACAACAGATGCCATGCATTTAATCCTTAACAGAACTGTAAACAAACACTCCTGCCTCCCCTGCCTAAGGGGCAGTCAGGTTAGTCAGGAGAAGGTGCTGCTTTGCTAACCTAGAACACACAGAGAGTGAGAGAAGCAGGCATGATGACTGCCTGAGGAGAGGCTGAGGCCACTTGCACATGAGAGGGGGAGGAGGGGGAAAATGTCAGGGTGATTGCATGAAGCCATTTCTGCCATGATTTCACTCATGGGAGACAAGGTTCAAAATCCAGCCCAATATCCCATGAGTGAAATCACATCAGAAATGGGCCAATGAAATGAAAACCCCCGAACCTATGAGCAGAGCTTCACGTGATTGCCCTGCTGCGATTCTGACTCACGGCAGTTCCCCCGCTCCCATCTCATATGAAAGCAGCCAGAGAAGGTCCAGCAGAGAAGTCAGCTGTGATAACTCATCACAAAGCACAGAGCTAAAGTCAGAGGCTGCCTGAGAAAACCAGGAAAGGGAAGCTGCTGTATGGAGAATCTCAGACTGAAGAGCTGTACTCATAGGGCGGAGTAGAGGTGTGCACCAGGGGCCCATGTCATTATCGTTTTCATTTTTTCATTTTTGTTATATAAATAAGTCATTTTTGTTTTCATAAATATCAAATTGTTGTTTTTGTTTTCCATTGATTTCAATGGAAAACACATTTACAGCTGTAACTTTTTTTCTCTCACTATATATAGCTGAAACATGGAATGATTAATACAACCAATGGAAGGCAGTATGTGTACCAAATTCCAAAAGGATTGGATAAAGGAATCAAATTTTAGAAGCAGTTGAATTAATTTATTTTGCAAAAATCATCATTTACATTTTTTTAGGTGTAACTTCTTTGCCTCATATTTCATGCAGATGAAACTTGGAAAGTTGATAACCTTTCCCATATTTACTATCTCTGCAACCCTTCAGAAGGATTGGATAAAGAGTTCTGGTGGTATAAGTAATTAACTTATAGTTGTATGTCTGACTGTAACATCTTTATAGTTCAATCAGTGTACATGAAATTTTGGCAGGGCTGTATATCACACTTTCACAATCATCTATGCCAAATATCAGAAAG
The DNA here is from genome assembly GCA_003113815.1 of Sphenodon punctatus. Lineage (NCBI taxonomy): Eukaryota > Metazoa > Chordata > Lepidosauria > Sphenodontia > Sphenodontidae > Sphenodon > Sphenodon punctatus. The sequence continues at coordinate 413,371 of QEPC01008452.1, read as the reverse complement.
ATGTGATAAAGGGTCCCAATTTTATATGCCTGCATAGCATATGCAGAGGAAGAGCCTCTGCCAGGGATTGTCTTACGTGTCACTGTGGTATAAGATCGGTTCATGATGCCAATTGACCAGCAGAAATCTCAATCAAATATCTTCATTCTGTGCAGTGACCATCCCAACATCTCTCCCCCACTTGTTACTGGGAAGTCAGAAACATCTGTTTATGAAAGAGCCAATAGAGATTCTCTTATGTCCTCTGTCACAGTGCTNGTCCTCTGTCACAGTGCTGCAGGATGTGATTGTGATAATTGGCAAGCCTGGATGTGTAAACTATGGGTATTTTCAGACGTTACGGCGGCCGTTGGCCCCGTACCGGCACCAACGGCTTCGTTCCCCGCTGGGGTCACCCTGTAACGGCACAACAGACGTGCCAGGGGGATCCCGGCGGGGAAAGTGGGAGGGGCCGGGGCCGCGCGGCGCAACGTGCGGCCGTGCGGCCCCACCCCCTCCACGCACCCCGCCGCCCGCCCTCCGAGGAGATGGGCGGGCAGCGGGGCCAATGCGGCCGCCGCGTCCGGCCGATCGTGCCACGGCCCGGGATCCCGCCGGGGATCCCGGGCCGTGGCACGCGGCCAGATGTTACTTTTCCTTGGCCACGGCCCGGGGTCCGTTTGACCACGCTTCCCGGGACCTTCCCCCGGCTAGCCCGGGAAGCGTGGTTCAAACGAACCCCATGTGGGTATTGACCGTGGCCAACATCTGGCGCGCCGTGAACAGACGTATGGGACACGGTGACCACAGGTGGGTATTCACCATGGTTCACCGTGTTCCCGTAACGTCTGAAATCACCCTATGTCTCCTGATTTCTGGGATGCTATCCTCAAAGTCCCAGTTATTTTCCTTTTATGCACGCCTGAGGGCCACCCCCTATGCCCGCCTCGAAACCACTACTGATTGGTTCTGTAAAGCTAGAAGCATGCAGTAATTGGCCAGTGAATGTCTGTCAGTCTTTTGGGTTGCTCCACATCCCAAATCCTCCCTCCTACAGCCTCTCTCCCCCTGCCATGCCAGGTGCCCACCTCTGACTGGCACTGCATGTGCTGCTATTTATCTGAATAATGGTCTTCAGAGGGACAACTTCAATTGCTTATAAAATTGGGTCCCTTTATCAAATTGTTCTGTAGTTTGGCATAGATGATAGGGAAGGTATGTGATACATTTCTGCCAAATATCTGGTAAACAGGATGGAATATACAAATGTTACAGCTGGAAATGTATTTTCAAGTTAATATCTTATAACATCAGGAACCTTCATCCAATCTTTCTGAAAACTGGCAGCTGTGTTAAGCTTGTGGAGGAGGAACATGATATTCATAGCTTTCATGCAAATTAGATGGAATACAGAGATGTTGTAGCCATGAATGTGTATGGAGCTTTTCTTAAAATCAGAACATTCAATTGGTTGTAAAATCTGTTCCCTTTATCAAATCATTTTGAACACTGGTACAAATACTGCCCTCCATTGGGGGTACAAGCACCCCCAATTGCATCACAATTGACTAAGTAACAAGAAAGTTATAGTCATAAATACATTTTTCAGTGTTTTCCCTTTATTTCAAAAACAAAATGTCGTTTTCATTTCTATTTTTGTTATTATTATTTGTTGTTTTCTTTATTGCAATAACAATAATGAAAATGAAAATTTTCATTATTGTTATTGTAATAACAAAAACAACATGCACACCCCTAGGGTGCAGTCACAGGAGGCAGGGCAGGCCTGATGCCCTGCCCACCACAGAGAGGGGGAACATAGCTGCCACACTTTGGGTTTGTGGGGACTGAGTTGGCCAAATGAGCACTGAATGAAATGAAGTTGCCACTTTCGCACAGCACTTCAATCTTATTATTTGCTTTACCCTATAGTTTATGCATGATCCTAAACCCACTGAATGCAAGGACAAACTCCCATTGGCTTCAGTGAGTGAGGATCATTGCAACCTTTATTGTTTATGGCTATATATGAAATATTAGAGAGCACTGTGGAGCAGGAGCTGTCTCTTTGTTATAAACTTGTACAGAAAGGCCTAGGTCCATGATGAGGGCTCCTGGGCAATACTTAAAAATAACAGAAACATGGAAAAGCCATTTTGCCTAAGGCTAGATCTCCAGCTTTGTGTTCCCAAGCCTCATAATAAATCTTTCAAGCCCACCACTTTGACTGAGATAAGAGGAGCTGTCCACTGCAGTTTCAGTTGGAAGGGACCACCCAAGTGATAGCACATTTCACTTTTGCTGACCTTCAGCAATATGCCCTGACTAAAGTGAATGACTAAAATATGAAGCAGGAACTATGTAAGCTGCAAATGTGTTCCATCAATCTCCCTTTCATCTGGCTCTCCAAATGCTTAAAACCCAAGCAACCAGCTGAAGATTTTGCAAACAAGACCAATTAAATGTAAAGACACATTTCTTCCCCTTGTTGTGGAGAAGGATGATCTGTTTACCTTCTTGGAGGAGCTGTCAGCAAAGTGGACATTGTGAAATATTAAATCACAAATGGTGCACTCTTAGAAAAACAAGGACATGTAGAAACTTGCTGCTTTTATTTTCAAGAGATTTTTTTTTTCTTTGCTCTCCAAGTTTGGAAACACACTTTCATACTTTTCTATTCATAATCTTTTAATAGACATGCAGCCATGCGCTCTCACTGAATAGAAGAGAACCTGCAAACATTTACTTCCCCTGTTTAGGTTACATAGACCCTATGTAGCTACCAAATGAGTCTGTTCAATTTTAAAAATTATTATTATTATTGAGCTGTGGGAGCAACTCTATAGGTAAGGCGGCTTGCACTCTGTTAAAATCACAAAGATTCTACTTATTATAAAATTGAGTTGATTTATTGTATCACTGTGAAATTTTGTGGGGAAGTCACTTGGGTGGAGGGTAGAAGAAATTGTCCAAATTTCAGACAGATCAATTGAGAAATGGCTGAGTTATAGAACTTTGAATTTTGGCGGCTGAGTTATTTTTCCCTTTTGCAACCTATTCTGTTGAGAAATAAAACTTTGTTTTAAGTTATCCATGTCAAAGCATAGAGGTGTCATAAAATTAAAGTGTGCATTCTAGTGCATGCCAGAGTTTAGATTTTGAAAATCCACTGTGTAGTTTGTAAGGCATGATGTTTTTAATTTCTCATATTATCCAAAAGAGAGAGTAAGATTTGTAAGTTAGGTAACATATGTACATCTTATATATGTCTACCTCTATGCTATCTTAGAAAATATAATAGAATGTGTATTCATATGTAAGACATATATGTAGTATCTATGTATAATAAGTTAAACTTCTCTATTTATATCCTATACAGATACCCATTCTCTTTTCTTCGAGAGGGTAGAGGGACAGGGTTAGTACGGGGGTGGCAGGTGGGCAGGGGTGTAAGAACCTGGTCTTGAACCATGGCCCTCTGATGTAGTGGCTGATCTGCCAATGCCACTGCTTCAGTCTGTCTCTGATTCAGTCTCTTTCTCTTTGTCTACACCTGTCCTAGTTCGGAGCCCTCCTCTGTTCCTGTTTCTCTCTTTGGTGCTCTGTCTCCCAGCTTTCTGGTTGGCTGCCAGTAAGTATAAAGGCATGCTGATAGCAACAGGAAGATAGACAGAACAACCCTCTCTCACTCTTGTTCCTAGGTCCTAGTCCCTTGCTCTGCCGTGCCTCCTAGTTCCCATCTCTGGCTTCTAGCTCCTAGACCCTTGCTTTAGCTCCTAGTCCCTCATTCTGGCTCCTAGTTTCTCATACTTGCTGCTCAGTTCTTCCCCACTCCATTTCCTGCACAAAGCCACATGAGACAGGGCCAGTTGGATCCCCTGCCCACCCCAGGGAGGGCAAGTGCAGCCACCAAACTTTGAGCAGGTGAGGAGACCAGTTCAAATGAGCAGCCTCCCACCCCATGGCCATCACCAGCCCGTCCACACTACAAGTCCAGCTGAGGAGCCAGCCACATGCGACTAGACTCCTGAACTCCTAGTGTGCTACTAGACAGCTGATGGGGGATGGGCACTAACCTGATGGTCAGCTGCATCGTGGATTGGGTAATATTGATTTATTTATAAAATTATTTACTACCCCGCCCCTCCTGCTCCAAACAGCACAGGGTGACTTAGAACATTTAAACACATAAAATTAATAAAACCAAAAAGCACAACAAAATACAATAAAAAGAGAAGACACAAAACCAAAACCACCCCCCTCCCCATCCCCCCCTACACCTCATCTCCCTCGCCAAAAGCCAGGCAGAACAACCAGGTTTTACACATATGAAAATAGGGGAGATCCGGGACTAACTGGAACTCCACTGGGAGAGAATTCCACAGCCTAGGTGTGGCCACCGAGAATGCCCTCTCCATAGTGGCCCCCTGGGCCACATGGGAGACCTCGAGAAGGGCACCCCCAGTGGACCGCAGAGGCCGCACCAGAGCACGGACAGTGAGGCTGTCCCACAGATAAGTTGGGCCAAGGACATATAGGGCTTTATAGGTCAAAACCCATACCCTGAATTGGGCCC
>QEPC01008452.1:376424-394308 GCA_003113815.1 Sphenodon punctatus | reverse complement strand
CCTACAACCCCCACCCTACCACCCTAGCCCTGTACAAAAAAGAAGCCCCCACAAAAACAACCAATAACCCCTTGCCACCCCCTGCAGCCCCTGAAGTGCCCCAAAAGTTCCGCGCCCTTTGGCCGCGGCACTTCGGCCGCGAGCTTGCAGCCACGGCCTGCTGCTCAGCTGCTGTCCCTGGGGCTTTAAGCCCCCAGCTATTTCCGGGTGGAGGGGAGGGGATAGGTCAGCCCACGTGGCTGGCCTCTACGTTCCCCCCCTCTTCCCCAAGCTCACTGTTCGATGTCTTCTCCCCGCAGGTCCCAGCAAGCGGAGCAACAGCAGTGGCGGTGACAGCAGAGCACAGGACACACACACACCCGCCGGCGGCAGAGCTCCCCGAGCCCCCCGCAGCAGCAAGGCAGGCAGGTAAGTGTGATGATCCCTGCAGGCTCCTGCGGCTCAGCTGCTGTCCCTGGGGCTTTAAGCCCCCAGCTACTTCCGGGGGGGGGGCGAGGGGATAGGTCAGCCCACGTGGCTGGCCTCTACGTTCCCCCCCTCTCCCCCAAGCTCACTGTTCAATGTCTTCTCCCCGCAGGTCCCAGCAAGCGGAGTAACAGCAGCGGCGGTGACCCTTACCCTTAGATGTTCTAGGAATAGGGTATCTAGACTCTGAGCAAGGGTTTGGCCTTGCTAATCTTTAAAGTCCCTTCCAGCCCAACAGTTCTATGATTCTTGGAAGCTCCTCTAGTCTTATTATCATTGGAGCTTTTGACAAATAAGTAAATGTAGTCAATTAGCTTGCTTCACAGGTCCTTGCTTCCAAATCTTCTCCCAGTAAAAATTAAACAGGTGAATAAACATCAAACAGGGCAGTAATCTAGCTTTGTCACTGACTTTGCGAGAAGCTGGGATTCTCTTGGTTCCAACTTCTTTCTGCAGGTGAACTCCTTGGTTTCTAACTCTAAATACTGAACAGGTTTTAAAGACAAACGTGTACCTTTGAATTTTATTGTTATCAAGAAACCATTCTGAAGAATTATCACCTTTATCTAAAAAAAAAAAAAAAAGTGCAGAAATTGAGGGGCTGGAAAAGATAATTTTTTCCCCTGTGGATCAACTCAGCTTGAATTGTCATAGAGTATATTCTTCACTGCATAATTCTCTTGCATTTCAGTGTTTATTATTAAAACCAACATTTTTACTCTGAGCTATTCATACTGGCAGCACTTCAAAAGACAGGAACTGCTTTGCTTCATGCCAGCCTCTGTTTGTGGTGGCGGTGAGAAAAAATTGCCTATGCCTCTCATAAGATCAGTTATATCTTTTTAACCTTTTGTTACAGATTTGTCACAACACATTTTCCCCAGAGTAAATTCCTGAACTGACAGGAAACTCTTTGATAAGTTACTGATGTACTTCAATAGCAAAGTGAAAATAAATTAAGCTGTGAATCCATACATTTCAAAATTATGTTTTATTTTTTTCCTTCTATTTTCTGACAGAATAAATACAGCAATTCTCCAATTTCCAGCAGTAATATTGTAGTATCCTCCTTATCGAGAAAAGGCCTAAGATGGTGAATTGAATTGACAATTCATACTGTGGTAGGGTCTAGTCATCCAAAGTCGACTCACCTTGCCCAGTAGTTTAACAATCAGCCCTAATGAAATCAGTGAAAGGAAGGGGCAAATTTGATCCTACATCATGGCCACAGACATTACCTTTGTGCTGAAGAAGCTCAGAGTTGAAATAGATATTTGTATTTCAACTCTGTTATTTCTCCTTAAACTTCTCAGGGCAAAGATCTGTCTCTAATTAATGATTGTACAGTGCCAGGTACATTTCTGGCACTACAGAAATACCTAACAACGAATACTTAGTTTGTGCTGAATTTATTTGAAAATCTAATCCACCAGTCCTCATTTACCCATTGTTTAAAATCAATTTAATGAATTCTAACAGGCTTGAAAGGCTCAGATTACTTTATGGATGCATGCCTCTAAATGGAATTATAATTTGGAACTCCGCCCACTATGGTATGTTCAATTATACCATATAGCCTAATGGATATGGTGCTTGTACTTTGGAGACCAGGTTTTAAATGCTTTTTTATTCATGAAGTCGCTGCGTAGCCTTGGGCAAATTATTCTTTCTACACTTTAGCTCCCCATCTGTAAACTGGCCTGACATGTTTGTTGTGAGGGTGATCTAAATAAGGATTGTAAGGCACTTTGAACACTGAAAGAACTATGTAAATTAATAATAGGAAAAAAACAATGGCCTAATAGTGTGGGAATTCTATACATAATTTGTTGCATTCTGAAATATGCAACCATCAATTGAGAGCCACCCCACCTCGAATTTTCAAACTAGAGTTCAGCTGAGATTTCAGTTGTGTATAGGTTTTCCATGGGTACTTTCAGACATGACGCTAGCCACCCTTTAACCACCCTTGGTGGTTATTTATGCATGTTGCAGGGCTGCATAGGGCACCAATACAGCCCTGCANATGGCTGTGTTGTGAACATACCTCCCTTGTTTTCCCTCTCTCCTTCCCGATTGAGTCTGTGAGTGAGAGCGTGAGAGAAAGGCTGAGGGTGTGTCCCCTTCCTCTCCCCCTCCTTGGGTTCCCTAGCCATTCCTGTAGTTTGTGAGGCTTCCTCCCTTCTCCTTTCCCTGAATCCTGGGTCCCCAAACCCTTCCTTCCTCACCTTCTTGGGACACCCTGCCCTCCTCCCCAGAGTCATCCCTGGAGTGCTTGTGGGTGACTGGGAGTGGTAGGAAGCCACAGGACCCCTGTATCCCCATGCCTGATGATGATGATAGGGGCCTAACTTCCTTGTGCTCCAAGCACTTGGAAGTGCCCAAATACTATCCTGACGGGCATTTATACCCAGAGAGATCCTTTAGGGTTCGAAGGACACCTTGCATGTGGTTGAGAGCGGTTGAGTATTCCTCTTTCCCCCCCTCCCCCCGTAACAACTATATGAATACTTAATAAAATAATAATAAATAATAATAATAATGCAGCAGTGCGAACACTTCAGATATAATTGTTTTCCACAAGACCTTATATTGTCTTATAGTGTTGCACTTTCTCGTGACAACTCCTTTGAATTTTTTTTCCTCTTCTTGTGTGATTTGATGCTTGAGAAAGTTGACCTTTGAATGTTTAAATTGGTCAGTTGGGATATTTTGGTGGGCTCATAGTGTAAAAAAATCAGACAAAATATAGAAGCTTTTCTCAAGACTGTATTTGGTGACAAAGTTGTTTGATTACTAAGGACACTTAATAAATACTTGCTGATTTTGCACACAGCCTTGTGTGGCTTAGTACTTTTGCAGGAGGAAATAGCCGCATTAGCCACTGTGAATTTTGCACCACACTCTACTTCGAATTTAAGATATTAAGAATTGTTCCATGTCCCCTCCTCCCCCTTCTTGTTCACTGGACTTGGAGCTATCAGCTTGTAGGAAAGACTGAAAGTGCTATATCAGAGGTGGGGCAGTCTTTAGAGTTAGAAAGCAAGGAGTTCACCTGTAGAAAAAAGTTGGGACCAAGAGCATCCCAGCTTCTCGCAAAATCAGTAACAAAGCTAGATGGCTGCATCTGGGATTTCTGACTGGTCCTGTGTGCTGTTTGTTCTCCTGTTTAATTTTTATTGGAAGACATTTTCTGGATCAAAATCAAAATGTTCAGGTAAGCAAACTGAAATAGGTTTAGGCAGCTACTTTCCTATAAGAAAACAGCTTTGTCAATAATTTCCCAACTGGCTGAAGTCTAATCCAGTGAAGTCAGTGGGCAAACAAATTGGTTTCAGTGCACTTGTATTGGCTTCCTCACAAGGGGTTAGGGGATTATTATAATAATTATTATTATTTTGCTATTTGATATTTTTATATTTTGTAAGCTGCTCTGAGTCTATTTGGGAAGGGTGGTACAAAAATTTAAATTAAATAAATAGATCTGTCTTCTCTTGGTTATTTCCATGACTTGGTTTGTTACTGTCTGTGTACTGAGCCTAGATCAGCACCTGCCACTTTTATTAGGCCCTTTTCATACAGAGGGTGATTTCAGACGTTACGCGGTCCTGATTGACCACAGTGGATTCCCGGCGAGGGTGAACTGAACAACCACCCCCCATGGTCAAAAAAGCCCTGAACAGATGTGATGGGACCGGGACCACAGCAGGGAATTGGGCCACCAGATCACGGCCCAGGGCAGCGCAACAGACGTTACGCCGATCCTGGACCGGGCCGTGGTCAAAGCACCCAGAAGGCGCCGGGGTGGCTCATCCCAGCTGCTTCTGGGTGCCCTTTAAATATCTCTCCCAGGCCAATGTTGTTGCTTGATGCCTGGCAGCAATGCTTTGTCCCCAGCTGGGAATCATTTCCTTTGATTCTGGCCAGTGGTTGCTGTCCAGATGTTACTTTTTGCTGGTTCTGACAGGAATATCTTTGACCACGCTTTCAGAGATGGTCCAGGGGGATCTCTGGAAGTGTGGTTGATTTTGATCCCATGTGGGTATTGACCATGGTGAACATCTGGCAGCCGCCGAACAGATGTTCAGGGTGCTTTGGCCCCGCCGTGGAATTGAGCGTGGTTCAATGTGGTTGACTGTGATCTCGTAACGTCTGAAAATACCCTAACACTCTAACACTGATAAAATGGGTATTACATTTTATTATACATGTTGCAGGGTACACAGAGCACACCTCCCACCCTGCAACATGTATAATAAAATGTAACACCCATTTTATCAGTGTTAGTGTGTCTGTGTGAAAAGGGCCTTAGTCTTTAGCAAGAATACTCTGGGGCTTGGATTACTTGTCCAGAAAGCTTTATGCATAGATAATTCAGTTCTTCACCTGTGCCCATTACTAAAGAAAGGTAAGGAGAGAGGGGGAAGGGAAAATGATAACCATTTAAAAATATCTAAAAGATTGATACCAGAAAGATGGAGAATAGTCACTTTCCACTACAACAGATGACAGGACAAGAGACACGGGTTTTAAAGGGCAGATGGGTCAATTTTGGTTAAATTTAATTAATGAATTTNTGGGGAGAAGCTGGCTGCAGCCTGCACCCAGCGAGGCAACTACAGGGCTCCAGCTGGTCTCACTGCTTCCGGTAGGGGCAGGAGTAAAACAGCGCACTTGGAAGCACGGTTGCATTCACATCAGAAAAGATTACACACTAGTTAAAACCAGTACGATGTTGCTTTCACACTGCTGTTAAGTGCGGATTTATTGAAAACGGACAGCAAAAAGGTAGGTTTGAGTAGCTTTTCAACATGCATTGCTTTAGTGCGATATTGACTCCATTTAATCGAATTTAAGTGTTCAGACAGGCATGAAACATTCGTTTTTTAAAAAAATTGCACAAATCAGAACGTCTGAATCCCCCCTAACTCTGGAATGTGCGCTGTCAGGGATTACAGCACACAACCCGGAGTTACCCTGCCACGGTCCGGGGAGTACTCTAGTCCCGCCCACAGCAAACATCTGGTGGGTGGGATCAGATGTGACACCACCATTGATGGCCATGCCGGGTTAAGCTTGGTCAACCGTGGGAGCGTCACGTTTGAAAATACCTTGAGTTGTGGATAGTACAGTGCAGCACAGCAACCAAGAACAGTGAATTTTAGAGGAAGATGTCTGCCTGTGCAAAAAAGATCCCCATCATTTACAAATGAGGAAGAAATGGACATAGGCATGGGCATTTACTCACCCTGTGCAAGCCTTTCTGACAGAAGCATATTTTCCAGATTATTGAATGTGTCAATAGCTATATGTATTAATACAGTAAATTCATTGAATGATAATGATGAGTAAGATACTGCTAATATTCATGGATATTTACACAACATTTGTATTCTTGTATAATTACATCCTTTTTAAAGAAAAAAAGCATAATAAAACATGGTTACACAAATCAACGGTACACACCAAATGACAATTGTCTGTTATCACATGCTTTTGATTAATTTTTAATTTACTTCTTTCTGTGTTTGTAATGGTCTCCTAGAAGCTGAACACTCATTTTTCTTTTTCTCCCCTAATTTTCTCCCTTGACATTTGGCAGTGATTATGATTTTTTTCTGGACTTCCTCTGGACTACATTCAAATATATTTGTTTGTCATTTTTATGAGCATCATAAACACTGGCAGTCAGAGGTCTTGGAAAAGTGTTTGTTACTTAACCTACAGGAGAATCCTCTGCCATTAAAGCCAGTGGGAATTTTGCCATTGACTTCAATGTATGCAGGAGTGAGTCTCACTTTGCTGATTCTCCAGCACAAAAAAACCTCCATGCTGTCAGTGCTATATGAACAATGGCTATTATATTTATTCATTTCACTTTGGGGTAAAAGATTAGCAACTTTTATACACATATTTTTTAAAAAGCCACAAAATAATAGACAGACATACGTGGTTCTCATCCTTCTCTCACTAAAGATGATCACAAGCAGGGGCATAGCTAGTTTGGGATGGGCCCAGGGACAAGAAATGTCCATGAGCCCCTCCCTATTTTTTCCTGCTGGTGATGAAGCTGCCAGCCAGTCTAGGGGTGCCTCCTAGCTCGGCCAGCCTAGGGGCATTGGGCTGCTCGTGCTCAGGACTTTCTTGCTCTCTGCAGAGTCTGTGGCATGCTGCTGGAGGTCTGCTGGGCTGCCGGTGAGCTGGTCCAACAGTGCACTCTGTCCCTCCCAGCTCACTGCCTGCACGTTGGGGCCAAGCGCAGCCAGCAGCAGCAGTGCTGTTGCTGCCCCAGCCCACCCAACCAGCCCTGGAGGCCAAGGGCTGGTCAGGCAGGCCAGGGCAGACTGGGCCGGCTTGATGAGGGGAGTGCTGGAGCAGGAAGGTGTCTGGCAGTAGTTTCATTCAGTGGAGCCGCCACTGGCCACCTTCCCACTCGGGCTGAACCTCCCTTGAGCCAACTCTGCCTGAACCAGTGGGGAGGACTACTCCTCCATGACGCAGCACCAGGGGGCCAAGCCAAGCCGCGAGGCTTGTGAGTGTGACCTGGCCTAACGCAGACTGTTGCAATTGGGGCCCGTCCCTGCCCCATGGTTGCAACATTGTGTCAGACACAATGGGTGTTTTCAAACATTACGAGATCACAGTCAACCACAGTCAACCACACACAACCCCGCGGCGGGGCCCCGAATGTCTGTTCGGCGGTGGCCAGATATTCACCCCAGACAATTCCCAGGAGGGGACAAAGCTAACCACCCTTCTGGAGATCCGGCCTGGACCATCTCTGAAAGGGTGGTCAAATCAATTCCCAACGGGAAACAGCAAAACGTAATGACCGAACAGCAATCACCAGCCGGAAGCAATCAAATCGATTCCCAGCCGAGGACAAAGCATGCAGTATCGCTGCCAGGCAAAAAGCAACAACACAGGCTGGGGAGGGAGATTTAAAGGGCACCCAGCAGCAGGGGAGCATGGCTGGATGGAGCAAGGCAGAAGGTAGAGGAGAGCGGAGCGTGACTGAGCAAGGGAGGAGCAGGAGGAGGTGGAGGAGGCAGCGCAGGTGGAGGAGGTGGTTGTGCTGCACATGGAGGTGGTGGAGGGAGAGCAGCAGCAGCAGTCAGGACAGGACAGGTCGCCCCAGAGCCAGAAACTGGCCCGGGGAAAGAGGCACCCCGGAAACTGGTAAGGGGAGCGAGGGGGGGGTAGAGGCACAGGGGCACCAAGGGAGATGGGTGGGCTGGCAGGAGGGGGCAAAGGGGGAGGTCCATGGGGCTGAGGCAACCTAGCAACCAACTGTCCCCCATACAACCCACAGACATGGAAACGGGCCCAGAAGCCCGAGCCCCTGGAGGCNGCCGCAGCCGCTGCCCGGTGCGGTGGCCCCCCCGGCAACATGAGATCCCCACTCCCCTTACCCGCAATGGCAACCCAACGCTGCCTCCATTACTGATGCCCCCAGCCGGAGGCACCAACGGCAACTGCGGCAGAGGAAAAAGCCCCGGGGCCGTGCGGGACGCTAAAGAACCCCGCCCCCCATTGCGGTGCTCCGCGCGCCTCCAGGCACGCACAGGGGGCAGAGCCAACACTACAAAAGCCAGCACTGCAAGAGTAACAGTGCCGGTGAACAGAGCTACAGACCCTGGAGAGACTGGCCCCCTGAGCTAAGTAGTGAAATTGACTACCCTCTTGTGTTGGATCCCTGTGTGTTGTTCCCTTACCCTGCTCCCTTCCTGGCGTGTATAGCAGAGTGTGCTTCTGTCCTTCCTTGTATAATTGTGTGTGTGTGAGCCCATTTTCCCCTTGACCTAGATTGCTAAGTGAGTGACTGGGAGCCTGCGGGCTCGCCCGGTTGGGCTTCCCCCACCTCCGCCCTGGGACCATCCCTACCTTCCCCTGTAGAGAGAGTGATCCCCGTGAACCATACCTGTGAACCTGGGGACCACCCCCCTGTGGCCCTGGCACTCCCCTCACGTATCCTCCCTGCCATTGCCCTGTCGAGTGCGAGTAGAGAGTCTGAAAACCCCCTCCTTACCCCCCAGCTCTGCGCCCTATGATGATAGGGGTCAATGTTCAGAGTGCGTAAGCACATGAACAGACCCAAATACTATCCTGACAGGCCTCCTTCCTTTCGCACTCCGCAAGCAGAGCGTCCTCGTGTGTCAGTGGCGTGAGTAGGTGGCGCTTCTCCCCTTATACCCCCTCCCACTGACAGAAACCCAGGACTTCATCAGGATCTGGGGGACCCTGGAGTACCATCTGGAGCTAGCGGTGAACCATAGGAATGAGCACATGTACCAGGAGATCGGGCGGGACATGGAGGTGACGGGGCATCACAGGACAGTGGCCCAGTGCTGATCAAAGGTGAAGGAGCTCAAGAGGGGGTACAAGGCCATCAAGGACAACAACCAGCAGTCCAGGCATGGAGCCCAGACTTCCCCCTACTATGACGCCCCAGACCGCATCCTCCATATGAAGGGACCCATAGTCACCCCGCGCCTCATGGGGAGTGCCATGGTCTAGGGCAGGGAATGAGCCAATGTACCCCCTCCTGTCACCACCCCACTAGAAGGCACTGGCTCCAGGGGCCACATCCCCCACGAGGAACGCCCCAGGACCTCAGGAAGTAGCAGGCCCTCCTCGCACACCAGCCCAAAGAGTCCCTAGCTGATTTCCATACCAGGAGCAGCCGAGTCTGGCACACCAGTCACCCTCAGCCAGGGGATGCAGGGGGACCCCAGTAACAACAAGGGACTGGTCTCAGAGGGCTCCAAGACTGACATCGAGGGTAAGCAAGTGGGTAGAATGGGAAACGGACCAGAGGGGATGGGCCGAGGGGGTGGGGGCACATTGGCTGCGGGGCCACCCCCAGCAACACCTGACACCCCAGACCACAGAAAGGGGGCCTGGGGGCCACCGGGGGACATGTTATGCCTACCCCCACCCACCCCATCCCATATCTTCACAGGTCACGGCATGCCCCGGCACCCAGGACATGCAGGTGAGGGAGACAGTGGCGAGCAGACCCAGGAGCAGCCAGAGGTCCCAGGTGAGGCAACTCAGCAAGTGGAGGGAGAAGAGGCTGGGTGGGGGACCCAGGCCGGGTGGTGGTGGTGGCCTGGGCACAGGGGAATGCCAGGGGAGGGCACCGGATGGCCCCCTGTGGGGGGGCATACAAGACCACCCCAGTCCCAGCATGGGATGGGGAGGCAGTCATCTGGGATGCCTAACCAACCCCTACTGTGCACCCCAACAGGATGACCTGCCGGGTCCCAGCAAGCCGACCCTGTGCCCCCGACTCAGTGGATGAGGAGCACCGTGCACAGGTGGGAGGTGGGTGGTGGTGGGGTTAACTGTAGGAGGTATGCACAATAAATGCATGGGCACCACAGTTGCAGCCATTATTCTGTTTCACGGGCTCGGGACTGGGGGCAGGTGGGTATCCAGGGGAGCATCCAGGGTGCCAGTGGGGGCCCTGGGGTGTTGGAGATGGTGGTGTGTGGCCACATGCCTTGGCCTCCCGGATGATCCACCTAGCCAGGCAGCATGGATGAGCTTTGTGTATCGGTACTCCTGCAGGTTCTAAGTGTTCACATAGAGAGGCATGGGGCCGGGAGAGCACCGGGGCATGGGGTAGTCGAGGGCAACCCCATTGGTCTTTCACACATTGTGCAGCACACAGCAGACTCCGATCACCAGGGCCAAGGTCTCCACCATCACCGTGTAGTCCAGCCGGCCCACGAGGCACCTCCAGCACTGCTTGAGGGCCCCGATGGCCCTCTCAACCATGGTCCAGCTGGCACACAGGCGGGTATTGTACAGCACTTCCACAGGGTTCCTGGAGACCAGGTACACCGTCATCAGCCACTGGGTGAGTGGATAAGCCGGGTCCCCCAGGATGCAGGGGGGCATCGGCCCCCCCTTGATCCGGGTCATCCCCATGTCCGCAAAGTCCCTGTGGTACATCTGGTAATAGAATGGCGAGATGGTCATGATCCGGGCATCGTGCCTGCACCCAGAGAGGCCCATGTACACTTCTATGAAACGCCCCGAGTGGTCCATGACTGCCTGTAGCTGCAGGGAGTGGTACCCATGTTGGTTGACATAGTCCATGGCCTCCCCATCAAATGGGTGGAGAATCTCAATGTGGCTGCCGTCCATGGCACCCATGCAATTGGGGAATCCTCCAGCCATGAAGCTGTCCATCACGGCCTCCTGGTCCACCAGCTGGATTGCTCAGTCCAGGAGTACACCCTCCACCACCTCGCAGACATCTCGCAGGATCCCGGCGACGGTGCTGACCCCAACGCCAAAGTGCTCAGACCCTGATGGCCACCCGCTGGACCCTGGGAATGGGTGCCCGCATGGGGGTGTGCTACCGCTCCAGCCAGGACATTAACAGCTCAGCAAGTTGCAGGAGGATGCGCCTGTCCACCCAAAAGTAAGCTCTCAAGGTGGTCTTGTCCCAGCGAACCAGCACCCTGCTCCACCACCCCTGTGCCCACTCCATGACCCATACCCACCAGGAAATAGGTATAGTGAGCAGGGCTGCATGCCCCATGGTCTCCCTCTGCCACTGGAGGCAGCTGGCCACCTTGCGGAGCACAGCAGCCCACTCCCGGGCTCATATGAGGGCCTGTCGAGCCATCCCAGACACCCACTGAGCCCTGAGCCGGGCTAGAGAGCTCCTGCACCCATGGTGGGCTCGCCGAGCTGTAGCTGCGCTCCTGGACATGAGCACCGCAGCCGGGCGGCCAGGTGCACCTCTGCGGTCTGGATGCACAGGAGCTCCGTGTGCAAGTGGTACCACTCTGCACAGACTTCTAGGTGCATCCTGTAGGCGCCCAACTGTCCCAGCTCCATGGTGAATGGTGCCCTGGGTGGGGTGCTGCCGCAACACTTAAAGGCTGGGTCATGTGTAGCCCCACCCCCAGGTCACGACCTGGCAACTGGGTGGGGGGCCCAGGGTCACCTCTGCCTGCCCCCTCGGACGGCAGGCCCAGATCCTGCAGGGTGGACGGGGCAGGGAGGCAGGGGGCACCCCATTGAGCACACCTGCAGTCCCTGCACAGGGCCTGGCACATGGTCCAGCCAGTGCCTGGGCGTGAGGGCAGCAGCTGCATTCCTACTGTCATCACCTCCCACTTCTCTGTGTTGCCTGCCTGGTGTCCTCGCCACCCTGATCTGTGTGTAGGCTGTCCTGTATGTGTGCTCGGTTCCAGCAGCTGGGCTGGGTCCGCACTACACGCCTCGCTCGTTTGCCATGCCATATTGTGGCCTGTAGCCTTATCGCTTAACCTTGAAGCTCCCCTGCTTCCCCTCCTGTCCCTTGAGGGATCGTGGGGCCCCTCTTTCTTTGCAGTTAAAATCAGCCGCTTGCTGGACCATGGCTGGCAGCACTTCCCCAGGGCTCGTGGGCCCCACCACCCTTGGCGCCCCCCATAGCTGGACCTTCCACAAGACCATGGCCCTGTGTGACCTGTGGCATTCTCCGGCTGTGCAATTGATCCTGAGCTGCCCGGACAGCTGCACGGGTGCCTATGTAAGTCTGTGTTCCAGCATGCGCTACTTTGGCTATGAGGCGAGCGCCCATGATTGCCGGCTACATGTGAAGGTGCTGTGCCTGCGTCCCTTTCCCGATGGGCACATCCCAGAAATGAGATGCTCGCATGTGGGTTGGTCTGCGGCAGAGACCATGTCTGCTCTCTCTGTGTGCAGGCTGGCCACCTACATGGCCTGTCTGGTGGAGGGGGGCCCTGCCCTGGCTGTGTCCTTCTTTGGCTGCGTTCATGGGGCCTGTGGGTACCAGCTGTCACATAGGACAATTTATCACCACCTGTTGGAACTCGGTCACCTTCTGTGGCCCCCAGCTGCTGGCTATGTCTTGTCGGAGCCCACCGGGGTGGACCTGGCGGTGCTGGCTGGTGTGTGGTCCCAATCTGATGTCCAGGTGGGGCTTGACATGCAGGATCCCTTCGAGGCATATTACCTCGTCGCCCAACACATGTCTGCACTGGGCTAGGGCTGATATGGCAGCAGCTGTTACTGCACCGTGATTCCATTCTGCCATTTTGGAATTGCCTGCGCCATACCGCGGCTTTTCTGTAGACATTCTGCTAATTCCGCCGGCATTCTGCAAATTGCGGAATTGCAGGGAAATTGTGGAAACTGTCGGAAAACTGCTGTTCCGCTATTTTGTGACGCTGGCGGAATGGCAGAAGTAGTAAAAATGTCATGTTTCTGCTATTTTGTGAAGCCTGTGGAAGTAGCGGAATGAAATTAGTGGAACTGCGGAAGTAGCTGAATTAAACTAGCAGAATTAAAGCCTCTGCCATGCCGTACCACTAATTGCTGAAACTCTGTTTCTGGCAGAAATAGCTACAGTTGTGACATTCCGCTACAGTCCTACACTGGGCTACCATCAGGGCATGCTGCAGTGGCCCCACTATGTGCACCTGGTGGGCCACCCAGCCACGGGCCCCTTTTTAGCCCCCTGCAGCTGGGTGTGAGGCCCCATGTGAGCTTCTGCCTCTGCCCTGACATCGTGGGTCACTGCCCACTCCCTCCATGATGTCCCGGGCTTGCTGCTGTGCTGGCTGGTTCCTGGGGTTCCACTGCCCCTTCCTGTGCCTCTGGTCCCCCTCCACGGGGCCCCCCACCTCTGCAACTGGTGTTCCCCTCCATGGCTTCTTTTCCTGTGGCTCTGTCCTGATCTCCGAGTCGGCTTCCAGCACCCCAGGTGCTGCTGTCCTTCATCATCCGGCTGCACTCCCTCCTGTGCCCGTGCCCCCCCCGGGTTGACTCTGTGACTGTGGGGTTCTGGGGCCCCTGGACTGCGCCACCCGGCATCCTCCCAGGGGGGTGGGTGTTGGTTCGCCTGCTCAACTCTTCATCTCCAGCTCGCCTCCATCCCAGTCATCACACCCTCGCCAGCACATGGGGTCCCTGTGTGCCTCCTGGACCATTCCCAGGATGCTCCCTGTCCATGTGGCCTCCCCCTGTGCCTGTGCTATGACCCTGAGGGGTCCCCCCATGCCAGGGCTTCCTGTGTAGCTCTGGGGTTGCCCATGCTGCCTGTGCTGTTGTTGGGGTTCTGGATGCCATTCCCCATGTCCTGCCCTGCCCCTGGACTGTTCCCCCCTCTTCCCTGGCCCCAGGTCCCCCTCCCCCCTTTGTCCATTGTGCCATGTGTGTTGGCCATCCCGTTGTGTTCTCCCTTCCCTTTCCATCCCATGTGGGTGTGTATGCACCCAGGCATGTGTTTGTGCTGTGTGTTCCGCTATGACCTCGTTTTCTCTGTGCCTGTTGTGTGGCCTCAGTGGATCTTCTCCCTCCTCCCCCTCGCTTCCCATTTCCCTTGTGTGGGTGTTTCCTTTTGGCCCTTCTGGCTTTGTTTGCCCTCTGTCTGCCATTTCTGCCTCCCGCCCCTCCCCGGTGCCTTCTGGGTGTTTTGACCATGGCCCGGAATCAGCGTCACGTCTGTTGCACTGCTCCAGGCCATGGTCTGACAGCCCGATTCCCTGCCGTGGTCCCAATCCCGTCACATCTGTTCGGGGCCTTCCTGGACCACGGGGGGTGGTTGGTCAGCTCGCCCCCGCTGGGAATCCACTGTGGTGAATCGGGAGCCCATAACGTCTGATGTTGCAACCACAGGCACAGAGAGGGAACGGGCTCATGCAGCAGCTGAAAGGGCCCCCAGCCAGCTCAGGTGGCAATTTTTTAAAAAAAGCAGGAGGGGGAGGGGGGAGAGTTTGGATATTGGGCCCACAGCCAGTATGGGCCCTGGGACAAATGTCCCTGTTTGTCCAATGGTAGCTGCACCCCTGAACAAGTCTCCCATTGCCTTCAGTGAAATTGGATTAAGCTCACAATTCCAGAGAACCTCTCTTGCCATCGTATAAACGTTCTAGGGCAAAATTTTCAAACCAGATTTAGGCTCCTGAGGTTAAAAAATACTTTAAAATGTCTACTTACTTTCCCAAGTATATATTTAGAATTAGATTCCTAACAAAATAACTATTTTATAAATTAAACTGCTTAATCTAAACTGGAGTCTGTGGACCAGTGGTGCTTCACGAAGTGATGGTAACTAGAGCCAAGCTTCTCTGTAAAACTATATTAAACAGGAAAGTTTACATTTCACAGGAAAGCTACGGCACCCATAGCTTCCTCTGTTAGAACTCCATGCTGCTTGCTTTGCCATGCTGCACTGATCAGAAGAAAAAGAAAAGAAAACGGATCTGTTGATCCAAAAAGTTTGTGAACCGTTGTTCTAAGCTACTTGTCTATGACACTTCTATCATATCAGAACTTCAAGTCCTTTTATTATTATACAGACACGGGTGTATAGGTAAGGCGTCTTACACACTCCATTATAAAGCACGAACATTATACCATGTACCCCCAACCCCAGATCAACCAACCCTCCTAGCCTGCACCCCCACCCTTAGATCCCCGAATATCCTGCATCCTCAGTCCCAGATCTCCTACCCTGCCTCCCCACCCTCAGATTCCCTCCATACCCTGCATTCACAGCCCAATCCACCAACACCCATACCCTGCACCCCCAGCCTAGATCCCCCACCCTGCATCCCCCTTCACAATCTCCACACCATGCAATGCAGCTGCAGATCCCCCCACTCTGCATCCCCACCCTTGCATCCCCCATACCCAGCATCCCCAGCTCCTGTCGCTAGCTTGATTGTTGCCCCCAATCTGCAGAGGAAGAGAATTGGGGCAAAGTGTGGGTGCAATGAGCCTAAGTTGTAAGCAATCACAATATGCAAGACTGTACAACGTCTGTACTGTTTACATGGCACAGAAGTTAAGGCAGGAGACTTAACTTACAATTGCCATGATTTTTACAGCAAGACTGAAAGAATTTGCAAGAGCCCTAACTCTTCTTGTAAACTTAAGGTTTTTTAATTATGGAATTTAGATTGAGATGGCACCCAAAATCTACCCAAAACCAATGCACAGGGTGACACACAATCCTTGCCCCTGAAAGTGGGAATCTTTCCATTTATAGACAAAATATTTATACAAATCTATCGACTAACAGCCTAGTTCTCAATGCACTTCACTGACACCCCACCTCAGTAAATGGGCCAATACGATGACTTGAGGATCAGGATGTAACTTGGCTTTGAGTATCTGTGAAACCCCAAAATCTTTATCCAGCTTTGGGACTGGGGTAGGGTAAGCAAGAGCTGAATGCTCTGGGTTCTATTAAGGTGCTTCATATATAGCTAGCCACTATGATGTGCAGGGTTTGTGGCTACAGATCCACTATAAGGTTCAGAAATATGAAAAAGATATCCTTCCCATAAATTAGGGAAAGACAGAGGTAAAGTCAGAGGGAGAACTCATAAAATATTTCTGTGAGGTCAGCCAGTAGGTAAGGGATTCCCAAAATGTTTGTCTTTGTAACCCCATGTTGAGAGTTTTAAAAAATCCTGTAACCCAAGGACAGCAACAAAGAGATCCAAAGTATATAAAATATAAAGTACAATTGTGATCCTATCTGATGAATGCATGGCCCCACTTGGGGTTCGGACTCACAGTTTGAGAACCTCTGCAATAGAAGTATTTCAGAGTCTTCTGAAACATGCATCATTCTAATATATAGCTTCGACAACACTGCCATTCTTCAAGGTGAAATATAAAACTGTGCATAACAGGCAACTAAGGACTTGTCTACATGCAAAACTGACTGTACTGGTTGAAATAATAAATGTTCAAATAAAAACAAACAAACGCGCAAACAACTGTATAGGCTCTCTTAAACTGATTTTAGTCAGACGTGCATCAATTTAGATAAGTCAGTTAGGAACAGACTTATGCTAAATCAAAATTAGCCAACCTTAACCTGGAATTGGAGTGTTTACACAGGCATTTCCCTGGTTTAAAAATATTGGTTTAAAATCAAGTCAGGTTAAACATATGTGACTTTGGTTGCAGCCAAACAAAGTGCGGTCTGCCCCATCATCGTATGGGCCCATGGCAGGCAAGCACTGCCGCCACACTGTGGGGCCAGCACAAATGCTAGCCCCCTCCACTCCCACCCTCCGCAGGGCAGCCGGGAAGCCAGGCCACTGTCGGAGTTCCTGTCATGGCCGGAGTGGGCCAAAGCGTTGGCCACACAAGTGTGCGGCAGGCCCTGCCCCACCTCCTTCCCACCGCCTGACCAAAATCCCGCCCCCAGCCATAGTGTAGCAGCACATGCTGGGCAACAGTGCCTGCCACTCAAAGCCACGCTACAGAGCTTGCTGTGCAGTGGGGCAGAAGGGGGCCCAGAACATGGGCTGCTACACCTTGGGCAGCCTTACCTCAATTTGGGTGAGGCTGCTGAGCGAAGTGTCCTAGGTCTTTTGCCAAGGATGCCTGCCCCTGAAAGCTGCTTGCTCTGCCACACTGTGGGGGGAACATCTGGCAGCAGTCAGTCACACAATGCACTGCATCATGTGGTCTGGCTGCCGAGGGTGGGTCATGACTACCCAAGGTTTGGCAGCCTGATCTAGCCATCTCGTTGGCTACACCCATTGAGGGGTCAGGAAACAGATATACTGAGCAGAGGAAAAACAAGAAAATCAGAAAATTAAATACTGATTGTATTAACTAATAAGTAGTACATCAGAGAAGAAAATTCTAAAAGTGTTTGTGTGCATGCCCATATATCTTGGAGAATATACATAATATGCATTGATATGTATGGTGAAAGATAAGACAAAAGAGATTGCTAAAAGCAATGATTGCTAGAAATTGCTAAAAGTAATGAGTAATAATTACTCATCTGTGAAGGGTAGGTCAAAGTGGAAGCTATAAAATGAATAGCTTAAAAAAAACAACAAAAAAGAAATTAACCAAATTATGTATATTTCTTGAGATATGTGCTTGAAATCAGGTCAATTGAGAGGAGGAAATGGAGGTGGGAGTACAATTGTACTGAATCCCCAAGATCAAGGGGAGGGAAAATATACAATCAAATAGGATTCATAAAATAATAATTGCAAGTAGTATATGTGAAAACAGAGTACCAGCATGACCTCCAATCCCCCACCCCCCAAACTCATTGCAGTGGGTTGGGAGGCAGAGGATTCTCAGCTACCAGGAGGTATCATGGGCCCAGATTTCTTTGAATGAGCCTGTTTGATATGTAATAGGGATGGGCGAACGCGGTTCGGAAGTTCGGAGTTCGGCCCGAACTCGAACTGTTCGGACGACCGAACTCGAACCCAAACGCGAACATACCGAACAAACCAAACACCGAACGGCGAAATGGCCGAACAGTTTGGTCAGTTCGGATCGCGTTCGGATGAGTTCGGGTGGCAAAAAAAGGTTCACTGGAAGGTCAAACATTACAGGGAGGTGTCAGTCACTGAGGAGCAGACTTCCAGGCACCAGGGGTGGAGAGGCTTGCAAGAAA
>QEPC01008452.1:354076-375709 GCA_003113815.1 Sphenodon punctatus | reverse complement strand
GAACCCGAACTCAGCGAACGAACCGAACGAACGAACTGAACAAATCCGAACCGAATGAACGAACTGAATGGACGAACCGAAAGCAGCCGAACCGAACAGCCGAACCCGAACCGCGATCTGTTCGCCCATCCCTAATATGTAATATCTGTCAGTTAACATGATGTAGGAGGAGTGTGACTGCTGCATGCAAAAGAAAAAGGACTGCGTGTTGTCAAAATGCCCCATAACAGAGTGTGAACTCAATGACTGAAAAGAAACAAAAAACACCATGGGTCAAATCCTGCCTCTATGGAAGCTTTACTAGTGATTTCAGTGAAATCAGGATTTCACCTTATGTTGTTAATTGTGCAGCCTCCATCTTTGTTTCAATTTGCGCAAAATGGGCTCAAAATATTACTATTTAACAGTGGGTATTTTCGGATGTGATGACCGAGACACCGTCGTGCACCAGGCTGAGCACCCTCACCCCGGGTAGGGTTCTGCCTGGCTGCCAAACAATGGCTCCTTCCCCTCCACCTTCGAGCATGCCACTGTCTCTACCATCCTCAAAAAGTCCACCCTCTGACCCCTCTAGTTACCTGTTGGTCTCCCTTCTACCCTTTGCCTCTAAGCTTCTGGAACGTGTTGTCTATTCCCGCTGCCAGGACCTCCTCTCTGCCAATTCCTCCCTGGACCCTCTCCAATCTGGCTTCCGCCCTCTTCACTCCACTGAAACTGCCCTTGCCAAGATCACCAATGATCTACTTGTCACTAAATCTAAGTGCCTTTACTCCATTCTTCTCCTCCTTGACCTCTCTGCTGCCTTTGATACTGTTGACCACTCACTCCTACTGGACTCTCTTTGCTCCCGAGGCTTCTGCGGCTCTGTCCTTGACTGGTTCTCCTCCTACCTCTCCAACCGCTCCTTTAATGTGTCTCTTCCAAATTCCAACTCCTCCTCCCTCCCCCTCTTGGTTGGGGTTCCCAAGGCTCTGTCCTGGGCCCTCTCCTCTTCTCTAGCTACACCCTGTCCCTTGGCAAACTCATTGCCTCCCACGGCTTCCAATATCACCTTTATGCTGACACTCAACTCTGTCTTTCCACCCCCTCTCTCTCCTCTTCTGTCAAAGTTCACCTCATCAACTGTCTCTCTGATATCTCCGCCCGGATGTCCTAATGTCAGCTCAAGCTCAACATGGCTAAGACTGAACTCCTTATCTTTCCTCCCTTCCCTTCCTCTTCCTCTTCCCTGTCCATCCTTATTGATGGAGTCACCATCCGCTCCATTCCCCAAGCCCGTAGCTTGGGCTTTGTCTTCGACATTCACCTTTCCTTTAAACCCTACATCAACTCTGTTGCCAAGTCCTTTCGCTTCGTCCTCCACAACATTGCTTGGATTTGCCCCGTTCCCTCTGTCTCCTCAACCAAAACCCTTGTTCATGCCATGGTCATCTCTCGCCTTGACTACTGAAACCTCCTCCTTACTGGTCTCCCCCACTCTCACCTGTCCCCCATTATCTCCATCCAAAACTCCACTGCTAGGGTCACCCACTCAGCCCGTCGCTTTGACCACGTGAAGCCGCTCCTCTCCTCGCTTCACTGGCTCTCCCTTCCCCAACGCATCCTTCACAAACTCCTGGTGTTCACTCACAAATCCCTTCACAACCTGGATCCCCCTTACCTCTCAGCCCTAGTCTCCTTACACACTCCTGCACTCACTCTCCGCTCCTACTCTGCCCCCTCCCTCGCTCTCCCTCATTCCCCCTGCTCCCCTAACTGCCTTTGTCCCTTCTCCATTGCTGCCCCCCATGCCTGGAACTCCCTCCCTGCCCACGTCCGCCTTGCTCCCTCCCTCCTCACCTTCAAATCCCTCCTCAAAACCTACTTCTTCCTCACCACCTTTCCTGATGCCTGTTAGAACCTTCCTTTCAATATTTGCTGTCTGGCCTCCCCGCAGACTCCTGCCTAACCGCAACCAAGCCAAGCACATGCACCTGAGACTTTGCATCCACTTGAATGTAATTTATCCCTTGTCTCTCCCTATGTCCCCTCTCCTTGTCTTCCCCCTCCGTGTCTATTAGATTGTAAGCTGTAAGCAAGGACCGCGTATATCTTATTGTTCTGTAAGTGCCAGGTACACAGCTAGCACTATACAAATGCTTTAATAATAATTATTATTATTATGAATTAACTACTTATTGTACAGTGTCAGGTATACCGCTGGCGCTATATAAATAAATAATAACTATAGAAATAAATAGCAGTTTTACTTTGCTTCTACAACACTTTCCCTTTTTCTAAATGTGCATTGACTGCCCAGGGTGGCAGAAATATCAGAGATGGGTGCCATGCAGCAGGCAGGCAGAGGACAGAGTAAATACTGGCAGGCAGCAGGAACCAGGCACAGAAACTGCAGTCACTAGCATAGGAAAAGACGGTGGAGCCCCAAGTCAGATAAGTCATCAGGTTTAACAGAATGCCCCCAGGAGGCAGAATAACAGACAGAGACTAGCATGCAGCAGGCAAGCAAAAGATGGATCATTAGGCAGGCAGTGGCAGGTGGTGGGCAGGCACTGGGAAGCAGCAGGGACTGACAAAGGAGACTTGCTGTCCCAAGTATGTTGGGCTTGAATTTAAAGACACTGTCCCAGGAGGGTGGGAGGTGGGGGGGAACAGAAGATATATGAGAGAGAGATCACACAAACTGGCAGCACCACAAGCAGCAGGGCAGTGGAGGAGCAGGCACTGGCTTCGGTATGGCATCCCAAAGTTTGGCAGGGCATCAACTTGCAGAGATCACCCTAGGAAGGGCAGGACATATGAGAGAGAGAGAAATTCAGGTAGCAGCAGGAGGGAGGGGGTGGGGGGACAAAGGAGTATCAGGCACTGGCTTTGGCATAGGCAACCCGAAGTGTGTCAGGGTGTCAACTTTCAGAGTACCCCAGGGTGGAAGCATTGCCCCATGGGGAGCTGCCTTGAGAAGCTGAGGTGACATATGATACTTGGATAGGTTTCCCTTACTGTTGGTGGTCATTTGGAAGACCCCGAGTGGCAGGGTGTCATCTTCAGGTCGCAGAGATATCGCCCCCATGGGGGACCGCCTTGGGAAGCCCCTGAGTGGTGGGTCATCTTCAGGTTGCATTTGATCGCCCCATGGGGGGCTGCCTTGGGAAGCTGAGGTAACATGATACTTGGATAGGTTTCGCTTACTGTTGGTGATAGTCATTTGGAAGACCCCGAGTGGTGGGGCATCAGAGAGGGGAGCCTTGGGAAGCCCCTGACTGATTGCCCCATGGAGAGCAGGGCACAGGAGAAATAGAGAGACAATTAGTGTGTGATTGGACACACTTCATTCAATCATTGCAATAGGTGGTAGCTGGTGCAGGGGGGCACACAGACACATAAGTTATGTATTATTTCCATCTCATTCTGGTGGGTTTGCTGCTGGATGTAGGCATTGAGTATGAGCACAAATGAGCTCTCACTGGTTCTGAGAGGTGGCAGCTTGAACAGGATGTACCTCTCGCTCTATCTCATTCTAGCAGTGAGGACCCTCTCTGTCTCTGGTTGTGCACAGCGGATGATGGCATGGTCTGGAGAATGTCTCCTCTCTCATTTTAGCATCAGGGAGCCTCTCTCTCTCTCTCTCTCTCTTGTATGCCCCCATCCTCACTATGGGTCCATGGCCAGATCAGGGAAGCCCAGCAGCGGCAGGTTGACCTTCAGGAACAGGACCTGCTCCACCAATGCTGCGCCCAGCCTCAAATGGTGGGGACTCATGATGTCCCCCACTGCCAAAAACACCCGTTCACTGGGCATGCTGGTTGGTGAGCAGGACACTAGTTCCTGTGCCACCCTGGTCAGTACCTGCCATATTTCCCCCCTTCTTTGCCCAGTATAGAAGGGGATCACTGTTGGGATCCACCATCGGCTCTTCAATGTATTTTGCCACGGTCCGCTCCACAGTGTCAAGCTTCTGCTGCCTCTGCCTGCTGCTGCTGTCAACCGCCTCACCATCACCAACTGTCTGCCCTGGGGTGGCCCACTCGGTGAGGATGATGGCAGAGGAGCTGCTGCTGCTGCTGCTGCTGCTGCTGCTGCTGCTGCTGGATGTGCCCTGCATCTCTGCCCTGCATCTCTGCCCTCTTGCTGCTGCATTGCCCCTCTTGGCTGCCCTGCTGCTTCTGCCACTGTCTGACCCTCTCAGCTGCCCACACCCTCTATACCAAAGCATGCATCTTCAGGATGAAGTCTGCCGTGCAAGCTGCCACACTCGTCTTCAACATGGGGTTTAGCATGGTGGAGAGTATGTAAACCTCCTTGTGTACAAGAGGGTCAAACCATCTGCACAGTCCCTCCTTCAACTTTTGTACCAGAGCGACCATTATTATTATTAACAAACATTTATATAGCGCCAGCAGTGTACCTGGCACTTTACAAAGTAGTAAAATAGACACGGTCCCTGCCCCTAGGGCTTACAATCTGAGAGACAGGAGCTGGGGGAGAGAGATAGGAAGGGGAACAGAGGGAGAGACAAGGGGTCTAACATTCATGAAGATGCAAGGTCTCAGGTGCATGTACTTGGCTTGGTTATGATGAGAATTGGATTGGATTGCCCGGTCCAATTGGATTGCCCGGTCACAGAACCCATGGTACAGACAGCAGATGCAACATTGGCAGCAGCAGACATTGGATTGACTGGGCACAGAACCTGTGGAACAGCAGAGATGGCAGCAGTAGTATTTGCCTGTGCCCAGCACTCATGGAACCTGGATGGTAGGATTTGCCAAGGAAGAGCTCCCATACAGCAGCAGACGTCAGCAGCAGGATTGCGTGGACACATTTGGATTTGCCAGGGCAGAGCACCCATGGACCAGCAGACAGCAGCAGCGGGATTAGCAGGCCAGTGAGGCACATCACCCAGGCAGACAGGCACCTTGGCATGAGAGGCAGGCCAGGTAAGTACTTCACCTTTGGCCACAGGGAGGGCATACAGGCACTTTGGCATGAGCATTGGAAGGCAGACTGAGGCAGGCTTTGATCTTGGCAACCTGGGCAGGCAGATAGGCACTTTGGCATGAACATCGGAAGGCAGACTGAGGCAGGCTGATCTTGGCCACCTGGGCTGGCAGGCAGACAGGCAGCATGGCATGAGCATTGGAAGGCTGGCTGAGGCAGGCTTTGATCTTGGCAACCTGGACAGGCAGACAGGCAGCATGGCATGAGAGGCAGTAGGGAAGGCAGGCTGGGACCTTGGCAGTGCACTCAGATAGGCTGGCGAAGACTGTGCAGTGCACGCATGTGAGAGCCAGTCAGATAGGCGGTCTGAGATCATCTAGTTAGAGGCCAGCCAGCAGGCTTACAGCTTCCAAATGCCACTCAGGGTCATGAAGTCAGTCAGATAGGGTGGCCGAGGCTGGAGAGAGAGAGAGAGAGAGAGAGAAGCAGGGCAGGTGCCGGGCATTGGGAGGGAGGGACAGCACCTCAGCAGCAGTAGCCCAGATTGAGGAGGAACACCGTCCCAAGACTGCCCCTGGCATGGGATGGCATGTGCCAGTGCACCATCAATCCATGTCCAGGGGCAGCTTGGGGAATCCCAGCAGCGGAAGGTTCACCTTAAGGAACAACAACTGCTCCACCAATTTGGCCCCAGTCTCAGGTGGTGTGGCGAGCAAATGTCCCCCGCCAAGGAGAACATGCACTTGCTGGGGACCCTCGTTGGTGGGCAGGACAACAGATCCTTGGTACAAGTTGTACCAGACCCGTGGCCATTTTGGACAGGGCCAGCCACACATTGGTCTTGCCGGCCCAGTAGGCCAAGGGATCATGGCTGGGATCGATGCATGGCTCGTCCAGGCGCTGTCATACTGCCTCACGTAGTTCTGCTTGGGCACCAGTTCCACCACTGCCCTCAGCCACGCTGTCAGCCCTGCTGTGCATGAGCCCATGCTCCCCTGCACATACAAGCTGCTGCTGCTCGCAATATGGGTGCTGCTGCTGCTCAGCCTGCTGCTGCTGCTGCTAGTGGGGTCTGGGGGCAGGGATAGACCCTGCTGGCTGAAAGGGGTGGCTGATCCTACTCCCACCATCTCCAGGGGTGTCCTGCTGCTACTGTGGCGCACTCTCAAGAGCCCGCTCTGCCTGCCGGACCCTCTC
The DNA here is from genome assembly GCA_003113815.1 of Sphenodon punctatus. Taxonomy (NCBI): domain Eukaryota; kingdom Metazoa; phylum Chordata; class Lepidosauria; order Sphenodontia; family Sphenodontidae; genus Sphenodon; species Sphenodon punctatus. Next base: position 369,574 of record QEPC01008452.1, on the reverse strand, counting down.
CACCAGGTCACCCTTCCAGTGCCCATAGAGCACTGTCTGGCATGCCATGCTGCCCTTGACCCTGGGGTCCAGCATGGTTGCCAAAACATATTTCTCCCACTGCAGGAGCTCAGCGAACCACAATTTCAGTCCTGCCTTCAGCTGCTGCACCAGGTGAGCCGCCTCATCCACCAGTTTCCTGCCCTGAGGGCCACAATCCCGCCCCTGGCGAATCTCCTCCAGCCTCCATAGGAGACTCTGGACCAGAAGGGTCACCTGGTTGATGGTGGCCATGGAGGAGCTGAAGGTCTCCATCACAGCCAGGAACGGTCTGAGGACAAAGAATGTGTGAGCCAGCATCTCCCATTCTGCCCCATTGTACCCTGTTGGTGCCTTGCTCTCAGTCACCAGTTGAACCTGTCCTTCACGCTCTGGTTAAAGAAACCGGCTAACTACCTCCCCCACTCAATCAGGGACCTCAATCCCCTTCTCCGCCAAGCCCAGAGTGTCCCTGACCACCAGGTGAAGGTGTGTGCAGTGCAAGGGATGCTGATGAAGCCCCCCTCACGGACTGCCCTTAGTATGTTGGACGCATTGTCCATCACCACACACCCCTTGGTGAAGGGCGCGCCTAGCATGACCCACAACCTCACCATGGCGTTCAGGCCCACCTATACCCTGCTTTGGGATCCCTCCTGCCACTGCCAAATGCTGCCTCCGGGTCTTGCCACCAGTGCGCCGTCACTAGGTAGGCGTGCTGCACGTTCCTGCTTGACCACAGGTCGGTCGTGAAGTGGACAGTGGCATCCCCAGCCCTTGCCAGCTACTCCCTCACCTGATCCTTTAAAGCCCGGTACAGGGCTGGCACCACCTGCCGACTCAGGGTGGTGCACGAAGGTGGCCATGGAGGAGCTGATGGTCTCTGTTATGGCCAGGAACGGTCTCAGCATGAAGACTGTGTGAGCCAGGATCTTCCATTCAGCCCCGTTCTACCCTGGAGGTGCCCCCTGTCCATCACCAGTTGCACCTGATGCAAGGCAGCTTTTTGTTCAAGAAGCTGTTTGAGCATCAGGAACGTCAAATTCCACGTGGTGGACACATCCTGAACCAGCTGGTGCACTGGGAAGCCTTGCTCAGCCTGCTTCACCTGCAGGAGGTCGCTGCCGTTCACTCTCATTCTTAAAGAAACCGGGCAGCTTCCTCCCCTACTTGACCAGGGATCTAAGGGTGCCTGCCCAATCTCCTACTTCCCCAAGCCTGGAGTATCCCTGACCACCAGGTGAAGGGTGTGTGCAGCGTAAGGGATGCTGGTGAAGCCCCCCTTGTGGACTGCCCTCAGTATGTTGGCTGTGTTGTCTGTCACCACACACCCCCTTGGTGAAGGGCACACCTGGCGTGACACACTCCCTCACCATGGTGGTCAGGGCTACCTCAATGTTACGAGCGGTGTGGGGGCCATCCAATACTTATGCCTGAAGTAGGGCCCACCTATACCCTGCTTTGGGACCCCTCCTGCCACTCCCCAAAGCTGCCTCCGGGTCCTGCCACCAGTGCGCTTTCACTACCATGTAGGCATGCGGCGCATTTCTGCTGGACCACAGGTCAGTGGTGAAGTGGACAGTGGCACCCCCAGCCCCTGCCAGCTCGTCCCTTATCTGCTCATTTAAAGTCCAGTACAAGGCTGGTACCACCTGCTGACTCAGGGTGGTGCATGAGGGCAGTTTAAACTAGGGGGTGATGAAGCCAGTCGGGAGCCTAAACCCCATCTCCCCGACCACTGAGAAGGGCTGCCCATCCAGCGCTATCATTTGCCCCAACATGCGCATGGCTTTCAGTTGAAAGTCATGCCACTATTCACATCCTGCAGCTGCCAATGGACTTGGCAGCTGCCCCTCCCCAGCACCTCCATGGTCCACTGCTGCTGCTGCTCTTCCCCCCTAACAACAATACGGCTCCTGCTCCTTGAGGTAGCTGCTCTAGGACGACGCTGATGGAGGCAGATGACTGGCCACTGCATTTGGGAACCCGCTGGCATCCACTGCCCCTGCCTGCCTGCTTAGCAGCACAGCGCTGTGGCATAGGGATGGGCGAACGCGGTTTGGAAGTTCGGAGTTTGGCCCGAACTCAGCCTGTTCAGACAACCGAATCCCAATCCGAATACGAACTGACCGAACCAAACTCAATTCCAAACGTCGAAATGACCGAACAGTTCGGATTGCGTTCGGGTGACTTCGGGTCGCAAAAACGTGTCACTGGACGGCAAAACATGACAGGGAGGGGGAGTCAGCTGAGGAGCAAACTTTCAGGCACCAGGGGTGGAGACGCTTGGACTAGCGGCCAGCCTGCCCAATCATCATCCCTTTTTGCCTCAGAACACTGGCTTCACAGTCTGCGATTGGTCACGGGCTAGGCTGCATGGAGCCAATGGGGCTTGTGGTGAGGCGGGCACAGCAAGAAACAAAACTGATTGGCTCCCCCCTTCCCAACACCTTCTGAGCTAGTCACTGTTCCTGAACAGCAGGCATTTCAGAAGTCTCCCTCTCTCCCAGCAGTTTTTGTTCCTTCCTATTCCTAATCCATTGCCATCTTCCTCCTATTTCACCCATCCAACCCATTTACCTCCAAATTATCATTTATTTAGATTATATTAGATAGATTTAGGTGTTGTTTTTTGTTTTTACCCCTCCCTGAGTTCCCTGTGTTCAATCTTCCTCCCTCCCTCCCCCCTCCATTGAATCCTTTTCCCTCTCCCTCTTATTCCATCCCTGATTCCCTTCCCCTGTTTTAAGTTTTGGATTTATTTAGAGTAGGGTTATTATTAGATTGATTTTCATTTCAGTTTTGTATCCCTCCCTGTGTTCTTTGTGTTTTCCCCTGTGTAATATTGTATAGATAGATAAATAGTTAATAGATAGACAGTTACTAGATAGATAAAAGTTCATAAATAAATAAATAAATACATATACATAGTAGTTAGCTTAGTTATAGAGATAGACAGAGATACAGTGCGTTTGTAGGACAAGGCCTTTGTAGTTAATTATTAGGATATTCCATTTAGTTCAATAGGTTTTAGACTAGTTAATAGCAGTTAGATTTAGTGTAGAGATGGATATATATATATATATATATATATATAAAAAGAAACAGACACTCCAGCCCCAGGACCCACCGTCAGGTTCTGGGGCCTACGTTACTGGGAGGGAAGGCTGTGGCAACACATCGGTCTTGACTTCGTAGTGGAACTACCACCATCCCGGAAATACACAACGGTCCTTGTAGTGATCACTTTACCAAATTGACGCACTTTATCACATGTAAAGGGTTGCCCTCTGCCAAACGCACCACCCTGCTCATCATCCAACATGTTCTTAAGCTGCATGGCTGTCCACAAGAAATCATCAGTGACCGTTGAATGCAATTTGTGTCATGTTTTTGGAGAGTCCTGTTCCAAGCCCTCCAAGTGACATTGACACCCACCACTGCTTACCACCCACAAACCAATGGACAAGTTGAGTGGGTCAACCAAAATATGGAGCAATACCTTCATTGCTATATTTACTACCTGCTGGATGACTGGGTCACATGGCTCCCTTTAGCTGAGTTCACCTATAATAACGCCCCAAATGCCTCCCTTGGAAGTCACCGTTCTATGTCTCATGCGGTTTCCACCCACATATAGGAACCCTTGAAACCCCTTCGCCAATTGTACCTGCTGCCGGGGCACTGGCCCAGCAGACCATGACGCCCAAAGCCTGGCACGGCGCGTATTGCAGCAAGCGCGACAACAATACAAAGAACAGGCAGACAAACACCTCCGGGAGACACCTCCTCTTGTCCCCAGCAACCTTGTCCCCAGTACCCTTCTGCTCAGCCATCCCCCAAGTTGGATGCTAGATACATAGGTCCTTTCCCTATCCTTCGGAAAGTGAACAAGGTAAGTTATACCGTGCAACTACCACACCATATCCGCATCCATCCCACATTCCACATGTCCCTACTGAAAAAATCAGACCCTCTACAAGGCCCCGAACACATAACACAACCTGGCCCTATCGTGAGGATGGCTGTCAGGCCCGAATATGAAGTTTGGGCCATATTGGATGCCAAGCTTCTACGTGGCAAGTTGCATTACTTAGTTGATTGGGTTGGGTACAGTCCTGCTGACCGGTCCTGGGAGCCTTCAGCCAGTGTATTGGTCCCCCGTCTCACTTGCGTGTTTCATTTGTGACACCCCTCAACACCTGGCCCATCCTGGACCTTTTACCGGTGGCCTCGAGGGTGGGAGGTAATGTCAGCTTCACCACCCGGCAATGGCAGCGGACGTGCCACCTCTCCTCAATGCAACTCCCCACCGGTCCGCACCCCGGGAAAGTGCCGCAGCTGACTCCACAGGGTGGCGCTCCCCAGGCGTCGTCTCCCAGGGCAGACAGCCCGGCCACAAGGTCCTTGGCCATGCCCCTGACGCCTGCACGCAGTATGGGCATTCCCCCACCCCTGCTGCGATGCTCTGAGCACCTACAGGCGCGCACAGGGGCGGGGCCTTCAGCATAACCACCCAGTGCTGACAGCAGTGCGGTGCTGGTGGTCACAGAGAAACCGGCTCCTGAGAGCGGAGCATTGCAGCGTGTATTGTGTGTGCGAGTAGAGCAAATGGATTGGTGTGTGGATTTGAAGCTCCTTGTGACTGGACCTTCCTTCCCAATATTTTTCTTGAGTGATAGAGAGAGAACCTGAACGAGTGAACAGTGAGTGTTTGCGTGAGTGGTCCCCCCCCACCCTGTCCCTCCTGGGTTGTGCCCCTTCCTGGTTGGGTGCCCCATCGCCCTCCCTTGTCAGGTCCATACCCTTCCCCCACACGTGATGCCGCACTGTTTGTAGCCTTCCAGTTCTCATTTTCCCGGAGTAAGTGGAATGAGTGCGAGGCTGGGGCAAGGCTCTTGGCTTCCCTGTGTGACTCGCGCCCTATGATGATAGAGGCCTGAGATCTTGTAGGTCTCTAAGGCCACCATTCTATCCTGATGGGTACTTACTTCCCAGTCTAAACACCTCAGACCAGGGTCAAGCCTTGAGTCATGTGTACATGCTCCCTGAGTGTGTGAAAGGCCCCCTCCCTGGTGACAGGTGTAAGGAAGGAAAGGTATTGGTAATACAATGAGGACTAGGGAGGATTTTTGTGTGTGCAAGCACCACAGTTCTGTAAACGCAACCTGACAAGCAGAGCTGTCACAGAATGGAGAAAAAAAGCCTGGCCCTTCTATTATACAGGGCTGCAGTGCCCTTCCCCAGAGCCCCCGTGATTGGTTGTGGGAGGGAGCAGACATTGCACAATCACAGAGTGCCGTGAGACTGCTGGGGCCTGCTTGTGCTGCTCATTGGCCAGTGATACATCCATCAGATACTGCTGAGCTGCTCACCCCTCCCAACACAGGCACAGTTCAAGACGACATGCACACCCCTATTACACACCCCTACTAGTATGAACCCAAACTACTCCCCAGACCTATCCTTCAACTTCCAGGCTCATTCCAAAGGGTGTCGGCCATTGGTTGGGCCGTTTGTCAGCCAGAGTCACCGTTGCCAGATACCCTGTCCCAGGAATAAAGGAAATCAAAGGAGTTATACCTACCTGCCACTGCCCACTGTTTCTGCTCCCGCTGGGCTGCCTTAGCATTTCTACCGCCGCTCCATGAGATCATTTTGCATCTGTGAGAGAGAAGGGCTATCTCACAAGATCTGTCCATCTGCCTGCTTGCCTCTGCTGTGCTGCTGCCATCCATTGCCAGTGGGGAGGGGGTCCGCTGTCACTGCTGCTGCTCCGCCCTGCTTGTCACCACCTGCGGGGAAAAGACTTTTGTAAGTCCAGCGGGGTGGGGTGGGGAGCGTAGAAGCTGGGCGCAAGGGCTGGCTTGTCCCCTCCCCCACTCGGAAACAGCCGGGGTTTTAAAGCCAAAGGGCATGGCACTTTGGGGCACTTTGGGGCTGCAGGGGTGGCAGGGAACATTTTTAGTGGGGTCTTTTGTTCAGGGCTAGGGAGGTATGGTGGGGGTGTAGGTGAGGTGGTTAGAGGTGAGGGGGTGGGGAGGGTGCCTAGTGACCAACCCTGGTGGCAGCAGGGGGAGCACTAGGGGGGTTATTGGTAGGGAGGGCAGGGAGCCTGACCCCGGTGAGAGGGGGAAGTCGGGCAGAGGGGTATGGTCCCTACCGGCCCCTGGTGGCAGCAGGGTGGCTGGGGGGACGAGGGGGAGGGTGACTATAGGGGTGGCTCTGGGGTGTGGACGGTATGGTCCATGAGGTTGGATGTCTCATGCCCCTAGGGGACCGAGGTGCCTTCGGGAGGTGCAGGTTGCCATCCCCCCGCTGGGGGTGGTGGAGGAGCCCGGTCCATTTCTCATACTGCTAGATCTCTCGCCCGCTTTTGACACCATGGACCATGGGCTGCTGTTGAGATGGCTGCGTGACCTGGGGGGTCTGAATGGGACCGTTCTTGAATGGTTCCATTCATTCCTCTCGGGGAGAAGCCATCGGGTCGTGCTGGGGGATGAGACATCTTGCCCCCACGCTTTACCATGTGGCATTCCACAGGGTTCTATTCTGTCTCCGTTATTGTTTAATGTATATATGCAGCCCTTGGGGGAGGTCGTGAGAGGGTTCGGGGTGCATTGTCACCAATATGCTGATGATACTCAGCTGTACCTCTCCTTTTCAATGGACCCAGACCCTGCTGTCTCGGTGCTATCCCAGTGCTTGGAGGCCATGGCTGAATGGATGTGGCAGAGCAGACTGAAGCTCAACCCCAATAAGACAGAGGTGATGTTGGTGGGGAGAGCGAGAGAGGTATTGGCCCCCCTGATTGGGGGGGTTCACCCTCCTATAGCTCAGCAGGTCCGGAGTTTGGGGGTGATATTGGACACGGATCTCTGCCTGGAGCGGCAGGTGGAGGCAGTCGCAAAGGATGCTTTCTGCCAGCTGCATTTGGTACGGAAGCTGTGTCTGTTCGTCTCTGGCCCAGACCTGGCCTCCCTCATCCATGCCTTCGTCACCTCAAGGCTGGACTACTGCAACGCGTTCTACGTGGGGCTTCCCTTGTGCCTGGTTTGGAGGCTGAAGCTAGTGCAGAATGCGGCGGGGACGGGTCGTCAGGAGCACATAATACCTGTGCTCCAGATTCTGCACTGGTTGCCGATTGTGTGCTGAGCCAGGTTCAAGGTTTTGACTTTGATCTAAAAGGCCCTTCACGGTCTGGGCCCCCCGTACCTCAGGGACCACCTCACCCTCCGCACCCCAGAGCGGCTCCTTCAGTCGGCTGGGGGTGCCTTCTTGGAGGTCCCCCGTGTTAAGCGGGGGCCACAATGGAGAGGGCATTCTCGGTGGCCGCGCCGCGCCTTTGGAACTCCCTTCCGGAGGAAGCTCGCCTGGCCCCAAGCCTTTTGATATTCCGGCGAAGATGTAAAACCTGGCTGCTTTCCCAGGCCTTTGGGGAGGGTGGGACGGTGGGTTAATGAGGTTTTATCTCCCCACCCTATTTTATTGTTTTAAATGTTTCCCGGGCCCTGTTTTAAAACTTTATGTATTTTTGATGTGTTTTTATTATTATTATTATTAACAAACATTTATATAGCACCAGCAGTGTACCTGGCACTTTACAAAGTAATAAAATGGACACGGTCCCTGCCCCTAGGGCTTACAATCTGAGAGACAGGAGCTGGGGGAGAGACTTAGGAAGGGGAACAGAGGGAGAGACAAGGGGTCTAACATTCATGAAGATGCGAGGTCTCAAGTGCACGTACTTGGCTTGGTTACGATGAGAATGACAGCAGGCAGGTCCATGTTGCAAGGATAAGGGTAAACCGATCGTAGGTATAGGAATAGTGGCTCAGCAGGATAAAGAGTCAGACAGAGCAGAGCGAAAGAGGTGAGTTTTAAGGAGAGATTTGAAGGTATGAAGGGAGGGGGCAAGGCGGATGTGGACAGGGAGGGAGTTCCAGGCATGGGGGGCAGCAAGTGAGAAGGGACGAAGGCGCTTAGGGGAGCAGGGAAGGCGTGGAAGGGTGAGAGAAGGGACAGAGGAGGAGCGAAGTGCACGGGCTGGAGTATGGAGGGCGATAAGTGCAGAGAGGTAGGGGGGAGCAAGGTTGTGAAGAGCTTTATAGGTGAAGACTAGGAGCTTGTGCAGGATTCGTTCAGGAAGGGGAAGCCAGTGAAGCGAAGAGAGGAGGGGCTGCACATGGTCGAAGCGACTGGCGAGGTAGATGACCCTGGCAGCAGAGTTTTGGACAGAGATGAGGGGAGAAAGGTGAGACTGGGGAAGGCCAGTGAGAAGGAGGTTACAGTAATCGAGGCGAGAGATGACCAGAGCATGAACAAGAGTTTTGGCAGACGAGACAGAGAGAAAAGGGCGAATCTTAGCAATGTTATGGAGGGAGAAGCGACAGGATTTAGCAACAGAGTCAATGTAGGGTTTAAAAGAAAGGGGTGAGTCAAAGATGAAGCCTAGGCTACGGGCTTGGGGGACAGGCAGGATGGTGACTCCATCAATAGTTATTGACAGTGAGGAAGGAGAGGAAGGATGAGGGGGGAAGATAAGGAGTTCAGTTTTAGCCATGTTGAGTTTGAGTTGACGTTGAGACATCCAGGTAGAGATGTCAGAGAGACAGTTGATGAGACGAGCTTGAACAGAGGGAGAGAGAGAGGGAGTAGAGAGATAGAGTTGAGTGTCATCAGCATAGAGGTGGTATTGGAAGCCATGGGAGGCAATGAGTTTGCCTAAGGATGAGGTATAGATCGAGAAGAGGAGAGGGCCAAGAACAGAGCCTTGAGGAACACCAACTGAGAGGGGGAAGGAGGAGGAGGTGGAGTTGGAGAGAGACACATTAAAGGAGCGGTCAGAGAGGTAGGAGGAGAACCAGTTATGGACAGAGCCACAAAAGCCAAGGGAGTGAAGGGAATCCAGCAAGAGTGAGTGGTCAACAGTATCGAAGGCAGCAGAGAGATCAAGGAGGACAAGAATGGAATAGAGACGTTTAGATTTAGCCACCAGAAGATCGTTGGTGATCTTAGTGAGAGCAGTTTCAGTAGAATGAAGGGGGCGGAAGCCAGATTGGAGGGGGTCAAGGGAGGAGTTGGAGGATAGGAAGTCAAGGCAGCGGGAGTAGACAACACGTTCAAGCAGCTTGGAAGCAAAAGGAAGGAGTGAGACAGGACGATAGCTAGAAGGGTCAGAGGGGTCAAGAGTGGACTTTTTGAGAATAGGAGAGACTGTGGCATGTTTGAAGGCAGAAGGGAAAGAGCCAGTAGAGAGGGAGAGGTTGATGATGTGCAGGAAGGAAGGGGCGACAGTGGGAGTAATGGAGGTGAGGAGGCGGGAAGGAATGGGATCAAGGGGGCAAGTGGAAGGGTTGGAGGAGGAGAGCAGAGAGGAGATTTCCTTAAGGGAGGCAGGGGAGAAGGAGGACATGAGAGAAGGAGGGGGAGGAGGGAGAGGGGTGGGAGTGGGAAGAGAGGAGTGGGAAGCGATGTCGAGGCGGATCTTGTCTATCTTGGAGGTGAAGAAGGAGGCAAGATCCTGAGCAGAAAGGGAAGAAGGAGGGGGAGGACAGGGAGGCTTGAGGAGGGAGTCAAAGGTAGAGAACAGGCGGCGAGGGTCCCGAGAACAGGACTCAATGCGGGAGGCATAGTAGTGTTGTCTAGCAAGGGAGATAGCAGAAGTAAGGGTGGAGAGACAGAATTTGAAGTGAAGGAAGTCAGCGTGAGAATGGGATTTGCGCCAGAGTCGTTCAGCAGCACGAGTGCAAGAACGGAGGTGGCGGATACTAGGGGTGAGCCAAGGACGGGGGTTGTGGGAGAAGGCAGGGCGGGAAGAGAGAGGGGCATGGGAGTCAAGTGTGGAGGAGAGAGAGGCGTTGAGAGCAGAGACAGCGGAGTCAGGGGAGGAGGAAGAGAAGACTGTAGGAAGAAGGGGAGAGAGAGAGGAGGCAAAGTCCAGGGGATCAATAGCTTGAAGGTCACGGAAGGGGCGTAGAGAAGGGGAAGAGGAGGGGGGACAGTGGGAAATGTTGAAAGAGGCAAGGAAGTGGTCTGATATAGGATGAGGATCGAAGGAGAGATCAGCGACAGAGCAGTTTCTAGAGAGGACAAGATCAAGAGAATGGCCATTAGTATGGGTGGGGGAGTTGGTCCAAAGGTGGAGGTTGAAGGAGGAGGCTAGGGAGAGGAAGCGAGAGACTGAGGGCTGAGATGGGTCATCAACATGAATGTTGAAGTCACCAAGGATGAGAGTGGGGATATCAACAGAGAGGAAGAAAGTGAGCCAGGACTCAAAGTCAGAAAGAAAGGAAGAGAGAGGACCAGGGGGACGGTAGATGACAGCAACACGTAGATGGAGGGGGGAGTAGAGGCGCACGGAGTGAGCCTCAAAGGTATGGAAGGAGAGAGAGGGGGGAGGAGAAATTGGTTGGAACTGACAGGATTTAGCAAGAAGGAGGCCCACCCCACCACCCCGTCCTTCAGGGCGGGGTTGGTGAGAGAAGGAGAGACCCCCACAGGAGAGGGTAGCAGGCGTGACAGAGTCCGAGGGAGTGATCCAAGTTTCAGTAAGGGCAAGGAGCTGGAGGGAGCGAGAGAGGAAAAGATCATGGATATAGGGAGCTTTACTGATAGATGAGCGACAGTTCCAGAGGGAGCAGAAAAATGGTAGTTGATGAGGGGGGAGGCAAGGAATAGGGATAAGATTGGGAGAAGGGGAGCGTCGTGGTAGGCTAGAGACAGGAGGAATAGGGATAAGATTGGGAGAAGGGGAGCATCGAGGAAGGCTAGAGACAGGAGTGGAAGGGGAGCAATGAGAGAAAGTAGCCAAGGGAGCAAAGGATGTATGGGGGAGGTTAGAGAGTGGTGATCGGTTGGGGGGAGGAAGAAGCTGGGAGGAGAAAAGTAGAGGAAGAAAAAGATGGACAGGAAGAGGAGAAGGAGAGGAGGGAAAGAAAAGGCAAGAAAATAGGGCAGACATGTTAGTGAGTAAGATAGGAGGGGGAAGTACAGTAGAGTTTTATATGTAATTTTATATTTTTTTGTTGGAAGCCACCCTGAGCTGTTCTCAGGAGGGTATCAATCTAGAAATAAATAAAATAAATAAATAAATAAATATTCCATGTCTGTAGGTTTTGCCAGATCAAAATTCCAAATACATGGGACACTATGGAGCTGTTGTGTTCTGTTTTAATGCATCCTATAGGGTTGTAGTGTTCTGAAACACAGCATGTCTCTGTGATGTAAACCCTATATCTAGTGTGTGAACCCTGTATCTAGTGAATCCTGTATTTAGTGTCTTTATACTGGCACCTCCTTTCCTTCAGCTTAACGGGGCCGATTGCAAACCCGATGGATGAGTGTGTGGAGCACATGCACTGTATTCGCATGTATGTTTGTGCAAGCTGCATGCACCTCTGGCACAGAGCCTATAGCATGTGTGCACACTGTGTGTGCAGGGCTTGGGACTGGCCCCCGTTGATCTTAAGCTGCTCACATAACCAGACATCATTTCCCCATCCCCAATAAAATTTTCCCCCTTCAATTGGAATTAGAACTAGGGAGTCAGAAAGAAGTAGAACTTCATCTCTTTTGGCCATTCAGGACCTTGGCCATTCAGGACCTCAGTCTGCATCTCATCTTCTCCACCTGAAAATTAGTTAAATTAGTGAATTAATTCTTCATGTACCTCTGGGTTTGATGGCTCCATACATTATAGGCTTTGGATCATCAGTGTGAAATTTGCAACTATAGGAGTTCTACCATAAGCATCCGAGGTTCTGATGCCACAGTTGAACAAATTGCTGGAGATATTTCCTGACCAACCTGACTAATAGACATTTAAAGTCCTATCCTCTTAGAACGTATTCAAAACCCTCTTAAGTCCAGCTACGCTATTGTCCTTCACAACACATCTGTCAACAAGTTAATTGTACATTGAGTTAGAAAGTATTGTCTTTTATTTGTTTTAAATCTGCTGCCAGTTAGTTTCATAGAGTGTCGCCTAGTTCTAAGATTATAGAGAGGGTAAATAACAGCTGCATGTGTAACTATGCACATAGAAAATCCTTTGCACCAACTTTAAGCATTCAAAAAGCTATATACACACACACACACAAAAAAGCTATATACACAATAATAGTAATTTTATTTCTACAGCAACTCCCACCCCCCTTGCCCCACACACATCAAATTGTGATTGGAGTGCTTCACAAAACTAACAACAAAGGGCATGTTGAGGCCTCTTGCAAGTTCAGTTTTGTCAGTTGAGTATAACTTCAGGCCAAGAGGAAGGGTAAAAAAACAAAAACAACCCACTCAGGGCACTATCCTCTGGGTGGACAGCACATATGCTGGCAGTTAGTACAGACACAAGTCAAATTCATTCAAATGATTTCATACATGTACTAACCGCCAGCATGTCCACCCAGAGGATCACACTGTCAGCTTTCTACAGTAAGCATGTCTAGCAAGTCTTAATATTAGCCACAAGCCTAATCCCAAATGCATTCATATGACATCCTTAATCTTGTGTGTCACTCAGTGCTACTCAAGCCTTTTTTGATGCAGAAGCCTCAGCGCTTTGAGATGAGACTGTTTACTTCTGTTTTTCATATCTACCTAAATGAACACACACACATTCCTGGAACTGACAAGAAACTACTGTTTATCTTTGCTAATGATTGTTATTTACCATTCATGTAGTGATTTCAGTGTTCAAAGTGCTTTACAATCCTTATCTAGTTCACTCTTGCAACAACCCAGTGTAGTGAGTCATTATTATTTCCAACTTACAGATGGGGAACTAAGACAGAAAGATAGTGGGTGGTTTTAGCCCTCAAAACAGCTGCATGCTTAGGATTACCATCATAGGTGGTCCTGAACCCACAGCTGTTTTTCTCAATATGTCAACATAACCACTTGTGGGTATCACAAGCTACAAGCTTTTATGTGTGTATGGTTGGAAGGGGGTGAGTGGCTTACTATTCCCATGGGACAATGGGAAATGGAGGGAGGAGGTGTGCCAGGGAACCTGTGCTGCTTCTGCACTAGAGGTGTGCACTAGGGGCCCATGTTATTTTTAGTTTTTGTTATTTAAATCTGTCATTTTCATAAATATCAAATTGTTGTTTTCATATTTGTTTTGGTTTTCCATTGGTTTAAATGGAAAACACATTTTCAGCTGTACCATTTTTGTTTTTTATTATATTTGGCTGAAACATGGTAATATTGTACCTCCAATGTAAGGTACTAAGTGTACTAAAGTCCAAAAAGATTGGATAAAGGAATCCAATTTTAGAAGCAGTTTAATTATATTCTTTTGCAAAAATCTTCATATACATTCTTAGCTGTAACTTCTTTGCCTCAAATGTAATGTAGATGAAACTTGGAAGGTTTATACCCCTTCCAATATTTACTTTCTCTGCCAACTTTCACAAGAATTTGATAAAGGGCCTTGGTGATATAAGAAATTAACTTATAAATGTATGTCTGACTGTAACATCCTGGTAGTCCAACCAGTGTACATGTCATTTTGCAGCGCTGTATATCACACTTTCACAATCATCTCTGCCAAATATCAGAAAGATGTGATAAAGGAGTCCAATTATATATGCCTGCACAGCATATGCAGAGAAGGAGCCTCTGCCAGGGATTCTCTTACGTGTCACTGTGTTATAAGATCGGTTTCTGACGCCAATTGGCCAGCATAAATGTCAACCAAATATCCTCATTCTGTGCTGTGACCATCCCAACATCTCTCCCCCACTTCTTACTGGGAAGTCAGAAGAATCTTTTTAGGAAAGAGCCAATAGAGATTCTCTTATATCCTCTGTCACAGTGCTGCAGGATGTGATTGCGATGATAACTGGCCATCCTGGATGTGTAAACTATGTCTCTGATTGCTGTGATGCTATCCCCAAAGTCCCAGTTATGTCCCTTATATGCCTGCCTGAGGACCGCCCCCTATACCCGCCTCGAAGTTACTACCGATTGGTCCTGTAAAGCTGGAAGCATGCAGTAATTGGCCAGTGAATGTGTCTGTCCATCTTTTGGGCTTCACCACATCCTCCCTCCTACAGCTTCCCTCCCCTTGCCATGCCAGGTGCCTGCCTCTGTCTGGCACTGCATGCTCTGATATTTATCTGAATAATAGTCTTCAAGGGGACAACTTCAATTGCTTATACAATTGGTTCCCTTTATAAAATATTCCTGTAGTGTTGCAGAAATGACAGAGAAGGTATGTGTTACATTCCTGCCAAATTTCCTGTAAGCAGAATGGAATAAAATGTTACAGCTGGATATGTATTTTCAAATTAATGTCTTATAGCATCAGGACCCTTTATCCAATCTTTCCGAAGATTTTCAGGAGTGTTAAACTTGTGGAGGGAGATAATATTAACAGGCTTCATGCAAATCGGATGGAAGATAAAAAAAGTTGTAGCCATGAATGTGTATGGAGTTTCTTAAAATAACAACATTCAATTGCTTCTAAAATCGGTTCCCTTTATCTAATCTTTTCTAAGATTGGTACACGTAGTGTCCTCTGTTGGGGGTACATCCTCCCCAAGTTTCATAAGAATTAAATTACCCAAGTGTTATAGCCAGAAATAATTTTTTCAGTTTTTTCCCTTTATTTAAAAAAAAAAAAGTCGTTTTCATTTCTATTTTCATTATTATTATTTGTTGTTTTCATTATTGCAATAATGATAACAAAAACAACAATTTTAGTTATTATTGTAACAACAAAAATGATATGCACACCCCTATCCTGCACCAGTGGAGGCAGCAACTGAACCAGGGGTGGGAAACAGACAGTCTGGTAGAAGTTAGGGATGGGCGAACAGATCGCGGTTTGGGTTCGTCCGTTTGGTTCGGCTGCGTTCGGTTCGTCCGTTCGGTTCAGCAGTTCGGTTAGTTCACCGGGTTCGGGTTCGGCCGTTCAGTTCAGTCGTTTGGTTTGGCCGTTTGGTTCGGCTGTTCGGTTTGGCAGTTCGGTTAGTTTGTCGGGTTCGGGTTCGGCTGTTCAGTTCGGCCATTCGGTTTGGCCGTTCGGTTCGGATGTTCGGCTGTTCAGGAAATGTTATGGGTGGTTTTTTTTGTTTTTTATATGGTTTTTTGGATTTTCATTGGGTTTTATATGGTTTTCTTTTGTTTTTTATTTGATTTTTTAATTTTGATATGGGTTTTTTAATTTATTTTTTAATCTAATATTATATATATATATATCTACACTAAATCTAACTGCTATTAACTATTCTAAATGCTATGAACTAAATGGATTATCTAATAAATACACAGGCCTGTGTCCTACAAACACTAAAACTAAATCACTAACGCTATCTCTATCACTAAGCTAGCTCCTACAACTGTCTACTATCCCTAACCTACTCGATCTCTCTATATCTATATCTAGTCTCGATCTCTCTATATGGGATGGGGAGGGGGAAATCACAAACATAGGGTGAAAACAGACATGATGCTGACCACCCTTTAACC
>QEPC01008452.1:305125-350548 GCA_003113815.1 Sphenodon punctatus | reverse complement strand
TAATAATAATAATAATAATAATAATAATAAAGTGCAGTGAAGATGGGTCTCTAAACAAGGGTATAGCAGGGTCTGGTCCTGCTGGGGAGTTCTTTGCAGGATCCAACCTGCCCAAGTCCTCAGTCCACACCATTGCTCCAATTCTGTGTTCTTTATTTACAGATTCTTGCGTTCTATTTCCAATCTCATGTGCTCACTCCATACTAGATATTAATCACCAGTCCCTCAGCATCACAGTACAGTTCATCTTTCTCCCTGAGCCCCCTTACTGAGGCAGAGCCTTCAGGCTTGCTGCCTCTCCGTTGGACTGAGCTCAGTGTAGCCTTTTCAGGGCTTACGGCTGGGCTGGCCATGCCTAGGCCCAGCTGGCCTCAGGCACTCAGTTCTCAGAATTACACCTGTGCCATGCTTTGGGCACTGTCCCTTTGGGCACCACCTCCTGTGCCTCTCTTAGCACCCACTGTGGTACAGTCCTCTGATAGTAGATGTGCTTGCTCCTTCTCTAACTGGTGCTATAACACCCTGTTGTTACAAAGGGGTTCTAGGAACCTACAGAATAAAAGAAAAGACAAAGGGTGGCAGCCCTTATGTAGGCTATAGGGGCATGCAGCAGGCATGGAATTCGTTTTCATTTCCAAAAACCCATTCATTTTGGGGGGGTTTCATAAAGGATTCTATTGTTTTTATTATTTTTTTAATTTTATTTTATTAAAAATAAATTTTTAACAAATCTATTACTTCACATGCACAAAATGGTCATTTGGGCATGTGTGATGATTTTTTATTTTGTAATTATTTTTAATAAAATAAAACAAATATAACAACAAAAATGAATGCAATCAAACCAATGTCGTGTTTGTTTTCTTGGTTATGAAAATGAATGGGGCTCCATTTGTTTTTGTAATTAATAAAACGATAGGAAGTTGCACACTCCTAGTAGGATGTCATCAAGAAAGAATGTTCCCACTGCAGCCATTGTTTTTAGAAGCTGCATCGTGGAAAAAATTCCTGAAAAACCAGGGGGGAATTAGTTGTTTTTTGTTAATTTTACCTTTCTTTACATTTCTTCTATTTCCAGACTATTCTTCTGTGGGTTATAATTTCGGTTCTCTCCTGTCACATATTTTAAAAAGAGGGGCACCGAAGAAAGAGTAAGTTTCGTGAGCAGAGTCAAAAAGATAATGGATGCAGGCAGAATACGAGCTGCATGGAGGTAGTGGGGGAAAGGGAAGAAAGGTCCCTTTACAATGCAAGAAAGCTCCCTCCCCCCCCCTCCCCGCTGAATGTCTTGCAGACCTGAAAACTCTCTTGATTTAGGTTGTAAATTAGAGCTTAAACACCCAGGTTATAATATATTAATACAGTTATGTTAGCCTGGAGACACGGCAATGACGGCACAACACTTGATGTACCCCCAGTGAGCTCTTAATCCTGCTGTTTCATTGTATACTCCTGAGACCCTGAGACTCCAGAGCATTGTAGTTTACAACAGTTAAAAACAACGCATTCATTACAATGCTGACCACCAATGGCAGTGTGACAGAAAAAACACCAGCAGATAAAGTTCCCAGTAACAAATATAATCACAACAAATTCCAAAGGAACTTAGAATTGTTCACCTATTTCAGAATTTCTTTTCTACTGAGTTTTGGAGGACTGTCTAATCCCTCTCTATCAGTTTAGAAACGCTGAAGCTTCCTTTATCATAAGCAGCTGACCCAACCTCAGCTGCTCTTTAAAAATAAAAGCACATGTTTTCTTAGTTATTCCATGTGGTGATCCGTTTAGTCTCTCTCCACCGCTAGTTTTAATGCCAATTTTATGGAGCAAGCAGTAGCTGCTCCATAGCTAAAGTTCAAGTTGTCTCCATGTCAAGAGAGCAATTTTCACTCCACCTTTCTAACCTCCCCTGTAAGGAAGCTGATCTCCTGAAATGTCACGTGCTACATCCCATCCTATGGTGTAGCTTGTTTGTTGGCTTGGGGAACTTGGGTAAAATTCAGAAAAGAAATTATAAGTATCAGGCATTTCCAAAATTTCTATCCTTTTGCTTCTTGGAAGATTTTCCTAACTCTCTTTGCTTTTTCTGTGTCTTCAAAAGTGGTTTGGCTGATGATCTCCAAATGTGTTTTGTTTTGCTGGCTTTGCTTGGGAGAAGTGCCTTTTAGTCTTTCTGGACAGGTTATGTATAACGTAAACATTTACAAACATAGACTGACTTTCTGTTGACTGGCTCAAGGATGGGCTGCTGGAACTGATGAGGGCTGAGCCAGATGTGGGTATATGGGATGCCAGGGGGAAAAGCCAGACAGGAGGCTCAAAGGGAATGGAAGATGGTAAGCAACCTGGATTAGAGCAGGGGTAGGGAACCTCAGGCCTGGGGACCAACTGCATCCCCCTGGCAAGTTTTTATGTGGCCCCTTTCTAGTTCCTGGCTCTGGCTCTTGGATCCAGGCCATTTTTTAATGGAACACACCTGTGCAGGTCCACCCATCCCCACCCAAGTGCCAGTCTGAAGGTGGCGCACGCTGCCATCGCCTGTGCACCACCCACTCATGCCAATGCATGGAGCATAAGGGAAAACTCTGGGATGCTCCTCATGGGGGCAGGAGTGGGCAGTGTGTATGTAGTGGCACACACCAAGTGCACACCCATCCCAGCCTATTTAAATCCCCCCACTCACCGGATGTGTATCAGCACTCCACGTGGTGCACACAGACTCTCCTCCTCAGCTGTGCCCATTTAAAAACAGTCCCACTTTCTACACCAATGGGCTGAAAAATTGAGTTCAGGTTAAGTGAACAGAGGCAAGGGCATGTACACAAGGATAGCATACAGAACCCTGGCACAGATCCATGACCTGGATCCTCCTTTTCTTGAGTGCACCCGCTACACCCCCTCCACTCCAACCTTCAATGCAGCCCTTGGAGCTTGTATTAATTATCAGTGCCCCTGGAAGGGAAAATGTTCCCCACCCCTGGAGTATTTATTTATTTATATTTATAGTCACATTTGTGTGCCGCCCCCTCCTGCTACAAGCATCTCGGGGCAGCTAACAACATTTTAAAACATATAATAAAATTCATTAAAATCAACATTCCCAGAATGAACCCCCCCCAACAATAAAACCCCACCCTAACCCAACCCATCCATCCCATCTCCTTCGGCAAAGACCCAGTGGAACAGCCAGGTCTTATACTTTTTACGTTAAGAGGGGAGGTCAGTGGTCAGGCGGACTGCCAGTGGGAGGGAGTGCCACAGCTGGGTGCAGCCACCGAGAATGCCCTCCTCATGGTTGACACCTGGGAAACCTGCGGGACCTCAAGAAGGGCGCCCCTGGCCAATCGCAGAGGTCGATCAAGAATCTGGAGGGTGAGGCGGTCCTGCAGGTAGTTGGGGCCCAGGTTGTGAAAGGCTTTAAAAGTCAACACCAACATCTTGAATTGGGCCCGTAAGACTATCAGCAGCTACTGAAGAGAATGAAGCACTGGAGTAATGTGCTCACGTCGGCCCGTCCCCTTCAGGAGATGAGCCACTGCATTCTGCACCAACTGCAGTCTCTGAACCATCATCAAGGGCAGCCCCACGCAGATCATGTTACAGTAATCTAATCTCAAGGTAATAAAAGCATGGATGATTGTGGCCAGGTCCGAGTCTGAGACATACCATCTGAGCCGACGTACCAGGTGTAATTGGCAAAATGCACCCTTCGCCACAGCTGCCACCTGGACATGCAGGCGGAGCTGGGGATCAAGGAGCACCACAGACTATGAACCTTCGTTACCAGGAGAGGACAGATTCCATCAATGATGGGGGCCATCACTCCCCTGGCTTTCCCCACAACCATCACCTTCAGCTCGTCAGGATTTAACTTCAAACGGTTCACCCTCATCCAGTCCCCTACAGCTACAAACCGAGACTGCCAGACCTAGGACTGATGAAATGAGAGATATAGTTGGGTGTCATCAGCATATTGATGACAACTTACGCCAAACTCTCTAACACTCTCCCCCAAAGGCTGCATATATGCATTGAACAGGAGAGGGGATAAGATGGAACCCTGTGGGACTCCACATGTGAGGCCCTGGGAAAAAGATGAATAATCACCCAGCAATACACGCTGGGTTCTCCTGGGCAGGAAAGATTGGAACTATTCAAGAAAAGCCCAGCTCATCTCTGCCCGGTCCCGCAGCCGAGTTACCAACAACTCGTGATCAATGGTATCGAATGCATCCAGGAGATCTAACAAAATCAACAGGGTCGAATGACCCTGGTCCAACTCTCGGGAGAGGTCATCAACCAAGGCCACAAGTACAGTCTCCATGTCATAACCCAGATGGAAGCCAGAACTGCGAGAGATCAAGGAAGTTGACCCGGTCCATATGCATTCAATAACCTTCCCTAAAAAAGGAAGGTTAGAGACTGGCCTATAGCTGTCCAGGCCATCAATGTCCAATAATGGCTTCTTGAGCAGGGCCGGCACCACCATCTAGGGATGGGTGAATAGAACCGAGTTCGGAAATTCGGTTCAGTTCAGTTCAGAAATTCGGTTTGGTTTGGAAGTTCGGTTCAGTCGACTGAACTATTCGAGTTTGGTCCGAACTACGAACTTCTGAACAAAGTTTGGAAATTCAAACCCCATTGAACTAAATGGAATATTATCTTTTAGGGATGGGCGAACAGAGCTGAGTTCGGAANAACAAAGTTTGGAAATTCAAACCCCATTGAACTAAATGGAATATTATCTTTTAGGGATGGGCGAACAGAGCTGAGTTCGGAAATTCGGTTTGGTTCGAAAATTGAGTTCGGTTCAGAAGTTCAGTTTGGTCGACCGAACTGGTCGAGTTCAGTCTGAACTCCGAACTTCCAAACCGCATTTGCCCATCCCTACCACCACCTTCTTGAGGTCATCTGACACCCTGTCCTCCCTAAGGGAAGTGTTGACTATCCTGGTCAGCAACAACCCTAATATCTCCCAGCTGGCCTTTACCAGCCAGGATGGGCATGGATCTAATTCACAATAGGTGACTTGAACAGTCCCAAGAGCATCACCCACATCTGAGGGCAACATGTCTTGAAATTCATCCCATAAAACAGGACAAGATGGGGCTTTGACTGCCTCTTGCTCACCCACTGCTAAAAGTGCTGCGTCAAAGCCGTGGTGGATTTGAGCGATTTTATCAGCACAAAAGTCCACAAACAAGTCACAGCGAGCATTCAATAACTCTGAATCCAGGCGGAGGGCGGATGGACTGACCAGCCCCCTCACCACCCAGAAGAGCTCAACTGGACGGGACTTACTAGACGCAATAAAGGCAGCAAAGAAAACCTTATTTGCTGCCTGCACTGCCACAGCATAGGTATGTAACCAGACTCTATGTCGCAATTGGTCAGCTTCAGTAAGAGAGTGATGCCACCATCGCTCTAACCGTCTCCCTTCTTGCTTCATCCACCACAGCTCCTCTCTATACCATGGGGACCTGTGTGTCGGCGATTGGGGAGCGGATGCCTGGGAACCAAATGGTGACCTCTATCAGCATAGAATTCCACAACTCCATGAATTCATTGAATGCATGGCCATCGAAGTCAGAGGAAATATCCCCATGGGCAATCTGGAACCTTTCTGGTTCCATAAGCCTTTGGAGGGTGAACCAACCTAAATGGTTCTGCACCCTCCCAGGGACCGACATGTGCCAGTATATCAGCCTGGAGGAGATAATGACACGGGCACTGTTGACACCTCCCCCACTAATAGATCCCCCTCCTCAAGGCTGATGCAAAAAAATCATGTCCAGGGTGTGTCCTCCAGCATGTGTGGGGCCCACCACTCTCCGAGACAGGCCATGGTTGTCATGGAGGCCATGAACTCATGCTCTGCCCATCCGAAACTGGAGTCAGCATGAATACTGAAGACTCCAAGGACTATCGCCCTGGGGGACCGCAAAACCACCTTCAACACCAGTTCAGTCAGAGGGAAACTACTGTACAGGTGGGTGCCCGATATATCAGAAGTACCCCCCACTCTGTCTCCAGCCAAATCCAACACCAGATGGAAGCCCTCTATTCCCATGAGAGGTTGCACTGGAAATCTCATCATAGACAAAGTCTCCTTAAAAAAAATAAATAGGGATGTGTGAACGTGGTTTGGATGTTTGTTGTTCGGCCCGAACTTGGCCAGTTCAGATGGCCAAACCAAACGCCTGAAACAAACGCCCAAAGCCCCAGATATTTCAGCCGCATTCAGATGAGTTTGGGCGGGAAAAAAAGGACTGGCAGCCCCGGGGGGGCAGTTAAGGAGCAGACTTCCTGGTGCCAGGGGTGGTGAGGCTTGGACTAGCAGCCAGTCTGCCCAATCACCATCCCTCTTTCCCTCAGACCACTGGCTTCGCAGTCTGCGATTGGCCATGGACTAGACTGCACGGAGCCAATGGGACTTGTGGTAAGTTGGGCGCAGCCAGTAACAAAATTCAATGCCCTCCCCCCTTCCAATTCATTCTGAGCTAGCCACTGATACTGTCAACAGGCATTTTCAGAAGTCTCTCTGTGGATGACTGTGGACTACCAAGCTCTAAATGCAGTCACCCCCCTCCCCCTTTTGCCTCAGTGGTAGGCAAGTAGGCAAGTGGTAGGCAAGTAGGCAAGTGGTAGGCAAGTACAATGAAATCATAGGGATGTGCGAACTCGGTTCGGGCATTCGGTGTTCAGCCCGAACTTGGCCCAATCGGACGGCTGAACCTAACACCCAAACCGAACACCAGAAGCCGCAAACAGTTCGGCCACGTTCGGGTGAATTCGGGCAGGTAAAACAGGGCTGGAAGGTTGGGGGGGGGCAGCTGAGGAGCAGACTTCCTGGCACCAGGGGTGGAGAGGCTTGGACTAGCAGCCAGTCTGCCCAATCACCATCCCTCTTTTCCTCAGACCACTGGTTTCTCAGTCTGCGATTAGCCACAGGTTAGGCTACACGGAGCCAATGGGACTTGTGGTAAGGCAGGCGCAGCAAGTAACAAAAGTCATTGCTCTCCCCCCTTCCAACTCCTTCTGAGCTAGCCACTGATCCTGTCAGCACACATTTTCAGTCGTTTCCCTCTCCCAGCAGTTCGTGTTCCTCCCAATCCATTGCTATCCTCCTCCTCTTTCACCCATTTACACACATTTAACTCCATAGTTTCATTTATTTAGATTAGATTAAATAGATTTAGGTGTTATTTTTATTTTTTACCTCTCCCTGTGTTCTTTCTCCCTACCCTCCATTGAATCCTTCCCTCCTCCTTGTATATATTCCATCCCTGATTCCCTTCTCCTGGTTTTGGATTTATTTAGAGTAGCATTAGATTGATTTAGGTTTCATTTCAGTTTTGTACCCCTCCCTGTGTTGTTTGTTGTGAGCTGTCTGTGATTCCCCACACCCCAATGCCTGTGTGTGTATATATATATAGATATTAGATAGCTACTATAGATAGATAGTTGTAGGAGTTAGCTTCGTTATAGAGATAGAGATAGTGTGTAGTGATTCAGTTTTAATATTTTATAGTTTGTTTGTAGGACTAGGCCTTTGTAGATATTAGATAATATTCCATTTAGTTCGATAGGTTTTAGAATAGTTAATAGCAGTTAGAGTTAGTGTAGATTAGATTACCAATTTGAATAAATAAATAATATATAAAATCTTTGTGTGCATTCTTTGGGTAGGAGAAATGGAGAAGGGAAGCAGGAAAGGCCGGTCTGCTGCCCATAAAGTGGGCAATGGGGCACATGGCAGAGGTGGCAGGGGCCGTGCCAGTGGAGTGGCAGCAGACATCAGCAGCAGCCTGAGCCAATCACCATGCCCCAAACTGCACAGGCCTGATTTTTAGAGATGGTGAACAAATCGCGGTTCGGGTTCGTCCATTCGGTTCGGCTGTGTTCGATTCGTCCATTCGATTCGTCCATTCAGTTAGTTTGCCGGGTTCGGGTTTGGCCGTTTGGTTCAGCCGTTCGGGAAATGTTTTGTTATGGGGTTTTTTTGTTTGTTTTTTATATGGGTTTTTGTTTTTTGATTTGGTTTTATATGGTTTTTCATTTGGTTTTTTTGTTTTTACATGGGTTTTTTAATTTAATTTTTTAATCTAATATTATCTCTCTCTCTCTCTCTCTCTCTCTCTCTCTCTCTCTCTCTATATATATATATATATATATATATATATATATATATATATATCTACACTAAATCTAACTGCTATTAATTATTCTAAATGCTATGAACTAAATGGATAATCTAATAAGTACACAGGCCTACTCCTACAAACACTAAAACTAAATCACTAATGTTATCTCTCTCACTAAGCTAACTCCTACATCTATCTATCTATCTATCTATCTATCTGGGATGGGGGGGAATCACAAACAACACAAGGTTTCAGTTTAAGGTTTAAGTTTCATTTCAGTACAAAACTAAAATGAAACTTAAAGCAATCTAATAATCCTACTCTAAATGAAAAAACAGGGGAAGGGAAGGGAATCTGGGATGGAATATATGGGAGAGGGAAAGGATNCTGGGAAATGCTGGGAGAGGGAGCCTTCTGAAACACCTGCTATTCAGGAACAGTGACTAGCTCAGAAGGTGTTGGGAAGGGGGGAGGCAGATAGTTTCGTTTCTTGCAAGCCTCTCCACCCCTGGTGCCTGGAAGTCTTTTCCTCAGCTGACTACCCCTCCCTGTCATGTTTGACCTTCCAGTGACCCTTTTTTTGCCACCCGAACTCACCTGAATGCGATCTGAACTGACAGAACAGTTCGGTCAGTTTGGCATTCGGAGGTTCGTTTGGTTCGGTCAGTTCGTGTTCGGATTCAGGTTCGGTCATCTGAACAGGCTGAATTCGGGTCGAACTCTGAACTTCCTAACCGTGTTCACCCATCCCTACTGATTTTGGCAGTCAGACTTCAGAGGCTCCCAGCAGTGGCACTAGGGGTGTGGTTTGGTGGCGCCTCCTGACAGTGTCCTCCAATGCCACACAGGGCACTGGAAGGCCAGCACTCCAGGAGACTGCAGCTGTCTCTGCTGTGGCTGCAGGAGCAGGTGCAGATGCTTTGGGGCCAGATGTTCCTCCATGACCACCAATGTCCCCAACCCCCATCGTTGAGGTGATCCCCAGCAGTCCATGGCTGGTGGCTCCCACCCCGGCTGCTAGAGGTAGGGCTCAATCCCTGGGTAATGGCAGCGGGGAGAGGAGCAGCAGCACCATCAGCTATAGTGAGCACAGGGAGAGTGGCAGCAGCATGGTGTGTAGTCGATGAGCCTCAGGGTCCCAGTACTCCCCTTCACAGGACATCACTCAGATTGGGTACAGCGAGGCAGACACTAGTACTGTGGAGGAGATGTCTGGTGCTGCGGCTATGACTGTCCCTCCAAGAGCTGTGTTGCCACCATGCTCTGCCCCTCCCAGCAGTGCTGTCAGAGGTGCATCACCCAGTGAGAACCAGAAGGCAGGAGGGGACAAAAAAATCCTCCATCTGGGCGCATTTTAAGTTGGTGCCGGTGGATGGTCCCAGGGAGGTGCAGTGCATTTTGTGCCAGAAGGTGATGAAGCTTGGCACAATTGCCATGGCGAGGCACCTGAAGGCATGCCCCAGCACTGTGCTGCTAAGCCCCAAGTCTGTTGGCTTTCCGCCAAGCCTGTAAGACTTGGCTGTTCTCCCAGGCCTTTGGAGGAGGGCAGGGGCAGTGGATGCCAGCGGGTTCCCAACTGCAGCAGCCAGTCACCCGCCTCCATCTGCAGGCAAGCGTTCTGCTCAAACAGCTGCCTCTAGCAGCAAGAGCAGTATTGCTACTAGCAGCGAGCAGCAGCAGCGTCAGTGCACCATGGAGGAGTTGGGGTGGGGGCAGCTGCCAAGTCTATCAGCAGTTGCAGGACATGGAGGGCAGCGTGGCTTTCAACGCAAAGCTGTGCATATGTTGGGGGAAATGATCATGCTGGATGGGCAGCCCTTCTTTGTGGTCGGGGACATGGGGTTTAGGTGCCTGATTGGCTTCCTGGCCCCCCAGTTTAAGCTGCCCTCGCGTACCACCCTGAGTCGGCAGGTGGTGCCAGCCCTGTACCGGGATTTAAAGGAGAGGGTGAGGGAGCAGATGGCAAGGGCTGAGGGTGCCACTGTCCACTTCACCATAGACCTGTGGTCGAGCAGGAATGCGCAGCAAACCTTCCTGGCAGTGACAGCGCACTGGTGGCAGGACCCAGAGGCAGCATTTGGCAGTGGCAGGAGGGTTCCCAAAGCAGGGTATAGGTGGGCCCTACTTCAGGCAGAAGTAATGGACGGCCCCCACACCGCTCGGAACATTGAGGCAGCACTGACCGCCATGGTGAGGGAGTGGGTCACGCCACACGCGCCCTTCACCAAGGGGTGCGTGGTGACAGACAAAGCAGCCAACATATTGAGGGCAGTCCATGAGGGGGAGGGTTTAACCAGCATCCCTTATGTGGCACACACCCTTCACCTGGTGGTCAGGGACACTCTGGGCTTAGGAGAGAAGGGGATTGGGGACGGCACCCATAGCTCTCTGATCGTGCGAGGGAGAAAGCTAGCCAGTTGCTTTAACCGGAGCATGAAGGGCAGCGACCTCCTCCAGGCGAAGCAGGCAGAGCAAGGTTCTTCAGTACACCAGCTGGTGCAGGATGTGTCCACCCAGTGGAATTCGACCTTCCTGATGCTCAAGCGGCTTCTCGATCAGAAAGCTGCCTTGTATCAGGTTCAACTGGTGATGGATAGCAGGGCACCTCCAGGGTACAATGGGGTGGAATGGGAGATCCTGACTCACACGGTCTTTGTGCTCAGACTGTTACTAGCTGTGATGGAGACCATCAGCTCCTCCATGGCCATCATCAGCCAGGTGACCCCTCTGGTCTAGAGTCTCCTGAGGAGGCTGGAGGAAATTATCCAGGGGTGGGATTGTGGCTCTCAGGGCAGGAAGCTGGTGAATGAGGTGGTTGGCCTGGTGTGGCAGCTGAAGGCATGGTTCGATGAGCTCCTACAGCGGGTGGAATATGTTTTGACAACCATGCTGGACCCCAGGGTCAAGGGCAGCATGGCATGGCAGAGAGTGCTCAATGGGCACTGGAAGGCTGACCTGGTGGAGAGGGTCCAACAGGCAGAGCGGGCTCTTGAGAGTGCGCGGCAGCAGCAGCAGCAGGACGCCCCTGGGGATGGTGGGAGCAGCCTCCCATTTCAGCCAGCAGGGTCTATTCCTTCCCTCAGCCCTAGCAGTACCAGCACCAGCAGTAGGCTGAGCAGCCCACACCCCTATTGCAGGCAGCAGCAGCTTGTATGTGCAGGGCACTCTGGTGAGCATGGGCTCAAGCACAGGAGGGCAGGCAACACAGCTGAGGGCAGTGGTGGAGGTGGTGCCCAGGCAGAGTTATGTGAGGGAGTACAACAGCACCTCGGCAGCAGTGGAGCCCTACCTGGAGGAGGAGCCATGCATCGAATGCAGCAGCAATCCCTTGACCTACTGGGCTGGCAAGACCAATGTGTGGCCGACCCTGTCCAAAGTGGCCAAGGGTCTCTTGTCCTGCCCACCAATGAGTGTCCCCAACGAGCGGGTGTTCTCAATGGTGGAGGACATTTGCTCACCACAGCACCTGAGACTGGGGGCCAAGTTGGTGGAGGAGTTGCTTTTTATAAAGGTGAACCTTTCACTGCTGGGATTCCCCGAGCTGTCCCTGAACTGCCAGGGGCAGTTTTGGGATGGGTCTCCTCCTCAATCTGGGCATTCCACTTCATCCAGAAGCTGCCACTCCAGTCCCAGGACCCACTGTCAGGGTTCTGTGGCCATCATTCTGCTCATGGGGAGCTGTCATTCCACGGCATCAAGAAACAGCCAGCCACTCCAGCCTCAGGACCCAACATCAGGGTTCTGGAGCCATCATTCCACTCATGGGGAGTCATCATTCCACTTCATCCAGAAGCTGTCACTGCAGTCCCAGGACCTAGCATCAGGGTTCTGGGGCCGTCATTCCACTCACAGAGAGCTGTCATCCCACGGCATCAAGTATTAGCCAGCCACTCCAGCCCCAGGACCCACCATTGTGGTTCTGGGGCTGTCATTCCGCTTACAAGGAGCCATCATTCCACTGAATCAAGAAGCAGCCACTCCAGCCCCAGGACCCACCATCAGGGTTCTGGGGTCTACGTTACGGGCAGGGAGGGATGTCCACCCACATCATCAAGAGCAGGGGTGGGGCAGCTGCCAAGTCAATCGGCAGCTGCAGGACATGGAGTGCGGCGTGGTTTTCAACTGAAAGCCACGTGCATGTTGGGGAAAATGATTGCGCTTCATGGGCAGCCTTCTCAGTGGTTGGGGACATGGGGTTTAGGCACCTGATTGACTTCCTGGATCCCTATTTTAAGCTGCCCTCACACACCACCCTGTCATGCTGCCACCAATGCCTAGCAGCCTGTAACGCCCGGCCAAGTAGTGGTGCCAGCCACCGAGCCCTGGCCGGGCCTCTGCCACTGCTCCATCAATGCCTGGCAGCCTGCAACACCTGGCCAAGTAGGGGTTTCAGTCATCAAGCCCTGGCTGGGCCTCTTCTGCTGCTCCTGGCACTCAGTGAGCAGGAAACATGGTCTCAGAAGAACTAGCCAGGAGCCCTGGGGGGCCTGGGTTCCCCAGGGCTCACACCCGATGGGAAAATGTCAATTGCAAAGGCAAGGCCAGTGTGCTTCCACCTCCCCCATGGTCCATGGCAAAGGGAGTGCATGGTGACTTTCTGATGGGGTAGCCATGCTGGGAGCCGCCTAATTTAATCCCTCCCCAAACACTCCATCTGAGTGGGTGCTCTGCCTCAGCATTGCCACTCAGCATTGCCAGCCTGCAATTCCTGGCTGACAGGGAGGGGTACCAGCCACAAAGCCCTGGCCAGGCCTATGCCACTGCTCCACTGATGCCAGCCAGCCTGCAATGCCCAGCCAAGCAGGGGTGCCAACCACCAAGTCCTGGCCAGGCCTCTGCCGCTGCTCCACCGATGCCAGCCTGCAATGCTCAGCCAAGTAGGGGTGCCAGCCACCAAGCCCTGGCCAGGCCTCTGCCACTGCTCCACCAATGCCAGCCTGCAATGCACTGCCTCCTATGGGTGCCAGCCATCAAGTCCCAAGTCTTCCTGGCTTCTGCTGCTGTTGCTGCCACTTCTGGGTCTGAGATGCCCAGCCCTGGTGCCACGGGCATCCTCAGGGGCCAAGTGATGAGCCTGCCTGCCCGGGCAGTCTGGGGTTCCAAGCACCAAGCCTTCCTGGTCTCTGCTGCTGCTGCTGGGTCTCCGACGGCCTGCCATACCACCATGGGCACCCCTGGGGGTCCCTGGAGCACCTCAAGCCTCCCGGCAGCACTGAACTTTCCAAAAGTTATGGGTGGGGTCTGAACTCCACCAGACCATACCCATGAACCCGAAATAAGGTTTTAACCCAAACATCCAAACAAACATCCAAACTCCATCCTATTCACACATCCCTAAAAAAAATGGCTACACCATCCAACTGTCCCTCCATCCTCAGCTGATGGCTGGAGAATCCGGTCAGAACAAGGTCAGCCAATATAGACCTCGACTCAGTGTCCAACCAGGTTTCCTTAATACATGCAAAGTTGGTCACCTAAAGTCAGTCACCTGGTCCAGGATCACCTCCCGGATCATAGGTGACTTATTGGCAACCAACCTCACATTCATTAGCATCAAACCAAAGCCAGGGATCCTCTGATCAATGATTACCTCACCACCTGACTGGGGGCTATTGATCGGGACTGATACAAAACAGTTTTTCCATCTCACCAATCTAATTCGCCTCCCGGAAGGACCATAATTCCCCCAGCCCATCATGACCCATATGGCTGCAGACACACACCGTGGTCCACCTTCCCAACCTGCCCCCCCTGGAGGCTGTCGCCCCAGCCCCCCAAAGGAGGACCCCACCCTCCAATCCCCAAAACCCTCCTCTGCAACTGGAGGATGCCCCTCGCTCCCACAAGGGTTGCACCCCTCCCTCACACCAAGGGGGTCAACCTTCCCTCCTTAACCCAGTCCCATTATTGCTCTCCTTTCCTATAGGGCAAGCAATACATCCCCCTCCACCCACATTACTGTCTTCCCGTCCCTCCTGGTCCCGCTAAGGGCACGCCTAAGGGACCTTTGGCAGGGGCCCTTAGGTTCATGGCCTGTGGCGCATGCACCTGTGCCAAGCAGGAGGCCTCTTATCTCCCTCCCCTGGCCTGAAAGTCCTTGGAAAGTCCTGGCCCTGCCCCCCTCTCCCCCCACAGGGGAGGAGGGGCAGAGTGTCATCTGGGGTCTGGACCTAAGGCCGGGCAGCTGGAACTCCCAGTGGAGGGGTAAGCCCAGGAAAGCACTCCGAGCCCCTGAAGTAGCAAGCAGGGCAGGCAGATGGAAAGGTGGAGGGATGGCATGCTACGGTGTCTCCTGAATTTGTCTCCTATATTTGTGTACACTTGAATTTGTGGGAAATGACAGCAGCTCCACCCATTCCCCAAGCTGCCTCAAAATTAAAATGCCATCAGCAGACAAAGTGACTCAGGGGATAATCTTCTCCTTCATTAGAGTCCACTGTATCATCCACCACAATGGTCTGGCCCTTATTGTGCCCTGTGCGTGTATGTCAGCATACACACATGAAATTAAGGAGGGGGGTATCTCTTACACCTCCAATTGAAGTGTGACAGATTTCTCCCCTGCCTCACTTCCTTATTTGGGTGTGGTGATGGGTTGGCCATCTCATTGCACTTTAGCACAGGCCCTGTGCAAAGTGATAGCACAGCGCCTTTGCCCTTTACATTTTCTAGCTGCAGCTGTAAGTAAATCTGGTTCTAGCCACAACATTTGCTTCCTCAGTCCTCACCTTACTCAGTCCTCAACTTCACTGTGTCCACATTGCACTTGGATCTCCCAGGAAAGCCGCTTCTACAGCACAAATTGCAGTGCTATGATCTGAACAGGGTTTAAAAACAAGCAAACAATCAAACAAAAAAGCCCACACCGAACAACAATTTTCCAGTGTTCCAACAGTGAAGGATAAACAAAAGAGCAATCTTTATTTACTGCTCTGTGGCAGAAGGACACTGACAGCAATGGGACTTCGCTTCTAGTGGCTGTACAAATGTATGCAATTCACTTTCATGAAGTTTTCACTATAAAATCAAATGAGAAAAATGTTACCATTATCTGATGAAATTTTCAAGAGTGGCTAGTTGTTTTTTTATTTTTTATTTTATTTTTGAGGCCACATGGCCTTTACAACATAATAAACAAGTATAAAACAAATGATCCATCAAGCAAATAAAAACTTCTTCGACTTCAACGTACACACAAAAAAATAGACAGAACAAATAACCAGCATAATACAAAAGAACATTGTGAGACAGTATATACACTTCAGGCCAGAAGGCCTGAACGTTCAGCTAGTGCATGTAGTATTGTTCTGTACAGAACAGATCTCAACTTGGTCGCATACTAACTTACTACAAATGATTGCACACCTATATGCATATATTGCCACCATTTTAGTTCTATGAGCATTGGTATCACCCAAAAGATAGAGTAATTGCTGTACAATAGAAAGGTGAGGATTACACTTTGTCATCTGCCTCAGATAGTTCCGACCGTTCTCATATAGCGGGCAAACCAACACATAATGGCCCAGATCCTCTACCCCTTCGCCGCAGGGACAAATGCGTTCCAAAAATGGGACTTGACAGTATCTCCCATATACCACCGAGGTCTTAGCTGATTGAAACCTTAGCGTGCTAAAAGAATATCTAAGCTGAGGATCCAAGAGGGAATAAAAATAAGCAGCGCCTTCTGGCGGAGGGATCCAGTACTTATATAAAGGTGCGGTAGGCATCCCAGCGGCTTGTGCTCTTAAGTTTTGCCAGTCAATGTCTCTAGCTCTCTGCTTCCAAAGCCTGATAACTTGGACGCTGGTTAAATCTTGTAAAAAAGGTTCAGAGGAACCCAAACTAGCCAGGTGCAACTGTACAGCTGACCACCAGGGATCTCGACCACCTACCTCATCAGAAGCTTTCTCAATCCATGCCAACAACACTAGGGCAAAGTCCGAGGCATCCCTAATTTTGGCCCAGAATGACAAAAAAACGCAATGCTATTAGCATGTCCAAGGAAGGTCTCCCTAACTAGAGCAAAATAATCGATATATGTAGGTTAGGAGGAATTTTAAGAATTCTCCTCCTAGTTGTTTGGGAGCCACAATTTTTAGGTGCCCAACTGATGGTCCCATAAATGGGCATACTTTTCATGGAGCAGGCAGTCGGCACCTTCTGAAAATTGGGCCCATTGAAGGTGGATCAAGTTGGCCACCTAAAACTAATTTTCATTGCTTAAAAATGTAAGCCAATGTATAAAAATTCCAAACTCTTATGCCAGTAGCACAGTGAAGGCTGGACACTCCATCACATTACTGTTTTTAGGTGGCTTATATCAGATTTCATGTTATGCCTGAAAATGCCACATGCCTGAGGAGTGCAAGATTTCCCAGAAATTCACTGCCATCTCATTTCTTATTGGGCCAGGAAGAAGCAAAACCAATCAGAATCCTGAAAGTGAAAAATCTACGGTAGGGTTTTATGAGGTTTGCTGTATCTAATGGACCAGAACACTGAACAAAAGAGCAGTATATCGTAAAGAGGGAGTGCATACTTGTGATGGAGGGAAGATGGGAGGTGGTTTGAAGAATAAGGGGAATTGATTTGGTTCCGCTTGCTTTGTGGTGAGTTTCCACATCTGATACCATCTGAAGGCAACTAACAATCCCTTTTTCTTTGATCTTGTTGTAGTGGAAATCCGGCTAATGTTGCAATTTGAAAGCCTGTGGGTTCTTTTTATTATTTCATTACCTATCAGTAAGCTGAAGAAACAATGTGTTTTGTTTTAAATTAATGACTGTTCATTACTCCAGTGACTGTGAATATTTTCCAGATTGGCCAAATCTCTGACTATTGCTAAGTGAGGGTTTTTTTTCCCTCTGAACTTCTCAGACATATTGGTAAAAGAAATGTCCTTCTTTAACCATGTCATAAATAACTTTGATGTCGGTGGCCTATCTGAAATGGGTTGGTGGTCTCAATCCAAGAGTCCACATCAAAAAGACTCCCTGTAAACCAACACTAATTGGTACTCCTTTGGGCAGTCTGGGCAGCAAGAAGGCCAAGGTACAAATAAGTATGATGAACTATTGTACCTGCTCATTTTGATGGTAACAGTTCTCTTGCGGTCTGGGTGGGGTATGCTGGGAAGCGTAGACTACCATTGCTTACCTATGTATATTGAGAAAATATTGTAGAGTTAGCTTTCTGTTCAATAACACACAGCAAAAGTTTCTTCAAAACAGAACTTTACTAAGAACTCAGAAGACATGCTTCCGTACTGTACAGACTGCATGGGACAAGATGGAGGACAGAGAGAAGAAGAAGAGAGGAGATGAGGAGGAAAAAAAAATAAAATTCATCCCCTGACCCTCTCCCTACTGGACAAGTCCCATATTAAGCTTGCAGGGCTTGCAATGGGCTTTTACTTGTGACTGTTGTGCAACCCAACACCCCTTCTCAACAGTCACTAGTCAAACCCATTAGGTTCATTCTTCTTAATAGCTTGCGATGGCATTCCCCTGCTAGTGGCTTCGTGAACACATTTGATGTCATATCCTCTGTAGGACAGTATTGCAGATCTATGAGTCCTTGTTCCTGTGAGTCTTTCAGGAAATGGTATTTTACTTCAATGTACTTAGTTCTGGGGTTGATCCTTTCTGTTTGCACCAGTGCTATACATCCTTGGTTGTCTTCCAGGATTGGCATGGGTTTTTCCAATTTTTGCCCCAGATAATTCAGAAGCTGTTGCAACCAGATAGCTTCTTGGCTGGGCTGTGCTGCTGCCACATACTCTTCCTCCATCGAGGAAAGTGTCATAGAGGCTTGTTTCCTACTGCACCAGCTGATGGGTCCTCCACCAAGCAAAAATAGGTACCCACTGGTAGATTTTCAGTCTGAATGGGCTCCAGTCCAATCTGTGTCCATGTACCCTATCAGGTCTGACACAGAAATTGCTGGGAGTCGTAGCTTGAGGTGCACAGTCCCTTTCAGGTACCTTAAGACCCTCTTCACTGCATTCCAATCCCAGACGTATCTGCACAGTATACCTATTAGAGGTGGGACCCCGGGCCCATTACCGGCTACCGGATTTACCGGTTACCGGTTCTCTGAAAACCGGATTCCTGGATTAAATCTGGTATACCGGTACCGGATTTATTTCATTGATTTCAATGGGGCGCTGTGTCCCCATTGAAATCAATGAAATAACTTAATTCCCTCCCCNGGCCGCGGCGTCCCCGCAGCTGCCGGTAAGTATGACCCGATCCCTGGGGGGGGTGTTTAACACCCCCCCAGCCCCCCAGGGATCACCCCTACTAAAGTTCAGTGCGCTTGCTTACCTTGCAGAGCTCCGGCGGCGGCGGCGGGCGGTCCGGGGGCCTCAGCGCCGGCTGTGGCTGCCGGCGTCAGAGATGCTCTAGGCCTTCCGGGGAACTTCCGGGTTTCCCCGGAAGGCCTAGAACATCTCTGTTTCCCCGGAAGGCCTAGAACATCCGGAACTCCGCAAGGTAAGCAAGCGCACTGAACTTTAGTAGGGGTGATCCCTGGGGGGCTGGGGGGGTGTTAAACACCCCCCCCAGGGATCGGGTCATACTTACCGGCAGCTGCGGGGACGCCGCGGCCGCTGGTGCTGGGGGGTGGGCTCGCCTCTGAATCTTTTTTTAAACAAAAATCCAGGCTGGGCAGGGTGGGTAGGGGGTGTTCCCCCTTCCACCCACGCAGCCTGGACTCGGGGAGGGTTTTTTTTTTTTTAAACTTTTTTGCTGGGGCTTTAAGTTTTTTACATTGCAGCCATTTTTAAATGGCTGCAATGTAAAAAAATCCGGTACCCAGAATCCGGTACCCGGACCGGATTACCGGGTCGAATCCGATAATGCTGGTACGCCCGGTACCGGCATTATCGGATACCGGATTTACCGGTTTTCCCGCCCCTAATACCTATTGCTACCGCAATGTCAGGCCTTGTGATTGTAGCAATGTACAAGAGCTTTCCTATCGCCTTTCTGTATTGCTTGTCTGGCAGCAATAAGCTCGGTTCTGTGATCTTCATTGGTTAGCTGGTTTCCACAGGGGTATTTACTGCCTTCGCATCCCCCATGCCAAAACTTTCTATCATCTCTTCTATTGCCTGTCTTTGGTTGAGAAGATAGCTTTAATCATCTTCTCTTTCAATTTGTATTTCAAGGTAGGGCATTAAGTTACCCAGGTCCTTAGTTTCAAAGTCCTGATTTAGAACTCTCATTGTTTCACACTCGTCCCCTTCTTGCTCAAAGCATATGATAAGGTCTTCAACATAAATGAATACAAAGATCCACGTGCCCCTTAGTCACTTTGTGTATAAGCAGGGATCTGCTTTGCTCCTGGTAAAATTTTCCCTCATGAGCACCTTGTTTATTTTAATGTTCCACGCCCTGGCAGGCTGCTTAAGCCCATATATGCTTTTGTGCAGTTTGCATACAAGATCTAGCCTTTCAACGTCTGAAAACCCTGGTGGTTGGTCCATGTAAATATCTTCCTTCATTTAGGAACACTGTTTTCACGTCCATATGCTTGACTTGCATTCCTCTTCCGGCAGCTATACTTAATGTTCTGATTGTAGTGTGCTTAGCTACAGGTGTAAATGTTTCATCGTAGTCTTCTCTGTACTTCTGGGAGTATCCTTTCGCGAGAAGTTGGGCCCTGTACCGTTCAATATTTCTCTGTGCATTGTACTGTATTTTAAATGTCCATTTACAACCTATAGTCTTTCTCCCTGTGGGCAGTGGAGTAAGTGTCCACGTCACATTGTCCTGCATGGACTTTACTTCTTCTTCAGCCGCTCTTACCCATTTTTCTCTTTCCCCTTCTCACATCTGTGAGATGTCCTCCCAGGATGCTGGCTCTGACAATTTACTTGTGCTGACTTTGTAGGACAGACGAGTGGGGGGAATGCCTTTGTTAGACCTCGTCAACTGCCTTGACTCAGCATCAGCAGCCGGTTGTGTCTGTTCCTGCACTTCTGTTACCTTTGTGCTGATTTCGACTATTTGTTCAGAAGATTTCTCCCTTTCAATGGTTTCATCCATGGTTGATTGTTCATCTTCACCTGGACCTTGGAGAGTCATCACACTGTCGCTTGAGTTTTCCACAAAGGTCACACTGTTACTAATGGTTATTCTGTCTGTGCGTGGATCCGGGATCCTGTAGCCTTTGGAATGCTCACTGTATCCTACGAGGATGCCTTCCACTGCTCTATTTTGCAGTTTGGTACGTTTCTCCTCTGGGATATATACATAAGTCTTACTTCCAAATACACTGATGTGGCCCACATTAGGTTTTTGACCATGCCACAGTTCATATGGAACTAGAATACAGTTCTAGAAAACAGCCAATTTTGTAGGTAGGTAGCAGCAACTGCTGCTTTACCCCAGTATCTTTCTGGTAGTCCAGAGTCTGTTAACATTCATCTAACCATTTTGGTTAGCGTTCTGATTTTTTTTTCTTTCAGCTGTTCTGTTCTGCTCGGGTGTATATGGCACTGTGTTTTGGTGCTCAATTCTATGGAGTCTCAGGAAGTCCTCTACTTCCTTTCCTGTGAACTTACCTCCATTGTCAGTCTGCAGTGTCTTTGGTCTGTGCTGGAACTTGTTGCTCGTCATGGTCACATAGTCCTGAAGTTTGTCAAATACTTCATCTTTACTCTTCATGACGTATGTGATTGTGTACCTTGAATAGTCGTCAATGAAGGTTACCATATCCTGGCTGTCTCCTGGCATGGGAACCTTAATTGGACTGCAGATGTTGCTATGTACAAGATCAAGCAGTTTTGTGGCTCTATTCGGACTCTTCTTGGGAAGCGTAGCCCTCATGGCTTTGGCTTTGATGCAACAGTCATATTTCATGATCACGGGACATGTCGATACCTTAAGGTATCAACCCACCTTTCCATTCAGCTGGGAGCGCCTGTGATGCTGCTGCCACCGCCGCTTCTGTTGGGCTGTTCCCCGTGCCGCTGCTCCGGATCCCCCGCTGACCACCTGTGGGGAGAAAAACAAGAAGACACTTAGTACCGGGGGTTGGGGGTGCCCTGGCGTGACCCTCCCCTCCCCTGACTTGACTGGGATCTGGAAGTGGCCCGTGGGGGGGCATAAAAGGGAGCCACATGCAGGAGGATGCAGCAAGACTAACCTTTCCATCTGGCTGGGAGCACCTGGGAGCCGCCTGTGATGCTGCTGCTGCCACCGATCCTGTTGGGCTGTTCCCCGTGCCACTGCTCCAGAACCCCTACTGACCACCTGCTGGGAGAAAAACAACAAGACAGTTAATACCGGGGGTTGGGGGTGCCCTGGTGTGACCCTCCCCCCCTGACTTGACTGGGACCCAGAAGTGGACTGGGGGGCATAAAAGGGAGCCACAGGCTATGTGCTGAAGGGCCGCGGCCAAAGGGTGCAGCCCTTTGGGGCCCTTCGGGGACCATAGGGGACCCAGGGGGCCACTATCTTGGTGAGCTTTGGTTTCTGGGGGTAAAAGGGGTGTGTGGGGGTTGGTATAGGGTAATAGGATATTTATTAAGAGGGCAATTATGAGAGAGGAGGAGGTTTCCCCTAGTACCGACTTCTGGTGGCAGCAGAGGAAGGGATGGGGGAGGAATTACTGTGATGGGAGTGGGTTGTTTTTGTATTGATAGATATGTGAGTTATTGTTATCTACTGAATATTGAATATTGTTCTGTGCTACTGTAAATTGGAATGAGGATGGGTCCCTTCCCCTGGTGACAGCAGGAGATTGGGCCGGAATCATTTTGGTTCTTCCCTAGTGGCAGCAGGGATAGATGATGAAAGTTTGTGTTATATTGTGATAAACTGAGGGGTTATTTGGGTTATGTTGTTTTTCTATTGAATTCTAGTTGTTATTGTCATTTTGTATGTTTCTACCTTTGTGGTTAGCCACCTTGAGTCACCACAGGCGAGAGATAGCGGGATACAAATAAAAAGGTGAAATGAAATGAAATAAAGGTTTTTGGTCAACTGCTGTCTGTGTATTTCCTTGATGCTGTCTGGGTACCTATGTCCCATGCATCTATCCCACAGGTGGATGCATTCATCATGTGGCTTGTGTGCACTGAGCTTCACCTGTTCTTTTGCTGTGCTCAGATGGTGCAGGTGCTCATCTGCAGTGGCTCTGGCCAGTACTTTTGTCCCACTTTGAATTGTGCATTCGTCTCCTTGGAAAAGGATGGTGAGCCCCCTCACTGCCAGGTGCCTCACAGACAGGAGTCCCCCTTCTATGTTGGGCACATAGAGCACATCTTTCATAGGTATGGTCAGTGTGCCTCCCTGTGACTGGTTGCAGTACAGGAATCCTTGTCCAATTTCTTCCGCGTTGATGCTTCTCCCATCTGCAAGGTAGATCCTTTCTTTACTGCTCAGAGCCAGTCCTGTGAAGAATCTTTTAATCGCTAGTCACGTGGCTCATTTCCCTGGAGTCTACACACCAATTTTGGGATGAGCTCTCTTGAGTTGCTCTGAAGCACCCACTCTATTGTTGAGCGACTGTGTTGCTGTTTGTGACTTTAGCCCTCTGCTTAGGTGTTCGTGGAGACAGTTTCTGCTGTTCTGCTTTCCATATATAGCAGTCTTTCTTGAAATGTCCCTCCTTTTTGCATCTGAAGCATACTCTGGTTTCCCTCTTAGGAGCTTTGTCTGAGATTTTCAGTGGATTCTCATTATCCTGCTTTAGATCATTCTGCAGGTTCTCCTTTCTGTGCTGGAATTCATCCGCAAGTTTACCTTTAACAAATTCCAGCTTCAGTTCAGCCTCTGGCCTTCTCTCCAGGGCATTGATGAGGGCACTGTAATATTCAGGCAGGCTGCAGAGGAGTAGGGCTACCACATGGCTGCCCTTTATATCTTCTTCAATGCTGCGCAGCTGTGTCACTACTTCCAACATGGCATTTATATGTTCCTGCATTTCACTTTCTTTGCCAAGCCTCATTTTGTATCGTTTCCTCAGTAGAAACAGTTTGCTATTCAGGCTAGTGCTCTCATGCAAGTTTTGCAATGCAATCCACATGCGTCTTGCTGTGGTCTCACTTCTTATATGGATTAACTGGTCATCCTTCTACCAATAAACTTATTGTAGCCTTTGCTAACCTGTCCTTTTTTCCCCATTCCTTGTGATTTGCTGCTTGTCTCTTCATGGTAATCACCTCCCATAGATAATCTTTAGACAGCAGCATTTCTACTTTAAACTTCCACAATAGGTAGTTTACATTGTTCAGCTTTCCTACTGAAAGTCTGAGCTCTTAGCTGCTTGCCATACTTGCTTCCCTCCCTTTCCCCTTCTGGGATTTAGGCCTTCTTACTCACAGTCAGTAGGCCTCTCTGTCTGGGAGGTTTTTTTTTCTTTCACAGCCTGCATTCCTTCTGGGCTGCTTCTAGTCTCCAAAACTGCTTTTAAGATGTCCTGGGTCCATAACCTATTGTAGAGTTAGCGTTCTGTTCAATAACACAGCAGAAGTTTCTTCAAAACAGAACTTTACTAAGAGCTCAGAAGACATGCTTTCATACTGTACAGACTGCATGGGACAAGATGGGGGACAGAGAGAGAAGAAGAGCCCCCCCATTCACTCTGAACATTTTCAAGTGGCACTCAGGCCAGTTTCAAAGGGCTCCACCAAGAAGGAAGCTTGCAGAATTGGTGGGGGTAGAGTGATGGTTCTGCTGACTCTTAAAACATCCTTCTTTGTCGGGTTACTCTTACTCAAGGGGGCCTCTCTGGGAACCAGGGCATCACTACAACCTTTGCAGGGGGACACCAAGGCTGCCTGCAAGCCTTGGAAGGGCCTCCACTTAGGAAGACCCTGCCTCCTTGCTCTTAGGGAAGTCAGCAACTGGGACATGAGCCCAGGCCTACCACAGTCTTGCTACAGCACTGGCTGAGATATAGGATAGTCTACTTCAGCATAGATGGTTGGAGTAGCTGACAAAGGATTCAAGTGCCTAATTTGAACAGGCATCCGTCTGGAATGCTGTAGGTATAGAGTATCCCATTCTCTATGCAGGGGGTCAGATTACATAATCCTCCCACTTTACAGTTCTATGAAACTATGCATTAAGAGGTGGCCGATAATGTATTCATAGTTTGAAAATGTTTTCAGAATTTGATAACTACCCTCTTATTTAGCCTATGTAATAGGCTAAATTTGATAGGGCTGGAGCGGAAAGTCGCCACAGTAGCTATTTCTGCCGGAAACAGCGTTTCTGCAATTAGTAGTACGGCATGGCAGAGGCTTTCATTCTGCTAGTTTCATTCTGCTACTTCCACAGTTCTGCTAATTTCATTCCGCTATTTCCACAGGCTTGACAAATAGTGGAAACATGCCATTTTCACTACTTCCGCCATTCCGCCAGCGCCACAAAATAGCGGAACAGTGGTTTTCTGACACTTTCCAACAATTCTGCAATTTTTCCGATAGTTTCTGAATTTGCAGAATGCCGGTGGAATTAGTGGAATGTTGGCAGAAAAGCCGCGGTGTGGCGTGGGCAATTCCAAAATGGCGGAATGGAATCACTGCATGGTAAAAGCTGCTGCCGCTTCAGCCCTAATCTTTGGTTACCAAAGTTGTCACAGGGTGCAAACTAATGTGACAGTGCCAAAGCATCACCATGGATTTACCTGGTCTGGAGTTGGATCGACACCACAGTCAGGATCCAGCCAGGCCCCCAAAATGACGTGATGAGGGCCTGTCCACCAGGGAGGGCAGGGAGACAGGCAGATGTGCATCCACCTGGCTCTGCCTCCACGTTGATCCCTCACACTGGTGGGCTGCCATGGCAGCCAATGGCAGGTAGCATGGTGCTCAAACCTGGTGGTGCTCCAGTTAAAAAATGTGAAAGCCCGCTTTAGTCCCAGTGGGGCAGCAGGATCGAAGTCAATTGAGTCGAAGCAGCTGCAGGCTTTGGGGACAGGGAGGATGGAAACCCCGTCACTGGCAATTGACAGGGAAGAGGGCATGCGCTATTCAAATGTAGCGCAGCTCCTGTCTTGTGGGAAAGGAGGAAGTACAGCTCTCCCGCCGGTAAGCTCACGCATTGGACAGGGTAGTGTCCGTTGTGTGAGCTTGCTGGCTGGAGAGCCGCACTAACTTGTTCAACGCACGAGCTTGCTGGCGGGAGAGTCACACTGCCCACTTTCCCATGAGATGAGAGCTGCGCTACATTTGAATAGCGCATGCTTCCATGGCTCCAAAGGCTGCACAAGCAGCCTCATGGGAAAGCAGCCTTAAGAAAAATATATATTTTAAGAAGAATATATAAGCAGCTTATCCCCAGTGATAAAGTGGTAAGTGACTGTGAACTGGGCAAGGATATTAATTAAATGTGTTAAGTCAGTTACCACTAACAACTGACTGTTCGCATGATCAGTAGTTTCATGGGCAGCCTCCCACTTGCAAAGTGGATTATTATCCCAGGGGTGTTAATCTGTTCCTGCAAACAATTGCCTCATCCCAGTGTTGCAAAGGAAAAAAAATAATAATTAAGTTTTAAACACTAAACTGATAAGAGATATAGGAAAACCTATCAAGAAATTAATAATTCTGTATCCAGTGCAGGATTTAGATAGTGTGTCATAATAAGTCATGGGACCACAAATTTCAAAATGAAGATAAAACTATATTGACCATCTGCCTCATTTCCTGAGTACTATTCTTTTTGTGCCAAAGGTTCAGTAGAAAATTTAATTTGTGGATGGTAAACCATCACATTTCAAAACGAATATCAATTTTTGACATAGCATATATGATATAGCAATGTATGTTACGGTCCTTTCCAGCATTTGCATTTGAACTTGTTCACATTTGAGAATATACACAGGCCTGTAGCTCTTTGGTTTTTAAAAAAAAACAAAAAACAAAAAAAAGAGCCTTCAGTAGCTATTCCTCTTAACCTTTTAGAAATGGATTTAAAAGCTCTGAGTTATCATAACTTCCAGGGGCTTAATGGCTAGTATTTCTCTTTCCTTCAATCTAGAGATAGAGTGTGGTTGCTATGTTGGTCCCAAGTGACAGAGAGACAAAGTGTTTTGAAAGATATCTTTTATTTATTTCCACCAACTGTTGTTGGTGCAAATAAGCAAGCTTTCAGCCCACACAGGGCCCTTCCTCGGGAATGTAGCATAGCCAGTAGAAATATATAAACTGAGCAAATGTAGAGCAGGTCTATATGAGGGGGCATGGAATAGGTGAGAGTAGACAGAGCAAGGTGGCAGGTGGGCGGGGTGTAAACATAGAGAGAGATGTGCCAGACATTACCAAAACAGCTGTACAATTATGTATTGGTGTAGAAGACAAAGGAACAAAAGGTGTTGATAAACACAGAGAGATAGCAAGCATATAGTTAGGGATTATAGTGGGGAAACAGTTTATCAGGAGAAGGGAGTGCACATATCAAAGGAACTGGGTTCACAAACAGTAAATGAATTCTAGGGATGGGCAAACAGAACCGAGTTCGGAAATTCGGTTCAGTTCGAAAGTTTGGTTCGGTCGACTGAACTGGTCGAGTTCGGTCTGAACTTCGAACCGCTTTCACCCATCCCTAATGAATCCCCACAATGGTTGGGTTGTATTCAGCTGACAGGGAGATAGGGAGATAAAATGGTTAGAAAGATCTAGGAACT
The DNA here is from genome assembly GCA_003113815.1 of Sphenodon punctatus. Taxonomy (NCBI): domain Eukaryota; kingdom Metazoa; phylum Chordata; class Lepidosauria; order Sphenodontia; family Sphenodontidae; genus Sphenodon; species Sphenodon punctatus. Next base: position 323,759 of record QEPC01008452.1, on the reverse strand, counting down.
TGGTACGGAGGATAACAGAACATTTAAAATGCAATAATTGCAAGGTTTTAAAGATATTTGTATTGGCTAATATAGGTCCTTGTTAAATCCATTGCTTTTAGTATCACAGTTTACAGATTTTTGTAGTGGCTGGAGAAATTTAAGTACATTGTTTTTGGTGTCCAATAAAGTTATGCATTTTAGTTCCCAGACCCGTCTTCTGAGGGTGTTGTGAATGTTTCCTTTGAGGATGAGTACTGAGAGAGGTCTGATATGGAGTGATTGTGCTGGGAGAAGTGATTGCCCACTGTAAAGTCAATGACTTTGTTTATCTTTGTTTGTTTGTTTGTTTGTGTATGTCTATGTGAGTTCATCCATTGGTGCAAGGTTTGCTGGGTTTCGCCAACATAGTTTCAATGGTGGCATTTGGTGCATTGAATTAAGTGCACTGCACTGCATTTTGGGATTTGCAGGTGTAGTTTCCTTGTATTTGGAATGATTTCCCGTGGGAGGTATTGAAAGTGGTGGTGGTAGAAATGTGTTGGCAGGTTTTGCATCTGCTGTTCTTGCAAGGTTTTGAATATTCCAGAGTTAGTTTGATAGAGCAACTTCCTGGATACCATCCACTGTCATACACAACGGCAACCTATAGACAGCAATATACAAGAAACCAATAGACCACCACACCTACCTCCACCAATCCAACAATCACCCGAGACAAACAAAAGATCAGTTATCTACAGCTAAGTACTCAGACACCACAGAATCTGCTCTGATGAACAGATAGGGTGGCCATACCTCCCCTTTAAAGAGGTCACTTATGAAAAATACATGGTGCAGGGCTGCACTGGAACCAATGCAGCCCCATACCATGTATTTTTCATAAGCATCCTCTTTAAAGGGGAGGTATGGCCACCCTACGAACAGACCCGGGATGTTCACCTCACCCTACTTAAAATCACTTTCACAAAACAAGGATGCTCCAACAGAGAAATAGACCAAATAATAGAACAAGCTACCCAAATCCCTTGAGAGAACCTGTTAGAATACAGAAAGAAGGAACCCTCACACTGCACACCCCTTGTTGTCACATACCATCCCACACTGTAACCAATATGTGGCATCATCCAACAGCTACAACACATATTTGATGAGGACAAAATCCTAAGAAAAATCTTCCTTGAACCACCTCTTCTGGCCTTCAAAAAAAAACCTCGAACCTTTTACAACAGATCATCTGGAGCAAACTACTCAGGATACTCCAGCATCAGCAGCAGGAACAAAACCTTGCAAGAACCCAGCAAACCTTGCACCAATGAATGAACTCACATAGACATACAATTATAAACAAAGTCACTGACACAGTGGGCATTCACTTCTCCCAGCACAATCACTCCATATCAGACCTGTCTTTCCTCATTCTCAAAGGAAGCCTTCACAACACCCTCAGAAGACAGGCTCAGAAGACGGGCTGGGGAACTAAAATTCATAACTTTATTGGATACCAAAAACAATGGACTTAACAGAGACCACAATTTCTCCAGTGACTACAAAAATCTGTAAACGGTGACGCTAAAAGCAATGGCCTTAACCTATATTTCTCCAGCCACTACAGATATCTTTAATACCGTACAATTATTGCATTTTAAATTTTCTGTTTTCCTCTGTACCACGTTCCTAGATCTTTCTAACCATTTTATCTCCCTGTCTCTAACTACTACCCTGTCTCTAACTACTACCCTGTTCCCCACGATGACTGAATACCCAACCCATCGTGGGAATCCTATCCACTTTACTATGTGTGAACCCAGTTCCTTTGATAGGTGTACTCCCTTCTGCTGAAAAGCTGTTTCCACACTATACCCCCTAACTATATGCTTGCTATCTCTCTGTGTTTATCAACACCTTTTGTTCCTTTGTCTTCTACATCAATACATAATTTTACAGCTCTTTTTGGTAATGTCTGGCACATCTCTCTCTCGTTTTACCTCCCTCCCACCTTGCCCTGTCCACTCCCACCTATTCCATGCCCCCATATGTGCTCTACATTTGCTCAGCTTATATATTTCTACCGGCTATGCTACCTGCCTGAGGAAGGTCCCTGTGTGGCCCAAAAGCTTGCTTATTTGCATCAACAACAATTGGTGGAAATAAAATAAAATATATCATTCAAAACACTTTGTCTCTCTTTCCCTGCACAAACACCAAGGTCATCCTGATTTTTTGTGGGTAAAAGAAGAGGAACTGAAGAGAAAACTCTGGCCTGACCATTAAATGGAACTGGAAACATTCTGAAGGCTAAAAAGCTTTTGAAGTCTCCTTCAGTGGAAAGAAAATCAAGCATCTGAGGTTTGAGATTGAAAATAAAAGTGTCACAAAGTGTTACCATTGAGAAGGCAGGCTCAGCCAGGTTTTTGAAAAATTCCCAAATCTTCCTTGCCTTTTGACAGCTTCTCAGATAACTCACATGGCGAGTCAGACATGTTACTGCAGCAAGCACCAGGTGGAAAAAATCTCTTGCAAAACTCTTATTAGCATGGCATGTTGCATATTGACACCTGGTGTACAGACACAGAGAGAGAGAGAATATTGAGGGACATTAACTGTTGCCTACAATGCTTAAGGAAGTGCTGATTTCTATCACTAAATTAATGGTATGTAATATTAAAAATGGAAATAAGGAAGGTAAGATTAAAAATGTCTAGTGCGGTTCAACAACTTTGAAGTTCCTTGCTGAGAATAAGTTAGTGGGAACTATACAGGAAGAGGCCATATTATGAATCCATTACTGGTGGGCAGCTAGGGCTTGTTCACACATTACAGGGATGAGTACAATCAACTGTGGCAAAGAAAACACTCATTATTTACCCTGTGGAATCTGTGATTGTGTGAATGCAAATGCTCAGAAGAGAGTGGTAAGCTATGACATACTTCCTGTCACTCCCTATCTACAGAACATTTACCTCATATAAGCATTAACAAATTACATTTGTTTAAATGGGAATTATTGTTTAAATGGGGGAACCTCTTCCACTCCGCCCTTCTGAACTGTTAATCATCCCCACCCAGGATTATTCCCCACCTGTTATCTGTAAACTCCCAATTTACTGTAACCAAGCCAGGAAGTGTACCTGAGTTTTCGCATCCTCATGAATGTTGCATCCCTTGTCTCTCCCTCTATTCTCCCTTCCCTGTCTCCCCTCCCCCTGTCTTTAGATTGTAAGCTCTCGGGTAGGGACCCTGTTGTCTATCTTATTCTTTGTAAAGCGCCAGGTACATCACTGGCACTATATAAATGCTAATAAAGTAAAATAATAATAATAATAATGCCACTCATTATCCGCTAGGCCAGTGAAGTGACAATTGTCACAGATCTCACCACTCTCATAACATGTGAAAGTAACAGTGGGTATTTTCAGACATTATGAGATCACGCTCAACCACAGTTAATAACCTGTGGTGGGGAATGGTCCCATAACGTCTGTTGGGGAACCGGAAGTTCCCCCCCAGATGTTTGCCACGGTCAATCACGGCGGGGAATCACATTCACCACACGATCGGCAGAACAGACGGGGCCGGCACTGGTCGCGTGGTGAATGTGATTCCCCGCAGCAATGAAGGGGCCTGTCTTGTCTGGATGGAAGCCACGGCCCGGAATCCCCGGCGGGATTCCAGGCTGTGGTCAATTCGGGCGAGTGCTGCGGCTCCATTGGCCGCGGCGCCCGCCCGTCTCCCCAAAGAGCGGGTGGCGGGGGAGCATGGGGGGCGGGGCCGAGTAGCCACACGTTGCGCCGTGCGGCCCCTCCCCGATTCCCCGCCGGGATCAGCCGGCACGTCTGTTGGATGTGCCAGAGTGACCCTGGCGGGGAATCATTTGGGTGATTCCAGGATGGGGCGAATGCTGCCCCATCTCATCTGAAATCACCCAGAGATACCACAGACTTTTCAGCTAAGAAACTCATTATGGTCTCCTTCACAAAATACCCTTCCCCATTGCAAAGTCTCCACAAGTTCCTTAACCTATCTTTGGCTACTTTTGCACATTACCTGAAGGGGTGGGAGGGATACATCCACAAGGACAATTGCAGTTGTATTTGCACAGGAATTATCACACCTAAGAATGTGCTATTCCTGTAAGGACCTGTTCTTACCAGTGCCCTTGAAGCACTGTTGTTGGTGACTGCACCATCAGTATAACTTGACTTGGTTCTGTTGACCCATTAGACAGCCTGATGGGGTTCCCGCCCATCATGCCCTGATTGGCCCTTGACCGGGCATGCTCTGTATAAGAGGCATGTGGCAGGAAACAGGAGTCAGGCAAAGCAATAATCTGGTTTGTGTATTGTTTGCTGCCTCCTGAGCAATTACCTTGGACCTCTGTCCCTGCACTCCTGATCCCTACTGCCTAACCTTCTACCCCAGTGCTTCTGTTCCTGCCTGACCAACCTACTTTGGACTGCCTTCCTGGTTTTGACTCTGAATATGCCTCTGGATTGCCTGTTTTGGATTTGCTGCTTGTCTGGCCTGATCCTGCTGGAACTCCAGTTGGGTCCTGTTCTTACTGCCACTCTATCCATAGTTTCTAGGGATGGGCAAACAGATCGCGGTTCGGGTTCAGACGTTTGGTTCAGCTGCGTTCGGTTCATCCGTTCGGTTCGGCAGTTCAGTTCGACTGCGTTCAGTTTGTCCGTTCAGTTCGGCAGTTCGGCTAGTTCGCCGAGTTCGGGTTCGGCTGTTCGGTTCAGTCGTCCGAACAGGCCATTCGGTTAGGCCGTTCGGCTGTTCCATTTGGCCGTTCGGGAAGTGTTATTATGGGTGTTTTTTTGTTTTTTATATGGTTTTTTGGTTTTTTATTGGGTTTTATATGGTTTTCTTTTGCTTTTTATTTGGTTTTTTGTTTTTATATGGGTTTTTTATTTATTTATTTAATCTAATATTATATATATCTATCTACACTAAATCTAACTGCTATGAACTAAATGGATTATCTAATAAGTACACAAACCTACTCCTACAAACACTAAAACTAAATCACTAACGCTATCTCTATCACTAAGCTAACTCTCTACTATCTATCTATCTATCTATCTATCTATCTATCTATCTATCTATCTATCTATCTATCTATCCCCCCCATCCCATATCCATATCCAAATATATATATATGGATAGATATAGATAGATAGGTAGATAGATAGATAGATAGATAGATATACATCCCATATATATGGGATGGGGGGGAATCACAAACAGAAGAGGAGTCTGTAGTGAAATACATACATTACATACTCAATGAGTCTGTACAGTGCATAACACAAGGTTTCAGTTTATGGTTTAAGTTTCATTTCATTACAAAACTGAAATGAAACTTAAAGCAATCTAAAAATCCTACTCAACGCCTGCTGTTCAGGAACAGTGACTAGCTCAGAAGGTGTTGGGAAGGGGGGAGGCAGATAATTAGTTTCGTTTCTTGCAAGCCTCTCCACCCCTGGTGCCTGGAAGTCTGCTCCTCAGTGACTGACACCTCCCTGTCATGTTTGACCTTCCAGTGAACCTTTTTTTGCCACCCGAACTCATCCGAACGCAATCCGAACTGACCGAACTGTTTGGCCATTTCACCATTCGGTGTTTGCTTTGTTCAGTATGTTCGCGTTCAGGTTCGGGTTAGAGTTCGGTCATCTGAACAGGCAGAGTTCGGGCCGAACTCTGAACTGCTGAACTGCGTTCGCCCATCCCTAATAGTTTCTGCCTAATGATTCTGCCATAAGAACTCCCATGACTGTAAAAGCTACTTTGTGGAACCCGGTCACATGCGAGTGTTCTTGTGGCATAAAAGCAGAATAGCACATTCATATGTATACTAATTCCTGTGAGAATACAGCCATAATTGCCCTCATGAAAGTTTTCCCTTTCTCTCAGGTAATGTGTGAAAGTGGCTTTAAGTCTGGCCCAGTTCTGATGTATTCACACAATTCGTGACATCCCTGTATTTCAAGTGCCCCCTCCCCATTCCTACTTCCTGCCAGTGTTGCCCCCCTGGCATGTAATATTCTGGAAATAACATTGAGTGGAGGAGGAAGTTTCTGCTTCAGGACTCTCTGGTGACACCTATATGGTCACTCAAAGGTAGGAAGTGACAAACAGGAAATTATGTAAGTTTCCTGAAGACCACTGAGACCACTTTTAGATGAGGTGCTCAAAAAGCACCTTGCAAAGATACATAGAGAGATAACCCTGCACGGGTGTGTGTGTTAGATATTTCCCCCCATGCTACCAGAAGTGACGTTGCTCCCATTCTGAAGTAGCGGACACTGAGAAGAAGTGTAGGTTTGAAGATGCAACATTGTAAAACCCTCTAGAGGTTTTTTTTTTACAATGCCACATCTTCAAACCTGCGCTTGTTCTTGGCAGCCACTTCTCAGAATGGGAGCAACGTCACTTCCGGTAGCATGGGGAATGTCTAACCCACCCCACCCCCACACAGGTTTCTCTCTACGTATCTTTGCAAGGCACTTTTTGAGTGCCTTGTCTAAAAGTGGTCTGAGACTTGATAAAGACATAGTTCAGTTTAATTGCAAAGCCACTGGCCGTCACAATACAATACAATATAAAACAAGCAAAACATTATTACAAAAGAAAATATAATTATAAAATACAACCCACAAAACCCAAAAGGAAAACATACAATTTAAGACTCACAATTGTTCACAGTGGTGAGCCTGGCCTTAATTGCCATTGCCAGAAATTTAGCAATACAAACAGTAATATCTCAATTTTGATCAGACAACAAATAGGGCAAAAGTTCCATCTGACTGGACACATTCGTGTTTAACATTTTGGGGATTAAATACAGAAGCCGAAGCCCCATATACAAGTGACAGCTAAATATTATATGGGAGAGGGATTCAGTCTCATTTAGACTGCAAAATAAAGTCAGATGCTGCCATGCAATCCCTTTGCACCAAGTGGTAAAGAACAATGGATAATCAAGGGGAAGAAGAAGTGGTAAGGATTTCACCCAACACCCAGAATGTGGTTTTGTGCTACGGGTGAAACCTGGTCCTTGATTTAACTCAGTACTTGCCGAAGACTGGGGTACTCAACTTGGTTTTACTGAGTACTGAGAAACTGAGTAATGGTCATGGTCCTTCGTAACTCCTCAATTAAGCAATGTGGTGCGGCAGATAGGAAGGGGAGGGGGAGAAGGAAAATTTCAAGGGGATGGGCAGGAAGGGGGGATGAAGACAGCAAACTCACTGGATCTGGACTGGACTGGGCATGGTCTGTGGAGTCGAAGTGGAGCCAGTATGCTCCCAGAAAGCCAGCATTGTCTGCTGTTCTAATGCTCTTTGGGAGCATGCTGGACTACATTTCCTAGCATGCTCCTAGGGAAAAGACCTACAGTGCTGGTGGACCTCACTGACGCTGGGCGTTGAGCCGACTCCATGGGCTGCATCCAGTCCAGTCCGCATCCAGTGAGTTTGCTGCTCCCTTCCCACCCCCTTTATTATTATTATTATTAACAAACATTTATATAGCGCAAGCAGTGTACCTGGCACTTTACAAAGTAATAAAATACTTCCTGCATGCCCCACTTAGAAATTTCCCTGAAGATCCCCTTCCTGCCTGCTGTGCCACATTAGGGGTACCGAGTGTTACTGAGTATTTGTGGGTATTGCCAAGTAGCTCCCAGAAACTCAAGCCCATTCTTCGACTACTTGGAAATACTCGAGAATAATTACTGCCCTACTAATTTCATCCATAGTTTGTGCTACTGCTTGCTCTAAAGGAGTGTTGTGTGACAGAGCCCTATCTTTGCTACTAATGCCCTGGGTTATTGAGGCTTTTCTTGTGGAGATTTTTCCTTTGCAAGGCCCTAAAAGTCTGCAAGTTTTTACAAGCTACTGATCATCTGAAGCTCCCACTAGAGTCAGGTGGAGTTGTGGGAGTTGAGCACCAAGTCTGTAAAACAGAAGGGACAGAAGGATCAACTCGCTGAGTGCAGGGTATAGAGGTCAATCCTCTTTTTAATTTTGGTCTCCCAAGATCCCTTTAGTCGCAAAATGGGGCTGGATTTTTTAATTTCTTTTAATTTCACTGATCTTTTACCCCACACACTTCCGCTCTCAGAGCAGCTCAGGGCGGCTTACAACAGTAATAAAATCATCATAAAATCATCATCATCATAATTAATAAAAGAAACACAGCATATACAATTTAAAATTAATTAAAATGCTAAAAATATAAAAAGGGAAGACCCCTCCCCTCCCCCCCAACCCATCTCCCTTTCCGAAGGCCTGGTGGAACAGCCAGAACTTACACTGTCTTCGGAAAGAGGTGAGGTCCAGGGCCAAGCGGGCCTCTGTCGGGAAGGAAGTCCACAGCCTAGGAGTGACCACCAAGAACACCCTCACCATCGTCGCCCACCGGGAAACCAGGGGGACTTCAAATCAGGCGGAAACTGCCTGTTTTGCAGCAGCTGGACAAGTTGGTGCATCCACCCACCATTATTTTGAGGGTCGGGGGTGCCAGGGCACTGTGGATGGGCTGTTCCAGTGAGTCTATGATGTTGTAATTCCACTCCACAACCCTTCACAAAGTCAAGCCCTAAGTTCCTGCATTTCATGCTTCCAGGTGTGCATTGTGATGGCACACACAGTACACAGAATATTTCCCTTTTTTGATCTTACTTTCCAGAATAACAGTCCAGTGCTCCATAGTTGCAGAAGTATGGCTTTGATGTATTGTTTCTCCTCACCAGCTATTTCAAAGGAATCTAAATAAACTGCTTGCTTCAGTGGTTCAGGTAATACTATTCAAGAATCATATTTTAAATGGACAAATTTTTTGGGTCCCATTTCATTGCTGGCATAATTGCAGGGTTGCCAAGGTAGGGTGTCTCATTCTTAGCTATTTCAAAAACAGAGTTTGTTAAAAAACAAACAAAAAAAACAAACCTCAGCCATGGTCCTAATCAGCTGACAGATTCCCATCAGCAAGCCCTCTGCCAGCTGGCTCATGTATTCACAGACTCTCTTGGCAAATGGTCAAATACAACACACATTTTAAGCAGCTGGATTAACCTAGAGATTCTTACCAGAACCTTTTCATCTGTTTTGCAGAGATAGAGCACTGCCATTTAATTATACTTTAATTGAATAAAAAAACCAACCTCAAGTCAATACCTAATTAATTGGGGTTATAGCAGATCTGTAATGTGGAACTCCAGATTGTGAAACACGGCATTAAAAGTAAAACCTTGTTAATTTTAACTGCATTTTCAATACATTTATGCTTTTTTTTCTTGTTATAACTTCACATGGGAAACAGAAAACAATGAAACTGGTGCCTTTCTTTGGTAATTGGCTTGTTCTGTAATAAAAAAAAAATTGCTGCTTTATCTGCAGTGGAGAAGCCTATTAAGGGAGACTGGAATGCTTGTAGCTTTACATGGCTTAGCATGCAGTACTGGCTTAGCATGCAGTTTTATTCTCTGTCTGAGAGTATAATCAAAACAGTAGTAGTCTTTCTTAAAATTTCACAGTTTACATAATGATAGTGTTTGCAACATTTTAAATGAGGACCACATGTTCATCCCTACCCAGCCTATTTAACAGTGGTAACCAGATGTTTGAACAATTTACGAAGGACAGCTCTACCAGTTTATCCTAATGGTTAAGTAGTATATAATGCTGTGCTTTAGAGATTATACCACTCACGGCCCAAACATTGATGCTGGAAAAGAGCACGGGAAAGCAAAGGTTTGTTTGTGATTGGGACATGTACACAAGGTACCTCATTATCATTAACTTGCTAATAGGGCAGCCACACAGATTATTGTTCCACATATAACTGATCTTAAATGGTACTTTCATATGCAATGATTTCAGGTGGTAAAGACTGTGGAAAGCACTGTGGTAATCTGCAATACATATGTTGTTACGCGTGATCACTTTTACTATATCTCAAATTCATAATTATCTGTGAAAGCAGTTGCTATGTATTTGCTATGTATGAATGCTTGTACCATGTGGTAAGCATGGTAATCTGTGGAAAAGGTTGCCGTCATATTATTCACTATGGATGTATTTGTTATGTGTGAACACTTCTATCATGTGGTCAATCCATAGTGTTCCATGGAAGAGGTTGCTCAGATATTATTCCATATGGATTTATTTCTTACGAGTGAACACTTCTACCAGAGAGCATATCCATAATGATATATGAAAGAGGGTTTTTTGTATTTACTGTGTGGTAGAGAGGTGTTCACATATTACCAGTAAATCTGGGGGGAACTACCATATTGTACTTTTCAAAAACTTTGCCATTTGAATTTATCATGTGTGCAATTACTCAAAGTATGAAAAACTTACTCAGGGAAGAGAGTTTATATTTGTTTTTATACAGTTTATGAAAGCAAGATGAAGGATGAAATACATTCTTTGCATTACCCCAGTATTAGTCTTCCATTGCTGGATGCATTGTGATTCTGGTCCAGATTGTAGCCACACTCACAACTGAAAATTCTCTTAATAGCAATATCATAAGCAGCTGGGTCATATCTGTTGACATGATTTGAATACCATGAGGTTAATAATGAATTCTTCATTGTTAAATGCTTTTGTTGCCTGAACTATGTGGAACAGACAAAACCCAAACAGGCAAATAACTTCTCTTTCATAATGTATGATTGAGTTTACTCACAAAAATGCAGTCTAGGTTTTTTTCCCCAAGCAATTTTAGCTTGGTTTGCATCTGTTTCTGTGTCAGTGATGATGCTCAGGATTTTTTTACTCCCTTTAGGAGTATTTTTATTTTTTATGTGACAGAGAGTGATGTCTTATATTGCATACAAAGTTTACAGTTTCTGCCAGGCTTATGCAGATATCAGAGTATCCTGAAGGGAGGGCCAATTTATATAAAATGAATTTACCTTCAATATATTTTTCAGATTAAGTCATTCACATGGCCACTTAAATTCAAAATAAACCCAAACCCTGCACTTATAAAAATAATAAAAAGTGAAATTTTTACATGGCAGTAATGTTCAGAGTCAAATCTTCCATGCATCGTATACAACTCTGTCTGCAGTGGACTTCTGTATAAGGAAAGCATACAGGATTGGTCTACAGAGTGTGTGTGTGTATATATATATATATTGGAATGTGGTTACGTCTGGGAAGGGCAAGGGAAGAGCTACGGTCTAAGAACTTTGGGGGTTCTGTTCGATGCCCCTATTAAAATCAATCCCAATCTTGCCACTGTTTTCAATAAGTATTGGATCATCGAGCCCTTAATATCAAAGAGTGCATTCACATGAGTCTCCTTTCATGCTTGTTTAATTTCCTGCAGCAGGTAACTGTTACACCTTACCATGCTTCCCGTATCATGAGAAATGCACAGGAGGAATTTAGCACCATTGTTAAACCTCAGTTTTTGCCCTAACAATTGCGGGTTATTTTACAAATCAGTAGCGCAACATCCTGCAAGATGATCTATTCACACAAGTAGGAAAATTGCAACGAAAACCTTGTTTTTTTGTCTCCTGCGAATGCGCCCCAAGAATGAATCCTAATTCTAATGCTCCTATGGACTTTGTTTCAGTCATAATTTTACCCTATAATGAGAACCTCATTTGAAAATAAAGCAATGAAAATCTCTGTGTATTTCAGAGTGACGCTATGTCCTTCCAGGTCAACCTATGTCTGGCTACACTGCAAACACAATCTGTACAAATGGATGTTTAAATTTCTGTGGCATTCCCCTAATGTTTTTTTTATCAGGAGGAGCTATCTGAACCAGAAAACCAGTTGAACATATACCCATTCAATTGTTACGTTTAAAGGATAATGATTGGGATAGGAGGGAGAAGAAAAAGCAGATTTTTCTTCGATTCGCATCTGGACAGTGTGATTGTGATGCATAATGGCCCAATCTAAAGCCCAATGGAAAAAAATGTCATTAAGTTCAATTGACTCTGAGACAGCTTGCCCATGTTACACAATCTCACATTAATTTCTATCTAATGTGAAATTGGGTGTTGTGGGCATGCACCTTTTCTCACGAGGCAGTGAAATTAACGTGATTTCCATCATGGAAGACAGGACAGGAATTTCAGCCCTATCACTAACATGAGTTGTATTTAATGTTAAATTTGAATGTGTGTGTGCAATTTAACGTTAAACTCACTGTGAAATTTGAAGTGTAGTGTAGTAGTGGCCCCTTTGCAGAGCACTACTAGTGTTGGACAGACAGAGAAGGGAAGATCCCTGTATCTAGCATCACTCTGCAAAGGGGCTTTGCCTGGGCACCACTTCCTTACGGGGTTCCTTGCCTGGGGATGGGGGAGCAGCTTTAATATGGGTTCCCAAGCCATCCCTGCACCAGGAAGCCCCTAGGGAAATGGTGTCCAGGGAATGCCCCTTTTCCAAGGGCTGCTAGTGTCAGGCAGAGAGAGAAGGGAAAGTCCATGCCCCTAGCAGCGCTCGGCAAAGGGGCTTTGCCTGAACACCACTTCCTTACGGGGTTCCCTGTTGGAGGAGGCTTGGGGATGTGTGTCCCAGTACTCCCACCAGGTAGCCCCTTAGAGAAGCAGTGCCCAGACAAACTCTCTTTCCCGAGCACTGCTAGAGACATAGATCTAAATCCTGTTGCTAAATCCTGTCGCTTTTCCCTCCATAACATTGCTAAGATTCACCCTTTTCTCTCTGTCTCATCTGCCAAAACTCTTGTTCATGCTCTGGTCATCTCTCGCCTTGATTACTGTAACCTCCTTCTCACTGGCCTTCCCCGGTCTCACCTTTCTCCCCTCATCTCTGTCCAAAACTCTGCTGCCAGGGTCATCTACCTCGCCAGTCGCTTCGACCATGTGCAGCCCCTCCTCTCTTCGCTTCACTGGCTTCCCCTTCCTGAACGAATCCTGCACAAGCTCCTAGTCTTCACCTATAAAGCTCTTCACAACCTTGCTCCCCCCTACCTCTCTGCACTTATCGCCCTCCATACTCCAGCCCGTGCACTTCGCTCCTCCTCTGTCCCTTCTCTCACCCTTCCACGCCTTCCCTGCTCCCCTAAGCGCCTTCGTCCCTTCTCACTTGCTGCCCCCCATGCCTGGAACTCCCTCCCTGTCCACATCCGCCTTGCCCCCTCCCTTCATACCTTCAAATCTCTCCTTAAAACTCACCTCTTTCGCTCTGCTCTGTCTGACTCTTTATCCTGCTGAGCCACTATTCCTATACCTACGATCGGTTTACCCTTATCCTTGCAACATGGACCTGCCTGCTGTCATTCTCATCGTAACCAAGCCAAGTACGTGCACTTGAGACCTCGCATCTTCATGAATGTTAGACCCCTTGTCTCTCCCTCTGTTCCCCTTCCTAAGTCTCTCCCCCAGCTCCTGTCTCTCAGATTGTAAGCCCTAGGGGCAGGGACCGTGTCTATTTTATTACTTTGTAAAGTGCCAGGTACACTGCTGGTGCTATATAAATGTTTGTTAATAATAATAATAAAGATCTTCCCTTCTCTCTCCACCCGACACTAACAGTGAATTGCAAAGGGACTTTGGCTGGGCACCACTTTGCAAGGGGACAAAGGGCCACCACCCATCACCACCCTCTGGGTCTTCCCAGCCAGGAATGAGCAGAACCTCTCAAGAGTGGTCTTGCATCCCCTGCCAGGTCGTGTAGCCATGTCAGAAACACCCCATGATCAACTGTATCGAAGGCCACCAAGAGATCTAACAGTATCAACAGGGTACAATTCCCCCTGTCGATTTCCAAGTGGAAATCATCAACTCAGGCCATAAGTGTAGTCTCCGTGCCATGCCCAGGATGAAAGCCTGACTGACATGGGTCCAGGAATCCAATAGCATTGAGATGTGCCTTGAGCTGTGAGGCAACCACCCATTCATTCAATAATTTTCCCTAAGAGGGAAGGTTAGAGATGGGGCAATAGCTGGCAGCGGAGTCAACATCAGAAGATGGTTTCTTGAGCAGGGGACAGATGACAGCAATTTTGAGGCTGTCAGGCACCCTGACCTCCCAAAGGGAGACATTTACAACCCCAGCCAGCAACAGCCCACTGTCTCCCAACTATCTTTCACCAGACAGAATGGGCATGAATCCAGTTCAAAATTGGTCATCCACACTATTCCAAGCACAGCCTCTGCATAAGTGGGTGAAGCTAACTGAAACTGATCCAAGCAAACCGGGCAAGACCAAGACTCCCCATCCCCAAACTCTGAGTCTGGACCAAACTAGTAGTGCCCAAGTCAAGCCAAATATGAGTAACTTTATCTGCAAACTAGATGGCAAACTTGTCATGACGGGCAGCTAATGGGGTCGATCCCATGCCCCATGCATGCTGCCGTGCACACGCCACCACATAGTTTACGTGTGCACCATAGACCCTGTGCCATTGGTGCGTGCACACCACAAAGACAGTTCATGGGGAATGGGATCAGCCACACTGACTCTTAATTCCAGATGGGGACAGCAAAAGTTTAATAAGCTATTCACCAGCAGGAAGAGCTCCAGTGGATGACACTTTGCAGATGCTATGGTGGCAGTGATGAAAGCTTTCTTCACTGCTGTCACAACCATGGCATAGTTCTTCAAAAACAGTCTATGCTGTAGTCAGTTGGCTTTGGCATGGGTTGAGTGCCATCTGCGTTCTAACCATCTACCCTCTTGCTTAAACAGCCTCAAGTCCTCCGTATACCAGGGAGACCTGCACTGCCACTGTGGAGGAAGTGGACGTCTGGGTGGGTGCCACTGTGTTGATGGCCTGGGTCAGCATAGGATACCAGAGATCAACCAGACCATCAACAGGGAGGCCGTCAGGGGTCAGTGGGTAAATCCTCCAGAGTGTGCTGGAATCCTGTTGGCTCAATTAGTCTCCAGGGGTGAACCATCCTAACTGGTCCACCACCCTGATGGTGGCAAAGGAGACCAGGGACCTGGGCCCTCAGAAGGTAACGGTCTGACCATGGCAATGGTGTTGTAACTGGAACCTCCTGTTTCCAGACCGGTACAAAACATAAAATTCAATGTGTGTCCCTAGTGCATCCGGCCAGAAGTATTTCATTGACTTCAGTGAGTGTGCTCCAGAGTAAATGGTTTGATAATTGTGGCCCTTTTTCATTGGTTTTAGCACTTTAGTTTTCAATAATCCAAGTTCTGTATCAGTTTTCTGAGAAAATCAGGGGAGAGAAAACCATATCAACTGCATATATGGGCCGTCTGCGTTTTTACACAGATAGGGTGGGTGGGGGGATGGGTGTGCTAGCGCAGTGGGTGGAGGTGTGAGTGTGTGTCCCTTTACACGGACACATTCCCACCTCCACCCACGGGGCCTCCTCCGGTTTTTGTGGGTGGAGATGGATGGGGGATAGGTGGAGGTGGGTGTTGCGCGGGTTTTTACACAGGTGAACACCGACCGCACACCCATCCCCCCACCAACCGTTTACATGCATGCCCCCCCAGGCAGAACACCCTCCCGCACACCCAGTGGGGGTGGGGGGCATCCGTGTAAAAACAGTCTATGACTTTTAAATATTCCAATGTATTCTTAGCACCTGTGTTAACCATACACCTTTGCAAATAAGTCTTGATTGTCCGTTATTTGAGTATACATTAGCAACATTCAGAGGGTAACCTGAGAGCATACTAATATTTATAAAGTTTCAAGTATTTAGTGATAGGTGCAATATTTAAAATATTTAAAGGATAATTTCACTTTTGATAGAGGGCTAGGAAAATGGGGAAAACAGGAATCCTTTGATGTCTCTCAGACTAAATGCAGTAGACAGGCTTTCCAAAAGTGTCTTGCATAGTGCATACACCCCTCATTTGTATTTTAGAGGTGACCAGACCACCCTCTAGTGGGATAAAGTTGCATTTCAGTTTGAAAAGCTTTGTCTCTTTTAAGCTGTGAAGAAGGCATTTCTGCTCTCCTCTATTTGGAGACCATTTTAGATGAAAGTCAAGGTCAGTTTTGTATCCATGCAAGGGAAGCTCACAGCCTTCCTCTCTCAAGAGGTTATTCAGATGACCTTTTGGCTTCTCTGAAGTTTTCCAAAATAATATTATTATTATTATTATTATTAAACATTTATATACCACAACTATGTGTTCTGATATTGAACCAAGATGTTGTCGACGCACCCCCTCCCCCCAAAGAAGACGAGGACACAGTATATGGGTTTGAACGGCCGCACTCTTTATTATTTAGCCAAAAAGGGGGAAGAGGTAACCCTCCCACTTCCCCCTTTGAACTGGGGTCCTAACAATCTCTTATCCCTAACTGTTAACCTTCGCAACAGGAGGTTCCCCTATTGTGCCAGGCGTTGCCCTGTTTGCCTGGTGCCATCCTCTACCGTCTTCGGGTTAAGCCCGAGGGGAATCCTCCTGTGCCCTATCTTAACCAACTTTCCAACTTACACCCTACCCCTACTACCGGTTTAACCGGGCCAGGGCGGGTTGTTCGCACCTATCCCCTCGCCCACCGAGGCGGGGGGTTTAAACAACAAGGATGAGGACACCGTAACCTCCTGTTTGGTGCATGGTCCGCCCAGCAGGCTCGGCCGCTCGTCTCTCACCCTTGGGCTGGCCATGCAGTGGGCCGCACTGAGCGGCTATGTCTGGCCAATACCCATCTCTTAAGGAGATGTTGCTACCCTATGCTATCCTAACCGTTTCAACTTTTAACCGTTGGCCTGAACTCAGCCTACCGCCAAGAGTGCGACATTTCGCCTAGCACCGGCAAATTTGCCTCCTCATCTTCTCTTACATTAGGTATATCACTCCGGGAAAGGCGAAAAACCCCTCGCCGTTAAGCCAATTTGGTTCAGGGAAAATTCCTTTCCGGTCCTAACTTGCAACCAGTATTTACTCGGAGTGCTGTCCTTGAGAGGGATGGGTGGGTGGGTGCACGACCTTCTCCCCGCTCCCGCCTGGCTGAATGAGGCGGTTGAGCGGGGAGCTTCTAAAATGGCACCCGGGACTTGCGCTCTCGCGAGAGTCCCGGGCGCGCTCCTCTCGAGGTTGCCGTGGCAACCGGGCCGTTCTGCCTCCCGCTTCCTGGTCGCGGCCGCTCCTTCCTCGCCTCCTTTGGCCGGAGGGAGGAAAGGGGGAGCCGCCAAACCCCCGCCGCTTTAATCGCGGAGGGGACTTTGTCCAGTTCTCAGGTTTTTCACCCAAGAAATTAATATGCATCCCCCAACCAACATTTTGCAGGCCCAGAGCAAACTCCTAACACAGGTTCCTCTCCCATAGTAGACATACTTATGAAAAAGGAATGAGTATTTTATTTTTGAAATGGCACAGAGAGGCCTTATCACTTTGCAGTTTGATTTTTTTCATTGAAAAATCATGAATGACCCTACAGTAATACCTGTGGTCATGAAGCTATTAGACTGAAGGAAAGCACTGGAGACTTACAGAAATTATAAACATTTAATTAAGTTAGAGAGCTGTATATACATCATGACTGCCTTTGTTCGAATCCACAGCATGAGTTGTTCAGTATACTTCACATTTAAAGCATTCCCCCCATGCAACACGATATGGGAACCTTGGTTCCTACTCCAAAGTTTCACTATTATTACACCGTCTAAAGTGCATTTTTCATCCAAATTCACACTCGGGTGACAAAACAACAAGGGGTGTTTTCAGATGAGATGCTATCTCGTATGTCCACCCAGAAGTCATGGATCCAACCACTTGTATGAAGGTGGAGGTGCACCATGACCCATAGAGCACCCACTCACATTCACGCACAGAGCCATGCTGGGAAATCTGAGTGTTCCACACTGTACATGCCAAATGTACAGTGACTGCTTCTGTGGCCATAGTAGCTATGCTGAGAGCCACCCATTTGAATCGATCCCCACACACCACCTGTGTGAGTGCTCTGTGGCAGAGCCATGTGGCACCACAGACCCCTCCCCCCCCATCACCTTGATCATTTGAAAACACTCAAGATAGTGTATGTGTTTCTGTGCCATAACAATTCCTGACAAGTGCTGGCTTACAAGTCATATTTTGGTTTCTACTACAGTCACTGATAATGTGAAAGTCATAGAGCTAGGCACACTTCTGTGAAAATTACTTCACTCATTTTAATCTGTCTTTCCTTTTTTCCTCATGGGCCCTTTGGATCACTGAGCTTTGGTAAAGTGTACCCATTTCCCCACTGCCCTGCTAATATACCTATGTTTTTCAGACTTGGACTATCGTGGTCCCCAGTATATATGATGCAATGGAGGCTGGGGTAACTTTCTAAACATCAGGCAATCCAGCAAGAAGAAGACTAAGTAAGAATTCCCAGGACTTCCACCTCTTGTAGAATTGGCTGAAAATTTATTAATTAATTTTATTTATTTATTTATTTATTTCGTTATACTTATATGCCGCCCCCATGCCCATGGCATCTTGGGGTGGCTTCCAACATAATATAAAACAGTTTTTAAAACAATTTTTAAACATAAAACAAATTTAAAACACCCCCCACAAAAATTAACGCACCATCCCACCCTCCCCTCTGAAGGCCTGGGCGAACAGCCAAGTCTTACAAATACATCGGAAGGCCAACAGGCCCGGGGCCAGGCGAGCCTCCTCCAGGAGGGTATTCCACAACCGCAGCCCAGTCACCGAGAATG
>QEPC01008452.1:289408-305092 GCA_003113815.1 Sphenodon punctatus | reverse complement strand
GGCTTTGTAAATCAATACTAACACCTTGAATCTGGCTCGGTACGCTATAGGCAGCCAGTGCAGAGCATGGAGCACCGGTGTTATGTGCTCATGCCATCCCGTCCCCGTCAGGAGATGGGCTGCCGCATTCTGCACTAGCTGCAGCCTCTGAACCAGAATCAAGGGAAGCCCCACGTAAATCGTGTTGCACTAGTCTAGCCTCGAGGTGATGAAGGCATGGACGAGAGTGGCCAGATTGGGCCCGGAGATGTAAGGTTGAAGTCCCCGTACCAGATATAGCTGGCGAAAGGCAGCTTTAGCCGCCGCCTCCACCTGCCGATCCAGACGGAGGCCCAAATCCAGCTCTAGTACAGAAGTGTAGTAAGGACTCCACATACCGCACCATCCTCTTGCATTAGGGAGTGCAAATAAGGCTTGACAGTTATTGCTTATTTTAAAGGGGTCATTATCAATAAGTTTTGCAATGTATCTGAAGAGAAAGTATTCAACAAATAAACTCACAAGTAAAAAGTGAGCCCTTTGAGAGCTGGTTTAATTTTTTTTAAAAAATGTTATTGGCAATAATGTATGTGGTGATTGACAGGAAAATAATCAGTCACATATCTGTTGTTTTTGAATAGCAATGAAACAACTCTACTATTTAGGAAGGAGGCACATTAGGAATAGGGTCATTCTTGTTGAAAATAAAAATCTTCAATCTAATGTCTCAGTAGCTGACCTCCTACTATTTTTCTTCTCTAATACTCCTTGCAATTATTGACAGTACTGGGCCTGAGCTAGCATAGTACTATAGACATATTTTGAACGCACCCCCATGCACTACCCACCCACCATGCCTCCCACGCACCCACACCCATTAGAAAAGTGCCTGACTGTGTGGGGAAAATACATAAGACATTCTCAAAGCTAATGTGATTAATAATGTTACTTGTTACTGAGTCACTGCCACCACTTCCTGGGGATTCCTTTGTGGTCTCCCATCCAATTATTGGCCACATTTGATTCTGCTTAGTTCCTAATGTGATCCTAGGCCAAGGTACTATGCCTGGAAAAAACATTGTTCAGTTAGCTCTTTAGTCATGCACTCTTTAGTCATGGAATATGAGTCATGACGGTGGCTACATTTCTGTATGGTATCTTAAAAATTATAGGGGTACATTCTTTGGGTAGGGAGCGTGCCTGCCTCTTTTTGTGTTGCAGCTCTAGTACAGAAGTGTAGTAAGGACTCCACATACCCCACCATCCTCTTGCAGCCTCCATTAGGGAGTGCAAATAAGGCTTGACAGTTATTGCTTATTTTAAAGGGTCATTCGTTATTTCAGAACTCCACAGCTCCCTAGAACATAACGGATGTCCTTAGACTCTTTCCGAACCCCACAGCGCCAGAGAACATAATGAATTTTACAACTCCAGAGAACATAAGCGATGTTCCCACAGCACCCCCATGTCCGCCCACTTGCAACTGGGGTCCAGATCAGACAGACCTGGAGGGGTCCCCGGCCCATGCTCCATCCATGTGGCACCCCTACCCCACATCATAGAATTGTGGGCTAGAGCGTCCACAAGACTATGGTGTTACCCAGAGCAACAGCTAGCTGGAAGCAGAGCAGGAGCATGGGTCCATGCATTAGATGGACCACTACTCTGCTTCAAGATGGTGCCCCAGGTTTGGCTGGCCCACTCTGCCAGAAGCACTCTGGGGTAGTCACAGCCTGCTCTGTGCCTGCGCCACCTGTACATCTAGCGGGGTGCCTTTAGATGGACAGGCCACCCGGTGGTGAAGCAGCCAGCAGCAGGGCAGCCCATCCATCTAAAAACACTGACTGTGAGAACGCCTCACTTATTGTTTAAGGATGGCAATGTCAAATTTTGTAAATGTTCGGCATAGCGTAAGTAGCGTTGTCACCTTTCCTGTTCATGGGATCTGGCCCCTTTGGCAACTCAGGTTCACAGCCCTGGAGAGCTTCTGCACGCCTTGCTGAACCTGGATAATCAGGTTGCAGCAGTGACCAGGAGTGTTTTTCACCAACTTCAACTGATGAGGAGGCTGTGGCCTTTTCTTTCTGATTCGGACCTGGTCACCATCAGCCATGCTTTCATTGCCTCGAGGCTAGACTATTGCAATGCTCTCGACATGGGGCTGCCTTTGATGATTTTTCAGAAGCTGCAGTGTGTGCAGAATGCTGCGGTCCTGCTCTTCTCGGAGACAGGTTACTGGGAGCACGTTACACCGGCACTCTGGAGTCTGCAGTGGTTATCTGTAGCTTTCTGGGCACACAAAAAAAATAAATTAAAAAAATCAAGGTGCTGTTTTTGATCTTTAAAGCCCTAAACAGCCTGGGCCCCATATATCTAAAAGACTGCCTTTCCTACCATGCCCTATGGCAGCCCCTGTGGTTGGCTGGGAGCACCCTCCTGTGGGTTCCATCTGCCACTCTTGTCCGTACGATGGGAGCACGCAGGGGGGCATTGTTGTGGAATGTTGTGGAACTCCCTCCCCATGAAGGTTCGTCTGTGTCCACGCCTGAGCATCTTTTGGAGGTGGTATAAGATTTTCTTTTTAGTAAAGCTTTTGGCAGGTGGGGCTAGAGATTAGGTGGGAGGTTGTTGGGTGGCTGGGGTTGAACTGGGTAGGTGTTTTTGTTGTCTATTTGTATTGTATCTTCTTTTGTGAGCTGCCATGATCCTTCAAGGGAAGGGCAGCGGTGTAGTGGAGGGGGAGCGCACCGGAGCTCAGCTCTGGGACCTCCAACTGATCTGGAGCGCACCTAGAGTGATCCCAGGGGCTGGCCCCACCCCTCCATCAATCACCCTGACACAGCCCCAGCTGCCTGCGCTGCGCTGCGCTCTCAGATGCCACTGAACTCAGGGAAATAAGATAAGTGTTAGCAGATTGTAAGCTGCCTAACCACCTTGCTAAAACTGGTTTGAAAGCAAAAGCAAAGGGGGATGGTCATTGTTAAGCAAAGTGAGCATTTTGTTGTTAGGTAACGCCCAGGTCAGATCAAAATATCAATAGCAGCAGGGACACAGGAAGTTCTGCAGAAGGAAAAGGAAGAGAAGATCTCTAGAGACACTTCCATCTTGGTCTTCAAGGTGCCAAGAGCATGCAGGAGAAACTGCCCCTGTCATGAACTAGAGACTTTCAATTCACTCAAGAGATTGTGCCCAGCCTTAAACATCAAGGCCACGAAAGACTATTGGATGACCTGGACTGAGCCTTAGGGGTAAGAGTAGAGGACAGTTAGGGAACATCACTGTATCTTAGAATGCGCGTACTTTATGTTTGATTTATTGATTTGCACTATCTGATCACAGCGTTATACTCAATATCTTCTTTATAATCAAGCCTAGCGTGCTTGTGCGTGTTTATTTGGCCTGGGGGGCTTCACTAAGGGGGTACTCTATCTAGGGGCACTTTTAGACGAGACAAATTTGTGCATGGTTGGTAAAAAAATGTGCGTGTTTTCATGCTCATTTAAACACCTAAACCATTTGAAATGAGCATTTGCCATGATTGTGTAAAAGTTAAAAACATTTTGAATGTGGTTTTTAAATAATGCGCATTTTTTAAAACCGGTTTTGAGCCCCTTTGATGATTTGGGTGTGCCAAAGCAGGTTTTAAAAAATGCGCATTATTTAAAAAACACATTCAAAATGTTTTTAACTTTTACACAATCATGGCAAATGCGCATGTCACAGGTTGGAGGTCCGCACCCCCACTTTACCGGGTTTGAGTGACTCAGTTTCCCCTGCTCACAGCCCACTTGAATTAGTTTCTCTCTCTGGCTAATTCAAGTCTGCCACAGGGACAAATCCTTTGTCACTCAAGGGCCCGATCCTTCCCTTTTACAGACTCTTTACTCTCTGGGTTCGCAAGAGCTTGAGGGCTCTTGTTGCTCACTTGTGTTCCAATGTTAGACACAGATATTTCTTCATAAAGATAAGAAGTAAGTTTATTGATTACATAAGCAAGATAGTTGATACAGAGTGGTTACTAGAAATCAAAGGTAAATATAATGCATTACTGATCTATACTGATTGAGTTCTTAATAACATTTTACCCTACAAAGGTCCATAATTTCTGCTTCCTCTCAGCCCTCAATGTGAGTGACTGGGAACTGGTTTCTTAGTTGGTTGAAAGCAATTCATCCCTCTCCATTCATGATCTCCAACCTGACTTGCTGCAAGATGGTGAGTGAGTTTCTGATATTAGTCCTCACCCACCCTGGGGTACCACTCCTTATATTTCCAGGAGGAAACTCCTCGAGGCTTCTCGAATTTCCTTTGTTCTTGCTATCAGGTTTTCTGTGTCCTTTGCACGTAGGCAGTGTCAGCCTGCATTAGCATATAAATGTCTCTGGCCATCCGTCTGGGGTCAGGGTTCCGAAATACACATTCTTTATCTCTTTCCATTTCCTGTAGCTTGGTCACGTGTTACAACCCTAATTTGAGTTTTACAGTTCTCAATTGTAACATTATGTACATGTGGAACCTTTTGCATTACATATTTACCAGACTTGTAGTCTACATGTAGGCCCGTGTTACACGTGTGACCCTATATTCCTCCATGACAGCCCCCCTCTAAGATTGCATGTGAAGCGGGCACGCCAGAGTCCCATAACATGCTTAGACTGGTGTGTCCCTGCGTGATAGTGTTAGTGGGAGGGGGTAGGAAGGGGAGAAGCGCCACCCACTCATGCCCCTCACACACGAGGGAGCTCTGCTTGCGAAGTGCGAGGGAAAGGAGGCCTGTCAGGATAGTGTTTGGGTCTGTTCATGTGCTTACGCACTCTGAACATCGACCCCTATCATCATAGGGCGCAGAGTTGGGGGACAAGGAAGGGGGTTCAGACTCTCCACTTGCACTCGTCAGCGAAATGGCGGGAAGGATACGTGAGGGAAGTGCCAGGTCCACATGGGGGGGCGGTCCCAGGGTTCACAGATAAGGTTCACGGGGCTTACACTCTCCAAAGGGGGAAGGCAGGGATGGTCCCAGGATGGAGGGGAAGGCCCAACCGTGCAAGCCCGCAGGCTCTCAGTCACTCGCTTCCGCAATCAGGATCAGGGGGTAACGGGGTTCACACACACACAATTATCTCAGGAAGGATGGAGACACACTCTGATACAAATGTCAGGAAGGGAAAAGGACAGGGAGCAACACACAGCAATCCAACACAAGGGGGTAGTCAATTTCACCACTTAGCTCAGGGGGGGCAGTCTCTCCAGGGTCTGCAGCTCTGTTCACCGACACTGCTACTCTAGCAGTGCCAGCCTTTGTAGTGTTGGCTCCGCCCCCTGTGCGTGCCTGGAGACGCGCGGAGCACTGCAACAGGGGGCGGGGCTCCTCAGCGTCCCGCACGGTCCCGGGGCTATTTCCCCTGCTGCTTTCATCCTTAGTGCCTCCGACTGGGGGCACCTGTAATGGAGGCGGCGTTGGGCTGCTGTTGCCGGTAAGGGGAGCGGGGGTCTCATGCTTCCGGGGGGGCCGCCGTGCCGCGCCGGGCAGCGGCCGCGGTGGCTGACAGATAGTGCTTCTGCAAGCACATTCTGTTTACTTTTTACGTGTTAAATTCTCATGTCAAACTCCTGCAAGAACAAGCTCCATCTCAGCAGTTTGGAGTTGGAGTCTTGTATACTATTGAGCCATTTTAGGGGTGAGTGGTCGGTGTGGACTGTGAATGCTCTACCAAATACATACAGTTTAAGTTTCTTCACAGCCCAGACTATGGCCAGACACTTTCTTTCAATAGTTGCCAGATTCTTTTCCCTTGGGAGCAGTTTCTTGCTAAAGTATGCAATGGGACAGTGTATTTCCTCTTCCCCTTCTTGTGTGAGGGTTGCTCCCAGGCCTGTATCGGAGGCATCAGTCCAGATATGGAATTCTTTCTCATAATCCGGACTGATTAACACTGGTGCCTCAGACAGAGCCTTCTTAAGTTTGTCAAATGCGCTGTTGCACTCATCTGACCATTGTACCTTCTCTGGGCATCGTTTCTTGCATTTGTCAGTTAAGGGGGTCACTATGTCACTGAAGTGCGGGACATAGCGGCGGGAGTAAGTAGTCATGCCTATGAACCTCTGGATCTGTTTCTTGGTTGTGGGTGCAGGCCAGGAGCAAATAGCCTCTACTTTGTCTTTTCGAGGACACAATTTGCCACTTCCCACCTCATGTCCTAGTTATGTAACGGTACCCATAGCAACTTTACACTTTGATGGTTTTATTGTTAGTCCTGCCCTCTTAATTGTGTGTAATGTGCATCCCACGTTTCACTGTAAATCACCAGGTCATCTATATAAGCCAAGGTGAAATCGCGCATCCCTTCTAGGATGTGATCCATTAACCTCATGAATGTAGACCCACTATTCTTTAACCCAAAAGGCATCACAGTGAATTCATACAGGCCTTTATCATTTTGGATCTGTCTCCTGGGTTCATTTTAATCTGCCAATACCCCTTGGTCATGTCTAAGGTAGTCAGATAGTTAGCCCCGGCAATCCTTTCAATCATGTCATCTGTTCTAGGCATGGGATATGCATCTGACACAGTCATGGCATTTAGTTTGCGATAATCAACACAGAACCTTATGGAACCCTCAGGTTTAGGCATTAAAACCACAGCGCTCGCTCATGGACTATTTGAGATCTGTATGACTCCCAGTTTCAGCATTTCCTTGATCGCCTGTTGGATCTGTGTTTGGATTTTCCCGTTTGTGCGAAAGGGACTGGATTTGACTGGACCCTTGGTTCCTGTGTTAATGGCGTGCACAATAATATCTGTTTCCCCAGGTTTGTTTGAAAAGATTCCTTTGTATTTGTGCAGGAGTTGCATCATCTCTTGTGTGTGGGAGGTGCTGAGATCTGTGGGAATGCCAATTTCCTTGAGAGATTCAGTTCCCTGGCTCTCCTGCAGGAGGTTTGGTAGGGGGTCATTCAATCCATCAACTGTGGCATCTCCTTCTACCACTTCAGCTAAACAAGCCTGTATGTCCCTATCATGGTAATCTTTGATTCTATTTACGCAAAACTCTTGTGCCTGTGTTCTGGAGTTGGGTTTGTTCACACAATAAGTGACCTCATTCTTCTTATCAATTATATGATATGGGCCATCCCAAATGACTTGCCTACCCACCTTTCAGCGCATTTAAAACAGTTTAGGTGTTTAAACGAGCATGAAAACACGCGCATTTTTTACCAACCATGAGCAAATTTGTCTCGTCTAAAAGCGCCCTAGATGAGAGCCTAGATTAACCTTTTTCATATAAGACAACCCCACTGTGTGCTCCTCATCTTTATTTGTGTGGGGGGTGGGGGGAGAGGGAGTCTTGCCATTTGGTTCTGGCTGGACTGTGGGTGGATTACCCCTGTGCGCTCTTCGTCTTTATTTGGGGGGGAGGGAGGCTTGCCATTTGACTCAGGCTGGGCTGGGGTTGGGTTGCCCCTGTGTGTGTTGGACATCTTTATTTTGGGGGGGGGCTGGGGGGGCTTTCCATTTGGCTGGGATTGGGGTAGGTTGCTCCATGTGTACACTTTGTGTTATATTGGGGTGGGGGAGATGGAGTCTTGCCATTTGACTCTGACTTGGCTTGCCCCTGTGTGCGCTCTATCTTTATTTGTGCGTGTGTGTGGCGGGGGTTGCCCCTAGCGTGATTATACCTCCCCTTTAAAAGAGGACATTTATGAAAAATACATGGTTCAGGGCTGCATTGGATCCAGTGGATCCCTGCAGCATGTATTTTTCATGTGTCCTCTTTTAAAGGGGAGGAATGGCCACCCTAGTTGCCCCATGTGTACACACTGCATTATTTGGTGTGAGGGGTGGGGAGGAGGGGGTGCTTGCCATACATTTGTCACTGAATAAATTTAGCAGTCTTCAAACAGTGTTTTAAAACTTGTGTGTTTGTGTAAATAAAACTTGTGTTTGTGTAATTTTATACCTCTAATAATCCAAACTGACACTGGCCTTTTTCAGCCCCACAGACACAGTGCTTGCATACAAACAACTTGTTAAATATTTCTTCTGGTTATTTAGTGGAAACTTGCTTTTGTTTAGTGTGTGTATTTTTCTGTTCTGTGATTATACTTTCCTGAAAATATTTTACTGTGGAACACTGATGGGGGGGAGAAGAAGAGAGTGAATTTCTTTACTTTTTCTCATGCCTTTTTGTGGGTAGTGATACAGAGCATAATTCTGTTTCAGTCCTGTCTGGCGTTTGTGCCTATTTACTAGGGCTGGGAAGTTCAGTACATCCGGTATCCTATACTGCCAGTATTTTGTCGTACCAGCAGTATCAGATTACTCTGGTATTTGGGGGTACCGGTACTGGTTCCCCGTGCTGGATTTTTTTACATTGCGGTCGTTGAAATGAATGACCGCAATGTAAAAAAAGAAACAAAAAAACCCCCAACCACTTTCCCTCCCCCAGTCCAGGCTGCACGGGTGGGAGGGGGGACACCCCCACCCACCCTGCCCAGCCTGGATTTAATTTTTTTTCCCTGAAGTCCCTGCTAGTGAGGGCTCTGGGCTGGTGGCGGCAGCACGGCGGCAGCACGGCGGTCTGGCAGCTTCAGCGCTGGCTGGTGGCTTCAGCACTTACTAGGCCTTCCGGGGAACTTCTGGGTTTCCCTGGAAGGCCTAGAAAGCACTGAAGCCACCAGCAAGTGCAGAAGCCACCAGACCACCATGCTTCCACCGCCGCCTCTGCCACTGCCACCCAGGGCGCCAAAGGTAGGCGATCCCTGGGTGGGGGGGTAGGGTGATCCTTGGGGTGGGGGGGGTGTTAAACCACCCCCCACCCCAGGGATCACCCTAGTACCTGCTGGTGTGGCCTCTGGGTTGCCGGTGGCGGCCCGGAGCCCGCATTAGTAGCAGGAACTTAGTGTAAAAAAAAATTTTTTTAAATCCAGGCTGGGCAGGGTGGGTGCCCCCTCTTCCACCCACACAGCCTGGGAGGGGGAGGAGGGAGGTATTGTTTTTTCCCCCCATTTATTTCAATGGGGACAGTTTCCCATTGAAATCAATTGAATAAATCCTGTACCGCTATACCAGGTTTAATCCGGTAAACTGGGTTTTTGTAAACAGGTAACCAGTAAAACCGGTAACCGTTTTTTTGCCAGATGTCCCACCCCTACTATTTACCTGGAACCAGTACTATGGAAGAAATAATATATGCCCTCTGTTGTTTTAATTAACCTATAGAGCACCTTCATCAACTACGCTGCCTTTCATTCCTGGAGATGGTAATGCCAATACTTGGGTATCAATGTGAATGGAGTATGTAAAGCTGAGTGTTGTGTCTATTGATGAATTCTGTTTCTCAGTTCTCATGTATATGTATTCTAGTACCACACCAAGTTTAGACCAAGAACTAAGCAACTTCTTTTCTGGACAGCCAAATAGTACAATAGTACACAGTTGAAGCAAGCCTGCACACTAGAGTTTAGTTTTATGTATATTAGAAGTTGCTGCAATAGGTATTGTACTGATTAACAAAAGATTAATCACCCACACCTTTTGGGAGAGTTATGTTATCATATGGGGTTCAAGCACAGTGGGGTTAGGAAGCTATGCATGACTGCCTTGTGGCACAATCCCAAGAATAATCACCCAGTTGGGGTTCAGTTTGGGATATCACATACCCTAAACCTGATTTCATCTTTTTCACCCCTCGTTCCAAGGGCAATCTGTTAAGGTAAGTAACTAAGCATTCTTTATATGAGCTTTCCTAACCTTCCGCAACTTTCAAATCATAGGAGCAGCACATTACATTATATTTTGTAGTGTAAAGCTTAGAGGGGGTGTGGCTAGGATTGGAGGGGGTGTGGCTAGGATTGGAGGGGCATCAAGAGTTCCTGCACTTCTCAATTTAGCACTACACCACTGGGGAAGGGTGAGGTAAATAAATAAACATTCTCTCCCTGTTTATGCGTGAAAAAGACCTGGGAATATGTAGTCTAGAAAAAAGAAGATTAAACGGTGACATGATTGCAGCTTTTAAATATGTAAAAGACTGCTATAAGGAAAATGGGGTCTAGTTGTTCTCTCTGGTCACTGAGGATAGGACTAGAGGGAATGGGCTTAAATAAAAGAAGAATTTTCTATCTACCAGGACAGTTAGGTAATGAAATAATTTGCCACAGAAGTTCGTGAGGGCCTTTAAAGATAGGTTAGACATCGGGTGGGGAACCTCAGGCCTAGGGTCCAAATGCATCCTGTGACTAGTTTTTATTTGGCCTCTTTTCAGTTCCTGAATCTGGGCTCTGGCACCAAAAGACTGAGCTCAAGAAGAAGAGATGAGGACATGTACTCAAGGATAGGGGACGGATGCATGATCTGGACTCTCCTCTTCCTGAGCACAACCCTTAAGCACCCTTACCCTCAACTTCTATACAGCCTCGGAACTTGTATTAATTTTCAAAGTGGCCTCTGGAAGGGAAAGGTTTTTCTCACCCCAGGATTAGGCAGACATCACTCAGGGATGGTGTGGGTACAGTGGATCCTGGAAGGGGGCTGAACTAAATAATCTTTGGGTTCCTTCCAATTCTGTGATTCTATTCTACAGTTCTATGATATGTGCTCATTGGGGCTGAGTGAATAAGTCAAATGATCAATTCCACTTGTGTTTGTCCCCCCCCCCATTAATGGAATGTTCCTGGGCAGATTGTAGCATTTCCAGTTTTATTTCTTTGAGTTCAATTGCAAATCTGCATCTTTTGAATTCCTGGTCTTTGTTGATCTATGCAGTGACCATATATCCTTTGCTTACTTAATGAAATATGTTTACTTAATGAAATATGTTTGTATTCATTTTAGATGTGGTACTTACTCTATGGTAAGCACATCTGGATACAGGCACAAATCATCCCCCCCCCCTGTAATATTTGTACTACTTCATTTTCTCAATGCTGGCTTTTACAACTTCAAGGCCTCACCGAAATTGGAGAATAATCTGTAGGGACAAAAAACAAAAATGGTTTAGCTGTATCGGCACCAACCTGATTATACGGCTCATTGAGTATCTTAGCCCTATTAGAAAACACTTCTTTTCCTGCACCCTTCAATCCATGGCTTGCAATTGCAAGACAATTTAATGTGACCATTTCAGCTATTTGGATGCAGTGCAGCAACTGCTTCATTTCATAAATTTTATGACTCTAGTGAGGAGTATTTCAAAGCAGTGTTTAGCCTAGTGGCTTGGTGGAAAGGCTAGGATTTCAGTAAATACAGAGAGTGTGTGTTGTGTCTGGGTCTGAAGCTACATAATGCCATTCCATACCTTTCAGCTGTTGATAACAGGGTCTTATAAGACCCTGTGCCTAACACTACTACCCTTGCTTCAGGGAGTATCAGAACTCATGTTGTTAATTCTACTGAAGCCAGCAAGACTAGTTGTGTAAGTACAACTCTCCATGGGTGAAATCTTCACCCGCTAGAGTCAATGAGAGTTTTCCAATGACTTCAGTGGGTTCAGGACCATGTTACATGGCAGGTGAAAGCAGGTGAGAAGCCCCTCCACACTCCACCCTTCTGAGTTTGGGGTGCAGTGGATGGTGCTCTCTCTAATTTCAGCCCTTGCAGTGACATAGCGACAGAGGTTGGAGGGGACCAAACTTAAGAAGTGGAGTGTACCCTGAGCTATTTAGCTCTGGTACTGTGGATTCTGATGAAGGGAGTTAACAGTCAAAGCTTAAGGAAAAAGGCTCTATTGTAGCTGACACCTCACGCACATGGAGAATCCCAGAGAGCCCTGTGTCTGCAGTCCCAGATCTCACAGAATTGCCTCAGATTAGTTCCCTGTAGCAAGCAACATGTGCTCTCTGCCTAAGCTGACCTAAAGGTACAGTGAATATTCGTAGCAGAAGCTCCCCAAGTCATTTGAAGGTTAGAGGAGTGGGCAGAGCTACCACCATTCTGTGGGAAAGGGATAGAGCTGTTTCCCCTCACTTTCGACTGCTGTTATTCCACTGCTAGCCAATACTTTGTTGTCAGTCCTCCAGGTTTGACCCATCATTTCTGGGCTCCTGGTGAAGCCACTATTTCCCAAGGTTATCTTTTTAAAAAGATGATGCAGTGGGTGGAGTCATGATGGCAAGGGTTGGGGTGAAGAGGCTTTTCTGTCCCCCTTTGGAGTCCCAATTTCCCCCAAGTCGCTTCAATCTTGTCAGGATTCAGCTTCAAACACTTCATAGGGCCGGCCAACCATCATCACTTCAATCTTGTCAGGATTCAGCTTCAAACACTTCAGTCTCATCCAGTCCCCAACCGTAGCCAGGCATAGGGCAAGCACCGAGACTGCAGGGCCTGGGTTGGATGAAAAAGAAAGATAGATATGGGTGTCATCAGCATATTGATGCCACTTCACATGAAACCTCTGAATGACCTTGCCCAGCAGCCTGATACACACATTGAACAAGAAGGGAGACAAGATGGAACCCTGTGGGTCACCCACAGGGGAGGTCATAAAGGGATGACGAGCAATCGCCCATCACCACCCGCTGATACCTCCTGACATGAATGAACGGAACCACTCAAGAGCAGTCCCGCGCACACACGCCAGATCCTGCAGACATGTCAACAACACCTCATGCTCAACTGTGTCAAAGACTGCTGAACGATCTAATCGGATTAACAAGGTGCAATTTCCCATGTCAATCTCCAGGCACAGACCAAGGCTACAAATGCAGACTCTGTGCCATATCCAGGATGAAAGCCTGAATGAAAATGGTCCAGGAATCCAATAGCATCAAGATGAGCCTGGAGCTGCCGGCAACACTAACAAAACAAAATGGGAAGGTTAGAGACACAGCGATAGGTGGCTTGGGAGTCAGTGTCTAACGATGGTTTTTAAAGCAAGCGTACTTTTTAAAGTGTCTGGCATCCTACCTCTTCCAAAGAACAGTGTTGACAACCCCAGCCAGCAACAGCCTCATTGTCTCCCAGCTGGTTTTCACCAGCAAAGATGGATAAGGATCTAATTCACAACTGGTTGCCCGCATCACTCCAAGCAAATCCTTTGCATCAGCAGAAGATACCGATTGAAACTGATCCAAACAAACAGGAGAAGGCTGAGCTTCCATAACCCCAAATTCTGATTCTGCAGTTAAAATAACAGCACCCAAGTCATGGTGAATACGAGTGATTTTGTTTGCAAAGTAATGAATAATTCCATAGTAAAAAACCCTCCGGTTTACAAGAAGAGTTAAGGCTCTTGCAAATTCAATGATGCACTAAAAAGCATGGAAATGGCAAGTTAAGGCTCCCGCTTTAACTTCCATGCCATGTTAGTAGTAAAGACATTGTACAGTCTCGCATATTGTGCTCACTTACAACTTAGGCTCCATGCACCCACAGTTTGCCTTTGTCTTTCAGGACCAATCCTCTTCCTCTGCAGGATGGGGGCAACACTGAAGCTGGGGACAGGAGGGCATGAGCTGGCCCCTCACTCCCTCGGTTTCCTAGGGATGTGCGAATGTGGTTCGGCGGTCGGCCCAAACTCGGCCCGTTCGGATGGCTGAACCGAACAACTGAACCAAACACACGAAGCCACAAAAAGTTCAGTGGCATTCAGGCACGGTTGGGCGGGAGAAACGGGGCTGGAAGGCCCAGGGAGAGGGGTGGGCAGCTTAGGAGCAGACTTCCTGCTGCCAGGGGTGGAGAGGCTTGGACTAGTAGTCAGCCTGCCCAATCACCATCCCTCTTTTCCTCAGACCACTGGCTTCATAGTCTGCGATTGGCCATGGGCTAGATTGCACAGAGCCAATGGGGCTTGTGGTAAGGCGGACGCAGCAAGTAACAAAAGTCATTGCCCTCACCCCCTTCCAATTCCTTCTGAGCTAGTCACTGATCCTGTCAGCAGGCGTTTTCAGAAGTCTCCCTATCCTAGCAGTTTGTGCACCTCCCAATCCATTGCCATCCTCCTCCTATTTTACCCATTTCCACACATTTACGTCCATAGTTTCATTTATTTAGATTAGATTAGATAGATTTAGGTGTTATTTTTATTTTTTTAGCCCTCCCTGTCCCTGTGTTCTTTCTCCCTACCCTCCATTGAATCCTTCCCTCCTCCCACTATATATTCCAACCCTGATTCCCTTCCCCTGTTTTGGGATTTATTTAGAGTAGGAGTAGATTGATTTAGGTTTCATTTTAGTCGTGTACCCCTCCCTGTGTTGATTCTTGTGAGCTGTGTCTGTGTCCCCCCCCATCCCTGTGTATATATAGATAGATATTAGATAGTTACTATAGATAGATAGATAGTTGTAGGAGTTAGCTTAGTGAGAGAGAGAGAGAGAGAGAGAGAGAGAGAGAGTGTAGTGATTCAGTTTTAATATTTTATAGTGTGTTTGTAAGACTAGGCCTTGTAGATATAATATTCCATTTAGTTCCATAGATTTTAGAATAGCTAATAGCAGTTACTAGCGTTAGTGTAGATATATATAATATTACATTAAAAAATTGAATAAATAAATAAATAAAACAAAGTATATAAAATTTCAAATTGAATTCTTTGGGTTGGGTTGAGTTGGAAGACCTGGAGAAGGGAAGCGGGAGAGGCCTGTCTGCTGCCTATAAGGTGGGCAATGAGGCACATGGTAGAGGTGGTAGGGGCTGTGCCAGTGGAGTAGCAGCAGTCAGCAGCTGAGCCCATCACCACGCCTCAAACTCCACAGGCCTGATTTTGGGTGACAGGCTTCCTAGGCTCCCAGAAGTGGCACTAGGGGGGTAGTTCGGTGGCACCTCCTGCCAGCGTCCTCCACTGCCATGCAGGGCACTGGAAGGCCTGCTGTACAGGAGGCTGCGGCTGTCTCTGCTGCGTCTGCAGGAGCAGGTGCAGCAGGTGCTTCAGTTCAGGGCTGGTGGATCCCACCCCTGTTGCTAGAGGCAGGGCCCGGCCCGATCCCCAGGCAATGGCAGCAGTGAGAGGAGCAGCAGCAGCAGCTATAGGGGGCAAAGGGAGAGTGGCAGCAGCATGGTGAGCAGTCCATCAGCCTCAGGGTCCCAGTACTCCCCTTTGCAGGACATTACTGTGATTGAGGACAGCGAGGCAGACACTAGTCCCATGGAGATGGTTGGAGCTGAGGTGATGGCTGTCCCTCCGAGAGCTGTGTCGCCACCACGTTCTGCCCCTCCCAGTAGCACTGGAAGCGCTGTGTCACCTGGTGCAGGCCAGAAGGCAGGAGGGGGCAAAAAATCCTCCGTCTGGCCGCATTTCAAGTTGGTGTGGGCGGATGATTCCAGGGAGATGCAGTGTACTTTGTCCCAGAAGGTGGTGAAGCATGGGCAGGTGCTCACCAACCTTGGCACAACTGCCATGGCGAGGCATCTTAAGGGATGCCACAGCGCTGTTCTTCTAAGTGGGCAGGCAGGGGCAGTGGACGCCAGTGGGTTCCCGGCTGCAGCGGCCAGTCATCCACCTCCATCAGCAGGCAAGCATCCTGTTCGAACAGCTGCCTCTAGCAGCAGGAGAGGTATTGCTGATAGGGGGGAGCAGCAGGAGCAACAGCAGCAGTCCACCATGGAGGAGCTGAGGTGGGGGCAATTGCCAAGTCCCTCAGCAGCTGCAGGACGTGGAGGGTGACTTGGCTTTCAAGTGAAAGCCACGCGCATGTTGGGGGAAATGATCGCCTTGGATGGGCAGCCCTTCTCAGTGGTCAGGGACATTATTATTATTATTATTATTATTA
>QEPC01008452.1:275650-289308 GCA_003113815.1 Sphenodon punctatus | reverse complement strand
TGGGGGGGTGGGAGTCAAGCACGCCCCAGCAGCTGGGGAGGGCAAGCCCCGGCAGCTGGGGAGTGGAGGCCCTGAGGGTTTACCAGTGCGGGGGGAGGAGGAGGCAAACCAAGCCTCCCCCCCGCATGGTAAATCGCGCCGAGGCGCAGAATTGGCCCCTGACTCCCGCGGAATTTTTTTAAAAATTCCGCGGAAGAATCGGGGCCCTGCCCATAGGTTACGTGGAAAGGAGACGTACCGATGGAAGCGTGAAAGGAGTTGTTATAAACAAACTCCGCCAAGGGGAGGAGCTCAAACCAGTTATCCTGGAGGTAGTCAGTATAACAACGAAGGTACTGTTCCAAGGTTTGATTTGTTCTTTCAACCTGCCCATTGGCCTGGGGGTGGTACGCTGATGTTAGATTACTCTTTATTTTGAGGCTTGCTAACAGAACCTTCCAAAATCGTGAGGTGAATTGCGTCCCCCTGTCGGTGATGATCTCCCGTGGCACCCCATGGAGGCGAACAATGTGTTGCAAAAATAAACGGGCTGTAGTTCCGGCGGTCGGGAGTTTGGGACATGCAATGAAATGCCCCATTTTTGTAAAATGGTCCACCACTACTAATATCGTGGTGCAGTCCTGTGACATGGGTAGGTCCACGATGAAATCCATTCCTACCCGTTGCCAGGGTCCTTGAGGCTGTGACATCAGTTGCAGGAGACCCTGCGGGCGTTGTCGGGGAACTTTGGTACGGGCACAGAGCTCGCAGCGTTGTACGTATTGTCGCACATCTTGTGGTAAGGATGGCCACCAAAAGTGTCACTGCAGCAAATGTAACGTTCTAGTTTCTCCTGGATGGCTGGCGAGTGGGGCGTCGTGATGTCCCCAGAGGATGGCCGGACGAGCCGCGGGGGGCACAATAATCTTCCTATCATGGTAATAGAGTCCAGTGTGGGCATCATATACCCCTTTATCCTTTGCCATATTCTCCCGGGAAGCGGCTTCTTTCAGTTGTTTCATAGACGGCAAGGTGGCTAAGACGGACCTTCTATGTAAGAGGAAGTCTCCTCGACTTTCAGGGGGTTCTCCTGTTTCCGTACAGCGTGATAATGCGTCTGCTAGGATATTTTGGTGTCCGGGTCGGTAGACAATGCGGAAGTTAAACCGTGTAAAGAACAACGCCCAGCGGCCATGACGGGCGTTCGCAATACGAGCGGTTTGTAGGTAAACTAGGTTGCGATGGTCCGTGAGGATGGTGACAGGATGCTGGGCTCCCTCCAAATAATGCCTCCATGTGGCAAAGGCTTCTCTGATTGCAAGCAGCTCTCGGTCGAAAACAGTATAATTCTTTTCTGCGCTCGAAAGTTGCCGGGCATAGTATGCGCACGGCTTTAGGGGGGAGTCCTCTGCCTCGGCTTGCAGGAGCACTGCTCCAAGGGCAATACTGGACGCGTCAGTTTCCAGAGTAAAGGGTCGGTCGAAACGTGGGAACTGCAGAAGAGGGGCCTGCATGAAGGTTTTCTTGAGGCGTTCAAAGGCCGTTTGTTGCAGGGGGCTCCATTGATACGTCACCCCCTTTCGGAGGAGTCGGGTAAGGGGTTCTGTGAGTTGAGCATAATGGGGAATATATTGCCGGTAGTAATTAGCAGTACCCAGAAATCGCTGCAGAGCCTTAACTGAGGGGGGTGGAATCCAGGTGGCGATCGCTGCGACCTTCTCAGGTTCCATTTCAATCCCCCGTGGGGAAATGATAAAGCCCAAAAAGGACACAGTGGACTGATGGAACACGCATTTCTCTAGTTTACAAAATAATCGATGTTGCAATAAGCGATTCAGGACGGCGCGTACGTGGCGTATGTGTTCTGTGAGGGAGGTGGAAAATATAAGAATATCGTCAAGGTAAGCCACAACAAATTGATCCAACATGTCCCGGAAGACGTCGTTTATTAAATGCTGAAAGGTCGCCGGGGCGTTAGCCAGCCCAAATGGCATGACTCGGTATTCGTAGTGCCCGTATCGGGTTCGGAAGGCTGTCTTCCATTCATCTCCGGCGCGAATGCGCAGCAAATTGTAGGCTCCTCGTAAATCAAGTTTTGTGAAAATCGAGGCCCCGTGAAGGCGGTCAAGAAGTTCCGGGATTAACGGAAGGGGGTACCGATTCTTGATTGTAAGGGCATTAAGACCTCGATAATCGATGCACGGGCACAACTCCCCTCCTTTCTTTGGCACAAAGAAGAGTGGAGCCCCCGCCGGGGAAGAAGAGTGGCGAATGAATCCGGATTGCAAGTTCTTATCAAGGTACTGCTTTAAGATGCGAAGTTCGGGCTCCGAGAGGGCATATAGTCGGCCATACGGTGGTTCCGCCCCAGGGGTTAAGTCAATTGGGCAGTCATACGGCCGATGCGGGGGCAGCACCTCGGCCTCTTTCTTATTGAAGACTTCACATAGGTCGACATATGGCCTTGGAATTCCCTCGGTCAGGCTCGCGCTGGCTATAGTGCCCGGGGGCCCTGCCAGTACTGGAGGAGGCACCAGGCAGGAGGTTCGACATAACAATTCCTCGAACTGTAGCGTGTGGTGCAACCAATCGATTCGAGGGTTGTGCCGCTGTAGCCAGGGCAACCCCAGAATCACCGGAAACATTGGGGTCGCCACGAGGTCAAAACTCAACCGCTCCTGATGCCCTCCATACATCATGGTCAGAAGGGGGGTCTGAAAGGCAATGGGCCCTGAGATGAGCGGGGACCCATCTATGGAATGTATAGGTTCGGGGGGCACCCGGGGGTGTTTCGGGATCCCCCACCGTGTTCCTTGAGTGATGTCCAAGAAATTCCCCGACGCTCCAGAGTCAATCATGGCCCAGGCCACCCTGCTATGGTTGTGGCGTACCTGCAGTAAGACGGGGACAATGAGGTGCGGCCCCGCAGGTCTCCTGGTGTTCTGAACTGCTGGGGCCAATGGTCGGGGTGATAAGCCATCCTCGAGAACCCCCCCTAAGGTTCTCGAGGCCTGGGTTTTCCCGGACCCGACTGTCGTCCCGTCAAGGCAGGGCAATTTCGGGCAAAGTGCGTAGGCTCCCCACAGTAGTAACACTGACGAAGCACCCGGCGGCTTTCGCGTTCCGCCGGGGTTAATGGCCCTCGGGCGGCCCCAATTTGCATAGGTTCCACGCCATCCCCCCGGGGAACCTCCATCTTAGGGCCAAGGGCAGGGGCGATTCGGGGGATCCAATTCCGGGAAGTGTCCTGCTGACGTTCTCTCCGGCGTTCAGCAAGCCGTTGGTCAATTTGTACCGTCAGATTAACCAGCGCCCCCCAGGTATCGGGAAGGGTAATCAGGGCCAATTGGTCTTTTAATTCCTCGCTCAGCCCTTTACGGAAAAGGACGCGCAGGACATGATTGGACCAATTAAGTTCAACTGCCAGGTGCTGAAATCTGGTCACATAATCCACCACCGACCCCTTACCTTGTCGGAGGCCCATGATTGCCATCTCTGCCTCCTGTAGACGGTGCGGATCGTCGAAGAGGAAGGCTAACTCTCGTGTAAACCCCGCATAATCTTTCAACAGGGGGCTGGCCTTTGTGAGCAAAGGGGTAGCCCACTCCAAGGCTGTACCCTCAAGGTGCCCAATAACAAAGGCTACCTTTCTTTCATCGGTGGTGTAAGTAAGGGGTTGAATGGAGAAGGTTAAATTACATAACGCTATAAACCCTGCGTAAGCACGGCGATCACCCATGAATTTGGAAATGGTGGGGCCTTTGGGCTCCCGGGGCTCTCTCCCCCGGTCGCCACGGGGTTCGGACCCGTCGGCCCCTGGACCCGGGGGCATGGGGGGCTCACCCTGCGGGGCCAGGGCCCCCGCCCCAGGGGCCTGCTGCTGGTCTTTAAGGTCCTTGACCTCCATTGCGATGGCCTGAACGGCCCGTGTAAGCTCCTGAACATCTGCCATTAATTTTTCCATTTTTCCTATAACGGCACGAAATTGTATTATGCTGGTGAAACTGTGAGGTTGGGGGAAGACCTCACAAGGGACAGGGAGGAAGGTAGGAGGGGTAGAGACACACACACAGAGCCGCCCGTTTGCGGGAACCGGGACACAAGGCAGTGCCTGGAAAACTACCCTCAGGGTCTTATAGGGCCTTAGGAATCGAATAGATACCAGGCTTAGCTCATCATCGGGTATCTGGGTATAGCGCAAGCCTTGGTCCGTTCC
Organism: Sphenodon punctatus; assembly: GCA_003113815.1. Taxonomy (NCBI): domain Eukaryota; kingdom Metazoa; phylum Chordata; class Lepidosauria; order Sphenodontia; family Sphenodontidae; genus Sphenodon; species Sphenodon punctatus. Next base: position 285,113 of record QEPC01008452.1, on the reverse strand, counting down.
TCGGGCCACAATCACTCGGGGTCCCAGGAAGGGGGTGCGAAGGGGAAGGAAGGTTGGTGCGGAACAAGGAGTGAGGCCCCTGGGAAAACAGGAGGGTAGGGATAGGGCTTCCGTTCCCCAGGCCCAGGGGCACCCGCTGTGAGGAGTTGAGGAAGCACTCACCTGCTCCAGATGGTTAGTCCCTACACACACACTCACCAAACAGTCACGCTCTCTCTCTCTCTCTCTCTCGCTATCACAGTCTCAGCCTTAGCCTAAGTCACGCTTCTGCACACGGGTAAGGACAAGAGGGGGGCCGGTCTCACAGGCAGAGCACCGTTCACCAGCAATGGAGGCCCTGCAGGGGCGCGTTTAAATAGTCTGGCGTGGAGGGAGGAGACGGAGGCGCGCCGAGCGACGGGGTCCCGCTGCCGGGGGCGTGTCTAACGTGCCCGGCGTCGGCGTCTCTGAACGCTGCTTCTCAGTGGTGCCGTGGCCAGACGGGGGTGTGGTTGGTCTTTCCCTCCCCGGGCTTCTCCCTGGACTTCCAGGTTCTGGCGGCGCTGCCGCTGATTGTGGGCGGCGTAACTGACCAGGTGAGGGAATTGCCGCGGGGCTCCCCCCACCTATCGGGGTTTTCGGGGCACGGTGGCTCGGTCCCTTACGCCCTCCAGGCGGCTGCCTGACAGGTGTGTTGCCACCGATAACGTGGCCAACATATTGAGGACAGTTCACAAGGGGTGCTTGACTAGCATCCCTTGCACCGCACGCACCCTTCACCTGGTGGTCAGGAATGCTCTGGGATTGGGGGAGAAGGGGATTGGGGCCAGCATCCTTAGCTCCCTGATCGAGTGGTGGGGAAGCTGGCCAGTTTCATTAACTGGAGTGTGAAGGGCAGCGACCTCCTCCAGGCAAAGCAGGCCGAGCAAGGCTCCACAGTGCACCAGCTGGTGCAGGATGTGTCCACCCCATGGAATTCGACCTTCTTGATGCTCTAGCGGCTTCTGAAGCAGAAACCCATCTTGCATCAGGTGCAATTTGTGATGGACAGCGGGGCACCTCCAGGGTACAATGTGGCAGAATGGGAGATCCTGGCTCACATGGTCTTCGTGCTGAGACCATTCCTGGACCATCAGCGTGCCCATGACCACCATCAGCCAGGTGACCCCTCTGGTCCAGAGTCTCCTCAGGAGGCTTGAGGAGATTCTCCAGGAGTGGGATTGTGGTCCTCAGGGTAGGACGCTGGCTGATGAGGCGGTTGACCTGGTGCGGCAGCTGAAGGCATGTTTCAATGAGCTCCTGCGGCAGGCAGAATACGTGTTGGCAACCATGCTGGACCCCAGGGTCAAGGGCAGCGTGGCATGCCAGACACCCCTCTGGAAGGGTGAGCTGGTGGAGAGCGTCTGGCAGGCAGAGCGGGCAGCAGCAGTAGGACGCCCCTGGGGATGGTGGGAGTGGGAGCAGCCAGTGGAGTCTGTCCCTGTCCCCAGCCCTAGCGGTAGTTAAACCAGCAGCAGACTGAGCAGCAGCATCTCCTATGTGCAGGCCACTCTTTGGAGCATGGGCTTGTGCACAGCAGGGCAGGCAGCATGGCTAAGGGCAGTGGTGGAGGTGTGCCCAGGCAGATTTACCAGAGGGAGTACAATGGCACGTCAGCAGCAGTGGAGACCTACCTGGAGGAAGAGCCATGCATATAACCCATTAGCGATCCCTTGACCTACTGGGCTGGAAAGACCAATGTGTTCCTGGCCCTGTCCAAAGTAGCCAAGCATCTCTTATCCTGCCCACCAACCAGTGTCCCCAGTGAGCAGGTGTTCTACATGGCAGGGGACATTTGCTCACCGCACTGCCTGAGACTGGGGGCCAAGTTGGTGAAGCAGTTGCTTTTCATCAAGTTGAACCTTCCACTGCTGGGATTCCCCAAGCTGGTTGATCTACTGCTAAAAGTGTTGTGTCAAAACTGTGGTGGATCAGAGTGATTTTATCTGCAAAAAAGTCCACAAACAAATCACAGCAGGCATTGGATGACTCTAAATCGAGGCGGAGGGAGGCCAGACTGACCAGCCCCCTCGCCACCCGGAAAAGCTCTGCCGGGCGTGACTTAGCAGATGCAATGAGGGCAGAAAAGAAAACTTTCTTTGTTGCTCGCACTACCATGGCATAGGTACATAACCAGACTCTATGCCACAATTGGTCAACGTCAACATGCGCGTGATGCCACTGTTGCTCTAACTGCCACCTTCCCGCTTCATCCGCCACAGCTCCTCCGCATACCACAGGGACCTGCATTGTTGGCGGTTTGGGAGCGGATGCCTGGGAGCCACCCAGTCAGTGGCCTCCACCAACATGGAATTCCACATGGTCACAAGGTCATTGAGTGAGCAGTCATTGAGATCAGAGTATACATCCCCCAGAGCAGTCTGGAACCTTCTGGGTTCCATAAACCATCGGGGGCAAACCATCCTAACTGGTTCTGCACCCTCATATACAAATTAAACATTTGTATATGACTGTACCCAGCTTCACTGTGCTCTGGGAAGGCAGTGAGGAATTTGTATATGACTGTACCCAGCTTCACTGTGCTCTGGGAAGGCAGTGGGGACTAGTGGCTAATAGGGAGGGTTGTGAGACATTACTCAGCTGTCCCATTCTCCCCAACGGACATGAAAGAATAGATGGACTGAAGGGGGTGAGGAGCCAGCTCATGCCCGCCTGTCTCCAGCTTCAGTGTGCGCCTCCAGAGGAAGAGAATTGGGGCTGAAAGATGAAGGCAAAGTGTGGGTGCATGGAGCCTAAGTTATAAGTGAGCACAGTATGTGGGACTGTAGTGTACAATGTCTTTACTTCTAAGATGGCATGGAAGTTAAGGCTGGAGCCTTAAATAAAGGTTACTTACCAGTAACTCTGTTCTTCAAGAGAACTCCGCGTATTCTCACTATTGGGATTCACTTCCTGCTACACAGGTACCGGAAAACCTCTTGTCAGCAGTTTCCAGGCAGAATATGACCTGGAAAGATCTAGAACAAGGTGAGGGCTCCATCCCTCCCTCCCCCCTCCCGTTCTGTGGAAAGCACGGGCTCCACCTCGCGTGAGAGGGGGAGTCTATAAAAGGGGGGGGGAGCCCTCACTGCCTCAGTTCCTTCCAATCCTGTCCCGGGAAGACCCAGCAGGGTACCTCTGAGATAGAGGGGAAGGTGGGCGGGTCGTGAGAATATGTGCAGCTCTCTCAAAGAACAGAGTTACTGGTAAGTAACCTCTATTTCTTCTTTAAGGATCTCCACAATTCTCACTATTGGGAGAGTGAGTAGCAGTAAAGAGACATACCTCATGGTGGAGGAGGGTGTCAAGGAGGTTAGTCGAAGAGGGAGTGTAAAACTGCTCTTCCCACTCCTGAGTCTATTCTGGCCACCAGATCTAGTGAATAGTGCTTGATGAAGGTATGCACCGAGGACCACGTGGCAGCCTTGCAGATGTCCTGGATAGGAACTCCACGGAAGTTGGCAATCGATGAGGTGACTGCCCTGGTGAAATGAGCACGAAGATGAGGGGGGTGTCGTGCCCACCCTTTCATAGCACCTCTCTATGCAGAGAAGGATACATTTAGAGAGTCTCTGGAATATAATCCTAATTCCTACTAGTTGGCCGCCATAGGAGATTAATAAGGCATCAGATGCTCTGAAGGGACGAGCGCGAGAGATGTAGAAGAATAGAGCTCGTTTGACATTGAGTGTATGGAGAGTTCTCTCAGCTCTGGAGGAACGTGGCTTTGGGAAAAAAACAGGTAAGGAGATGGTTTGGTTTAAATGAAAGGGGGAAACCACCTTGGGGATGAACGAAGGGTCCTTTCTGAGGTCCACCTTGTCACGGTGGAAATTAGTGTATGGAGGAGAAGCTTGCAGAGCGGAGAGCTCAGAAACCCTCCTTGCAGAGGTAATAGCCATCAAGAAAGCTGTTTTAATAGAAAGGTTTTCTAAAGAGAAGGATGCCATAGGCTGAAAAGGAGGCCCCATCAACTTGCTCAGGATAAGGTTAAGGTCCCACGATGGGGTAGGGTGTGAAAAGGGAGGAAAAGAATTAATCAATCCCCTCCAGAAAGTTCTCATGAGGGGATGAGAGAAGAGCGTGTCTGTCCCAGCTGGGCGTAGTCGAGAGGAAAGGGCAGTGAGGTGTACCTTCAGAGATGTGATGGAGAGTCCAGACTCGTGGAGGTATAACAGGTAGCGGACAACGTGGTTCATGGATAAATCATCCATGGAACAGGGCAACGAGGCACACCAAGTCAAGAAACGGGCCCACTTAGCTGCATAGCAGGCTTGCGTAGAAGGGCAACGGGAGTTGAGCAGGATTTGTGCAACCTCCGGAGAGGCATCGACCATCATTGCCTGATTAACCAAGCAGAGAGATGGAGCGTCCACAGGTCATGGTTAAGAACAGTCCCTTGTTCTCGAGAGAGAAGGTTGGGTAGAAGAGGGAGAGTCACGACATCCACTGACATGGCCCAAAGTGTCTGGTACCAAGGTTGGCACGGCCAAGCCGGAGCTATCAGAATTACGTGAGCACAATCTATTTGAATCTTATGGAGAACCTTGTACATGAGGGGGAATGGGTGGGAACGCATAGAGCAAGGGCCCATTCCAGGAGATGACGAAGGTATCGGAGATCGACCCCTGTGCTCTGCCTGGCCTGCTGCAAAAGTTGTGGAGTTTTGTGTTTTCTCGAGAAGCAAAAAGATCTATAGTGGGGGTGCCCCATAACTGAAAGAGATCGGCCAAGACAGCATCATTGAGGTCCCACTTGTGTTGATCGGAAGATCTGCGACTGAACCGCTCTGCAAGGGAGTTGTCCTCACCCACTAGATGAACGGCTTGTAGATGAATGTTGTGGTGGATGCACCATGCCCAGATGGCCTGGGCCTCCAGGGAGAGAAGTGTGGATCTCGCCCCACCCTGTTTGTTGATATACCACATCGCTGTGGTGTTGTACGTGAGTATTAGAATGTTCAGGCCTGAGCTGTAGTTGAGAAGGACTGTAAGAGACCAATGAGTGGCCCTGAGTTCGAGAAAATGTATGTGCATGAGTTTCATCTCATGAGACCATAGGCCGTGAACTGTGACCTGATTCATGTGCGCACCCAACTTGTGAGTGAGGCATCGGTGGTGAGGGAGACTTGTACTTGAGGGGGATCGAATGGCATGCTGGTAAGTATGTGAGGTGGGTTGATCCACCAAAGAAGGTCATCATAGACTTCGCACGGGATGGATATCTGCATGGAGAGTGGATGAAGGGTGGGGTTGTAGGCATGAGCGAGCGACCCATTGTTGTAGTGGTCAAAAGTGTAGGCAGGCGTAAGGGATCACAGCTGTGGTCGCCACCATCAGCCCCTGTAGATGGAGGAAGAAATGCACAGGTCTCTTGGGTTTTGTTTGTAGAGCTAATATGATCAACACGATGTCATGGAATCTGTCCGAGGGTAGGAAGGCCTTTGTCTGTAGAGTGTCGAGAACCACCCCTATAAACTGAAGTCATTGGGTAGGTACGAGGTGTGACTTCTTGAAATTGATGATGAAAACTAGATCCTGTAAGATTGCCAGGGTAAGGTTGAGGTGGATTGTTAGAGCGTGAGTGGAAGGTGCTGCGAGCAGCCAGGAGTCCAAATACGGGAACACTCTCACTTTCAATGTCCTTAGGTGAGCTGCGACAACTGCCACGCACTTGGTGAAGACCCTGGGTGCTGTGGAGACACCGAAGGGGAGGACAGAATACTGGAAGAGACGATCCCCTACCACAAAGCGTAAGTATCGTCTGTGAGCAACATTAATGGAAATGTGGAAATATGCATCCTTTAGGTCAAGAGAGGCCAACCAGTCTCCTTGTTGTAGGCCAAGGAAAATAATGAGAAGGGAGGTCATGCGGAACTTAAATTTCCAAATGTACTTGTTTAGTTGATGAAGGTCCAGGATAGGCCTGAAACCCTCGTCCTTTTTGGGAACCAGGAAATAGTTGGAATAGAATCCAGTATTTTGCTGTGATGGAGGGACCTCCTCAGTAGCTCCTTTCGCAAACAGCTCCTGAACGTTGAGTAGTATTTGAGGCTTGGGGGGGTGGAGGGGAGTCGGGTAGGAGTGTGTGGAATTGTATGGAGTAAGCACAAGAATTATCTCCATAACCCAATGATAAGAGAGGCCCACTGATTGTGAAAGGGCCTGAGACGGTTGCAAAAGAGGAGGGGACGCTGTATAACTCCCTTGACCTGAAGAACAGGGGTCCAGTTGAGGAGATGGAAGAAGAGCTGCCTTTGCCCCTTTGTTTTGAGAACCGCCTACGAGGTTGGCTAGATGGAGTCTGAGACTGCTGGTATTGAGGCGAGTACTGTCTGTTGGACTGGTAAGAGAACTGGAAGCGATGCTTGGTCTGGTAAGGGTAGGAGGCAGAAGAAGGGTAGAAAGATCTCTTTCTAGCAGGGCAAATGACCCGAATTGAGCAAGCAGTCTGACACATTTCTTTGACCTTCTTTAAGGTGTCATCCGTGGATGCAGCAAAGAGCCCCTCCCCATCAAAAGGAAGGTCCTCTATGCGAGTCTTATTCTCAGGGGCTAAGGCAGTGGATCGCAGCCAAGCGTCTGAGTGTAATAGCAGAAGCCATGCCCCTGATATTTGAGTCAGTGATGTGCATGTTAGCTATAAGATGAAATTTTGCTATTTGCCTGCTCTCTTGCTGGAGAGCCAAGATCTGGGCAGGGTCAGAGGCTCTGCTCAACTGGGACCATAGCCAGTGCTGGTAGCCACAAAGGGTGGACGCATAATTAGCAGCCCTTAGGGAAAGTGTCTCTGGTGAGAAGATTTTCCTGCCTAATACGTCTAGGCTCCTGCCCTCTCTATCCGCAGGGGATCTTTGGATACCCCCTGCTCTTGATTTTAAGGAAGCTGTGGCTAGAACAAGTGAGTTGGGTGCTGGATGCTTGTAAAACATCTCTGCTTCCTCTCTGGGCATCGCGTAGAGCGAATCTGTGAGTTTGTTAGTGGGTAAAGCAGAGGATGGTTTTGCCCACACAGCCCTGGAAGGCTCCAAGAGTTGGTAAAGGATAGGGATGATCTGTCCTGAATCTCCTGATTCCAAAATACCAAATACTGGCCATGATTGAGATTTCTTAACCACTTTAGTGGGTAATTTAGGGAGGGCAGAGACCAGTCTTTTCAACATTGTCTGAAAGACTTTGCTATCCTCAGTAGAGAGGATAGAAGTGGGGTCAGAGATGGTGTCAGGAGGGGGGGAGATTGTCTCATCCTCTTGCAGAGAAGATGAGGAAGATACTGAGGCAGAGCACTCAGAGAAGTTCTCAGGAGGAGCAGCTGGGGCTGTAACGGAGACAGGTGCATCCCTAGATGAGGATGGGAAGCCAAGTAATGAATCAATGAAAGAGAACCCCGCAGGTGGATCTGACCTTATGTGCTGTTGGTAGGTAGGAGAAGCCTGCTGCACCAATGGCACCGTCTGCACCACTGGTACCGACGGTACCGTGACTTGCCTGAGACCCTGATGACATATCTGTGTTGGTGGAGCAGGGATGTGTGCCTGCGGAGGGGAGTCTGGTGGAGCCCTGGAGAGAGTAGCAGTAGGGGGCGCTGGAGGTGGTGCAGGAGGTACGTATTGGTGGGTAGGCTGGTATTGAGCTTCGTATTCGAAAGCGCGGATGTCCCTACCTGAAGGGTATGGTGACTTGCTCCAGGAACAGTGCCAGCTGTACCTGTAGTCCAGGTGCTCGTACCCATGGTATCAGCTTTAATCGTCCTAGTGGTAACATGCGTCTCTGTAGGGAGAGTACCAGGAGCACGGGGACCGGGAATGATGATCCCTATAGGAGTGGAGCAGTTCCCTGTGCTGTAGGTCAAGGAACACGTGTTCGGGAGGAAGGTCTGGCTCCGAGGCGTCTTCCCTGCAAAAAGATCTGGAGCAGGACTGATGGTACCGGTGGTACCGGGTCTGGGAGGCCGACCGGGAGGGCCTGTGATGGTCTGCTGTACGAGATAGGACAGGCAACGCTCACTGAGCCGGCGGTACCGGTGGCGGTATCAGGGCAGGCGAGGTAGGCGGAACCAGCGGTACCAGAGGTGTCACCAGGACCTGTGCAGGTGACTGAGATGCTGGAACTGAGTCAGAGAAAACAGTCTCAACCTGCAGCAAACGGGTTGAGACCATTGCGTCTGCACTGAGGGACCTCTTCTTCTTTTTCTTATGTTCTCCCTGCCACCTGGAGTGATGCTCCTTAGGCTGAGTGTGCAAGGGAGAACTGACGGCGGCACTGGATGCATCAGGTACCGTCGGTGCGGGCATCGGTGCCGAGGCCCCCTCCGCAGACTCCTGGGTCTGGGATTGCATTGCTGAGTGTGCAGGCAGATCCATGGGGGCTAGGTGGTGAGTAGAGAATGACAGTGACCCTTCTTCACCCCCCTGAAGCACTTTTCTAGTGAGGAGCTCCTGCCGCAAGGCTCTCGCTCTTTTGGCTCTGGAAGAGAGCTTAGTGCAATGAGGGCAAGTTCGAATGTTGTGCCCCTCTCCGAGACAGGCCAGGCAATACTCGTGAGTATCGCTCACGGAGAGTGTGGCTGGACAGGAGGCGCACCGTTTAAAACCTGGCTGTTTAGGCATGCTTTGCCAGCCTGAGGGCAAACCCTAGGCACCGGGGGAGGCCCTGCGGGGTGAGGCAGAGCCCTACCGCAATTGGGGATTTTTTTTTGTTTTTTTGAGAAGCTACTTTAAAAGCTGTCATTATTAATGTCTTTCTTCTTTTTCTTCTTTTAGGTATACACGAAAAAACCACTGACAGTGCTGAAAAGCATGGAGGTCTTCCAACATGATGCGGTTGGAAGGAACTGAGGAGGCGAGGGCTCCGCCCCCTTTTATAGACTCCCGCTCTTGCGCAAGGTAGAACCCACACTTTCCACAGAACGGGAGGGGGGAGGGAGGGACAGAGCCCTCACCTTGTTCTAGATCTCTCCAGGTCATCTTCTGCCTGGAAACTGCTGATGAAGTTTTCCGGTACCTGCGAAGCAGGAAGTGACTCCCAATAGTGATAATCGCGGCGATCCTCGAAGAAGAACTTGCAATTTCCATGCCTTTTAGTGCATGCTGAATTTGCAAGAACTTTAACTGTTCTTGTAAACCAGACATTTTTTGGCTATGGAATATCAAAGTATTTTGTTAAATACAAAGCACCCCCCTGCCCTCGCTCCCTTGCCCCCCAAACCCAAAGCACCCCCCTGCTCTCACTCCCTTGCCTCCCCCACAGCCAAAGCACCTCCCTTGCCCCCACCCAAAGTGCCCCCTCGCTCTCGCCCTCCACCAAAAGGACCCCTGCCCTCGCTCCCTTGCACCCCCACCCTTGCTCCTTTGCCCCCCAAAGCACCCCGTGCCCTTGCCTCCCCCACACCCAAAGCACCCCCTGCACTTGCTCCCTTGCCCCCTGCCCTTGCTCTCTTGCCCCCC
>QEPC01008452.1:227987-243544 GCA_003113815.1 Sphenodon punctatus | reverse complement strand
AGGAGAGAGGGAGCCTTCTGAAACGCCTGCTGTTCAGGAACAGTGACTAGCTCAGAAGGTGTTGGGAAGGGGGGAGGCAATCAGTTTTGTTTCTTGCTGCGCCCGCCTCACTGCAAGCCCCATTGGCTCCGTGCAGCCTAGCCCGTGGCCAATCACAGACTGTGAAGCCAGAGGTCTGAGGCGAAAAGGTATGGTGATTGGGCAGGCTGGCTGCTACTCCAAGCCTCTCCACCCCTGGTGCCTGAAAGTTTGCTCCTCAGCTGACTCCCCCTCCCTGTCATGTTTTGCCTTCCAGTGACACGTTTTTACTACCCAAACTCACCCGAATGTGATCTAAACTGACTGAACCTTTCGGTCATTTTGACGTTCAGAAATCGAGTTCGGTTTGGTCAGTTCAGGTTCGGATTCAGATTCGGTCTTCCGAACAGGCCGAGTTCTAGCCGAACTCCGAACTTCCGAACCACATTAGCCCATTCCTAGAAAGCATGGTCCAGCTCTGAAAGCATTGGCCAGAGACCTGGGTTCAATTCACTGTCCTGTTTTTGACTCCTGTTGTAAGTTGCATGGTAACTTGCTTCATTTTTAAACTGAAAACTGGAGATAATAGCACTACCCTATCTCTCAGGGATGTTATTCATGTCAGTACCTTTAAAAAGTGTAGAATGATAAGATGGGGAATGCATTAGTAACAAAGGGTAATTTCAGACGTTATGAGATCACAGTCAACCACGGTGAACCACACTCAACCCCACGGCGGGGTCAAAGAGCCCTGAACATTTGATCAGCATTCGCCAGATTATGTTTACCACAGACAATCACCAGTAGGGGACAAAGCCAACCACCCTTCTGGAGGTCGGAACTGGACCATCTCCAGAAGGGTGGTCAAAGCAATTCCCACTGGGAAACTGCAAAAAGTAACGACTGAATGGCAACCACCAGCCGGAAGCAAACAAAATTATCCCCAGACAGGGTGAAAGCACACAGTGTCGCTGCCAGGCAATGAACAACAACAGAGACCGGGGAGGGAGATTAAAAGGGCACACAGCAGCAGGGGAATGTGGCGGGATGGAGCAAGGCAGAAAGGTGAGGAGAGTGGAGGGCGAGTGAGCAAGGGAGGAGAAGGAGGAGAAGGAATAGGAGGAGGAGGAGGTGGTGCTGGAGATGGAGGCGGTGGCAGTGGCGGAGGAGCAGCAGCCGGGGAATGCCGCCCCAGATGGGACAACTGGCCAGGGGACGGAGGTACCCTGGAAACAGGTAAGGAGAGCGAGGGGGGTCCCACACAGGGGCAAGGAGGGAGGACTCCTGGCAGGAGGGGGGAAGGGAAGTGGGCCATGAGGCCAAGGGACCCAGGCAACTAACAAGCTCTGTTATGACCCACAGACCCGGAAATGGGCCTGGGAGCCAGATCCCCCCAAGGAGACAGGTGGAGGGAAAGAGGAGGAGCAGGAGGGCTCATGCGGGAGGCAGCCGTACCATCGAGGGGGGCAACGGGGCCACAAAGACACCCAGGACTTTATACAGATCTGGGGGTCCCTGGAGCACCAGGTGAAACTCACGGCAAACATGCGGAATGAGCATGTCTACAACGTGATAGTGCAGGAAATGGAGGTGGAAGGTCACCACAAGACAGTGGCCCAATGCCACTCCAAGGTGAAGGAGCTCAAAAGGGGGTACAAGGCAATAAAGGACAATGACCGGCGGTCTACACACAGAGCACGAACCACCCCCTACTATGACGCCCTGGACCACTTCCTACATATGAAGGGTCACCCCACAGCTCATGGGGAGCACCATGGTCCAGGGCAGGGAACGGGCGGACGTACCCCCAGCCCTGGCAGCCCCGCACAAAGGCACCATCTCCGGGGGCCCAGCCCCCCAAGAGGAATGCCCCAGGACCTCAGGGACAAGCAGGCCCCCCTCACTCACTAGCACAGGGAGCCCACACCCCCAGTCCAACTCAGGAGGATCCATGGCAGGCACACTGGTCACCCTCAGCCAGTGGACACAGGGGGAGCACAGCCACACTGAGGGTCCGGCCTCGAAGGGCTCCAAGACCGACATTGAGGGTAGGCAAGCAGCTAGGAGGGGGATTTGACCACAGGGGATGGGCCCATGTGTGGAGGGGCCCCACAGGCTGCAGGCCCGTCCCCGTGGCCCCCAGAAACCCTGGACCACTGACAGGGGGTGGGGGGCACCAGGGCCTGCCCGGGCACAGAACAGGGGGCACAGGCGCAGCAGGCAAGCCACCAGTGCTAGCGCGTGAGGAGGGGGGATGACGGAATGGGGACCAGGCCCATGCAGGGCTACCGCAACCCACCCCAACCCGTTTCCCACAGGTCATGGTGTGCCTCGGCACATGGGACTGTTCGGTGAGGGGGACGGTGAGGAACAGCTGCAGGAGCAGCCGGAAGACCAAGGTGAGGATCCATGGTGGGGGGACCACGGGGGTGTACATGGGGCACACTGGGGTGGGGGTATGACAGAGGGACATCTGGAGCACACGGAGGGAGGGGGAGGGTACTGGCTGCCCACCTGCCAGAGGCCAGTCCACCACCTGCAGTTCTGCAACAGGATGAGAGGCAGGTGCCAGGGAGTCCAGGAACCGGTGGCTGCAGGTGGAGGTGCAACTGAAATGAAGGCGGGAGTGCCAGGAGCACAGCAGGCAGGTGGAGGCGTTCAGGCAGCTAGAACAGGCCATAGACAGGATGGTGGCGGAGCACTCGTAGAAGATGGACCAGTCCCATTACATTGGCATGTCACTGCTGCTACATGTGGGGACCATGAGTGCATATGTGATGGCAGCCACCCTACCAGGCATCCTGCCGGCCCCCGTGTTGGTGCTGAACTCCGCAGTGCCACCACTGCCCCAGACACCGGAATGTCCACAGGGCCCGTGCATCCATCTCCTGGGCCCACCAGACCTCCGGAGACAGCAGCTGCCCAGGGGGGCCCTCCGGCCCCGGGGCCGGACCCCAACCCAACCCCACCAGTCGTCCTGAACACAGAGGCCTCCCAGAACATGGTCAGGGACACGGACAGTGTGGGTGAGGGGAGCTCCCAGAGCTCCATGCCACAGGGCAGTCAAGGGACAGACCAGGAAGCTCCAGTTAAGGGGGGCACACTGCGGGGGGGGTAAGAAGGGGGCCACATGGGCACAATCAGCACAATAAATGCACAGGTGGAAATGATCTCTAACGTTTTTTTTGAGCATCTCCGTACAGTGGTTGGGGTCAGTGAGATACCCGCAGGCATGGGCCAGGTACAGGTGGTGGCCACCGGGGGGGGGGTGGAGGCCTCAGGCAGCGGCATCTCTGAAAACCTGCCTCACCAGGGCAGCTTGGATTCGCTTGGCATAGCGGTACTCCATCAGGTTATCGGTGTTCATGTAGAGCAGCATGGGTCCGGGTGGGCACCAGGGCACAGGGAACTTGAGGGCGGCCCCATTGGTCTCGCACAAATTGTGCAGCACACAGCAGGCACCAATCATGAGGGCTGAGGTCTTTACCGTGTAGTCCAGTCGGGCTGCTAGGCACCTCCAGCGCTGCATGAGGGCACCAAAGGCCCTCTCGACCATGGTCCTGGAGGCACAGAGGTGGGCATTGTAGAGTGCCTCCATGGGGTTCCTGGTGACCGAGTATGCCTTCATGAGCCATTGGAGGAGGGGATAGGCCGGGTCCCCCAGGATGCAGGGGGACATCAGAACCCCCACGATCCTGGTCATCCCCATGTCCGCAAAATCCCCCCAGTACATCCAGGCATAGAGGAGTGATATGGTCAGGATCCTGGCATCGTGGCTGCAGCCGGAGTGGCCGGTGTAGATGTCAATGAACCAGCCCTGATAGTCCACTATCGCCTGGAGCTGCAGGGAATGGTACCCATGCTGATTGACATATTCTGTGGCCTCCTCATTAGCGGGGCAGAGGATGTCAATGTGGGTGCCATCAACTGCGCCCAGGCAGTTAGGGAAGCTGCCAGCCGCAAAGCTGGCCATCACAGCCTCCTGGTCCATGAGCTGAATCACGCGATCCAGGAGCACACCCTCCCCGGTCCCTCAGGATCCCGGTGACAGTGCTCACACCAACACTGAAGTGCTGGGACATGGACTGGCAGGAATCGGGTGTTGCCAGGGCCCACACGGCTTTGACTACGTGCTGGACCATGGGAATGGGGGCCCACATAGGGGTGTGTTGATGCTCCAGCATCAACAGCATGAACAGCTCTGCAAGTCACAAGAGGCAATGCCTGTCCATCCTGAAGTCTGCCCTCCAGGTGGTTTCCTCCCAGAAGGCCAGGGTCCCTACCCACCACCCCTGTACATTCTCAGTGACCCATATCCACCATTCAATGGGCATAGCAAGCATAGCTGTGTGTTCCATGGCCTCCCTCCTCCATTGTTGTCAGCTGTCGGCCTCGCGGAGTACTGCTGGCTGCTCTCGGGCGCGGCGGAGGGCCCGTTGATATGTTCTGGACACCCACAGGGCCCTGAGCCTGGCCAGGGAGTGCCTGCACCCGTGGTGGGCACGCCGGGCGGCCACAGCACTCTCGGCCATGCACACCCATATGCGGGCAGCCAGGGGGATTGCATCTGTGGAGATGTGCATGAGGTGTGTGTATGCCCAGAACCACTCCGCGCAGATGGCCAGGTGCATCCTGCAGGCGCCCCTCCATCCTGCATCCATGGCAGACCGTGTCCCTGGTGTGGTCCGGCGCGCACCTCTATAGCCCAAGGGCCATTCCCATCCCGGCTCCTTGCCCCACCCTTGCACCTGTGCAGGGCACCCCTGAGCACCTGTGCACACCCCCACACCTGGGCGCCTCGGCAGTGGCTAAGCGACTGGTGCGCGACCATTGGGTGGGCCCCCTGAGTGCACCTGCGCTCCTGGCATGGGGGCTCGTGCCCTGGGTCATCATGTGCCTGGGCGTGCAGTCCGCAGCTGCTTGCCTGTTGTCATCGCCTCCCTGCTATCAGTGTTAGCTGCCTGTTGTCATCACTGCCCTGCTATCAGTGTTGGCTGTACTGTCTGTGAGCTCAGTTCCTGCACCTGTGTTGGTTCCGCACCCCACGCCTTTTTCATTAGCCATCCCATGTTGCAGCCTGTGGACTTATTGCGTGTCCTTTTAGCTCCCCAGATTTCCTCCCCATCCCACCTGGGACTGTGGGGCCCCTCTTCCCTTGCTGTTAGTACTCACTGCTTGCTGGACCATGGCCGGCAGTGCTTCCCCAGAGCTCCCACACCTCGCAACGCCTGGCGCCCCCCATAGCTGGACCTTCCACGAGACTATGGCCCTGTGGCATTCCCAAGCCATGCAACTACTCCTGTGCTGCCCAGATATCTTCTCTGGTGCCTATGCGAGTATGAGCTCCAGCCTTCGCTACTTTGGCTGTGAGGCCAGCGCTTGCAAGTGCCAGCTTCATGCGGAGGCTCTGGGGCTCCGTCCCTTTCTGAATGGGTGCATTCTGGAGATGCGGTGCTTGCATGTGGGGTGGTCTGTGGTGGAGACTGTGTCATCTCTCTTGTGTGCAGCCTGGCAGCCTACACGACCTGTCTGGTGGAGGGGGGCCCTGCTCTGAGTGTTTCCTTCTTTGGCTGCGTCCATGGGGCCCATGGGTACCAGCAGTTGTCTGGGGCGGTGTATCACTGCCTGTTGGAGCTTGGGCACCTTCCATGGTCCCCTGCTGCTGACTATGGCTTGTCATAGTCCACTGGAGCGGAGATGGCAGAGCTGGCCGGTGTGTGGTCCCATGCTGATATTCAGGTGGGACTCGCCATGCAGGATCTGTTCAAGGCCTACTACTTCATCGCCCACCACATGTCTGCACTGGGATACCATTGGGGCATGCTTCAGGGGCCCCACTATGTGCATCTGGTGGGCCATCCCATTCCAGGCACCTTCGTGACCCCCTGCAGCTGTCTGTGAGGCCCACTGTGTCTTTGGAGCCCTGGATGCCGGCCACACCATGTGCTCCCACCTCCCCCATGCCACCTTGGGTTGCTTTATGCTCACTCCATGCTGTACCAGGCTCACTGCTGTTCCAGCTGGTTCCATGGGTTCCATAGCCCTTGCCCGTGTCTCTGGGCCCCCTCCTTGGGCACCCCCTGGCCCTTGCGGCCTGTGGTGTTACCCTCCATGGCTGGCCCCTCCTGTGACTGTGTCCTGCTCTCTCAGCAAGCTACAGGCTCTCTGGGTGGTGCTGTTGTCCTTTGTTTGGCCACCCGGTCACCTGTGCCTGTGGCCCAGACCCCCCGCCCCCCCGGGTGCCTCTATGACTGTGCGGGTCTGGGGGCCCCGGACTGCACCTCCCACTGACCTCTGGTGGGGGGGGTTGCCTGTTCAGCACATCTGTTCTGGCTCACCTCCATGCCCGTCTGCTCCTTTGCACTGGCACGGGGGATTCCTGCCTGCCTCCTGTAGGGATGTGCAAATGCAGTTCAGATATTCGGAGTTCAGGCCGAAGTTGGCCTGTTCAGATGACTTAACCGAACGTCCGAACTGAACGTGTGAACGGCCGGACGTTCAGAAAAGTTTGGATGAGTTTGGATGAGTTCGGGGACAGGAAAAACATGACTTTGGGTGAGAAAAACGTGTCTGGAAGGGGGACGCAGCTGAGGACCAGACTTCCTGTCACTGGGGGTGGAGACATGGGGTGGTTTCAGGGTCAAATGATACCAATACTGAAAAAAAAATCGATTTCAGTATCGGTATCGATAGCGCTATTTTCGGATGTTCAGCCGAGTTCGGCCGAACCGAACTCCATCGAACCGAATAATCAAACCCAAACTCGAGTTTCGAACTGAGCGACCGAATGTCTGAACATCCAAACCACGTTCAGTTTGCACATCCCTAACCTCCTGGACCTGCCTCAGACCACTCCGGTGCCGTTCCCTACATGTTTGCCCTCCCCCTGTGACATTGCTCTGTCCCTGTGGGGACCCCCATGCCTTGGGCTGTCTGTGTCGCTGTTGAGTGTCCCTTGCCAACCGTGCTGTTGATGGGGTTCTGGTTGCCATTCCCTGTATCCCGTTCTGTCCCCGGACTGGTACCCTCCACTTCCAGGGCTCCCCCCCCCTTTGTCCATTGTGCTGTGTGTTTTGGCCATCCCAGTGTGCTCCCCCCCTTCCTTCCTTTCCCGTTCGGGTGTGTTTGCGCCCGGGTGTGTGCTTGTGTTTTGTGTTCTGCTGTGTCCTCAGTTTGCCTGTGCCTGTTCTGTGCGCTGCCTCAGCTGCTCTTCTCCCTCCCTTCCCATTTCCCTTGTGTGGGTGTTCCCTTTAGGTGCTTTTGGCTTCCTTTGCCCTCAGTCAGCCATGTCTGCCTCCCGCCCCTCCCCAGTGTCTTCTGGGTGTTCTGACCACAGCCCAGAATTGGCGTAACATCTGTTGCACTGCCCCAGGCCATGGTACAGCCATCCATTTCCCTGCTGTGGTCCCACTCCCATCACGTCTGTTCAGGGCTGTCCTGGACTATGGGGTGGGGGTGGTTAGCCAGCTCGCCACCGTTAGGAATCCATTGTGGTGACCCAGGAGTGCGTAATGACTGAAATTACCCAAAGATAGATAGCAAGTGACCAGTACCAGTACATCCACAAGATTATCTTCTTACAGTCTAGAGAAGATAAACTAATCCACTTGTATCAGTTATGAATGATTATTTATACTTTTTGCAAAAGGTGGCCAAAGTTTTCAACCTCGGAGTCATGTATCAAAACCTTCAGATGACCAAGATCTGAGCAAGATCGTACAGAGATTTGGAGTGAGGTACCATTAATAGGCTGATGACACCCAACTCTATCGCTCCTTTTCATTTGCTCCAGGTCTTGCAGTTTCTGTGCTTAGCCAATACCTGGCTGTCATTACAAAATGGATGTGGGCTAGCTGATTGAAACTGAATCCAGACAAAAATGAAGCAATGATAGTGGGACCAGTCTTATGATCTGGGGGGCATAGGTACACCTGTCATTGGTCTAGCCTCCTGTGGTTACTCAGGTTCTCAGATCCTTGTGGTGCTCCTGGATCCATTGCTGCACCTGGTTTATCAAGTCACTGCAGTGGCCAGGAGTGCTTTTCACCAACTCCATCTGGTGAGAAGGCTGCAAACTTTTCATTCACATTTCAGACATGGCCACCATCATCCGTGTCTTACTAACTTCGATAATAGACTACTGCAATGGGCATTGGGTCTGCCATTGATGACTATTAGGAAGCTGAAGCTGGTGCAGATGTAGCAGCCCCTCTTCTGTAAGAGGTGGAGTTCTGGGAGCACATTACACTGAAGCTTTAGAGCCCACAGTGGCTACTGACTGATAGCTTTCTGTTTCTGAGCATAACTCAAGCTGCTGGGTTTGACCTATAAAGTAGGGGTGTGCGAACACCGAGCATTGTTTTAAATCCCCCCCCCTCCTGGGGATCGCCTGAGGCCCTACCTGGTGGTGCTGGGGCTCTGGTCCTGGGTCCGGCAGTGGGTGGGTCCAGCAGCAGGTCTGGCGGTGGTGGAGCTCTGGAGCACTTCAGGCCACTACTAGGCCTTCTGGGTCAAACCAGAAGCCCTTGTAGTGGCCTGAAGCACTCCAGAGCGCTGCTCCCATTGGACCCGCAGCTGCTACTGCCGGACCCAGGTCCAGAGTCCAACCTACCTGGTGGTGCCGGGGCTCTGGCCGAGGCCGGAAGCGGCAGCAGGGCTGGGGCCAGCGGTGGCAGCAGAGCACTTCAGGCCTCTACTAGGCCTTCCAGGTCATCTGACCTGGTCACCTGACCCAGAAGGCCTAGTAGAGACCTGAAGCACTCTGCAGCGCCAGCAGAGCTACCAGTGCTGCTGCTGCTGCCACAGGGCCCGGGGCCAGAGCCCCTGCGCCCCTAGGTAGGGGGGTTCCTGGGGTGGGGGGTTTAAAAATTTTTTAGTAAGCTGTGCAGGGTGGGGTGGGGGAGATGAACTCCGGCGCCCTTTTCACCTGCACAGTCTGGAGGGAAGGGAAACCGAGTTCCCCCCTGCCCTCTGCCCCCACCCAAATGGGTTCAGAACCTGAACTTTGTTTGGGCAGTTCGGGTGGGGGGAAGTTTTGGTTTGGGGGGGGTTGCAGACAAGCCAACCCCCCCCCGAGTTTGGCCGGAACCCCAAACTCCTGAACCACGTTCGCACATCCCTACTATAAAGCCCTAAATGACCTAATACCCAAATGACCGCCTCTTCCCTTATGTCCCATTACGGTCCCTGAGATCAGCTGCCCTTCAAGTCTAAACAACAAGGGTGCACAGAGAGGAATTTTTAGTAACTCCCTTGCCTGGACCCTGGAGGTTTATCTAAACCCAAGCCTATTCATCTTTTAGAGGTAATGTAAAACTTTTCAGTCACACATTAGGTAGGGAGGGATAGAAATTGTGATTATTTAAGATAGGGTGTTTTAAATTGGTTTTACTGTGTACACTCTATCTATCTATCTATCTATCTATCTATCTATCTATCTACACAGACACATACATACAGATATACACACATATACACACATATATCACACCAGTAAAACCAATGTAAATTACGCTATCATAAACAATCCCAAATATATATTTATATAATACAGTACATAATATATAAATATGATAACAAATAATAATAAAATGATAATATTGTAATCTAATTATAATAAATAATGTATTCTAACCCACCCTGAGCCCTGCATATAGGACTGGATAAAAAATTAAATAAATAAATGCCTTCCCCACTGCCTTAGGGTTTGCTTTCTTCTCTGCACCACTGAGATGGGAAGGGGCTTTGTTTGTGGCTGCAGCTGAGTGTCTTGGCCGAGGCAGAGCTAGGGTGGCTGCAGTCAGGCAATAGCAGAGCTGGCTGGTGGCACAAGACACACACTGTGCTCTCATAGTGCGTACACACACAGTAAGTTTGGTCTGCACATCTCACATGCACAGACTTGGATTGCGGCCTAAGTAGGGTGGCCAGACATGCAAATTGTAGAGGACTTTTATAATAAATACAAGTTGCAGGGCTGCATTGGAGCCAATGCAGCCCTGCAACCTGTATTTCTCATAGGTGTTCTCTAAAATGTGCATATTTGGCCACTCTAGGCCTAAGTCTCCTGAGAGCCAACTGTTTTCCCAGGCCTCTCTTCTTCCATGAATCAGTAGCTGATGGCTATTAATTTATTATCAATTTATTATTCATCAATTTATTATTATTATTATTATTATTATTATTATTATTATTTTATTATATGTATACAGCACAAGCAGTGTACCTGGCACTGTACAATCAATAGCTATTGATAGATCCTTACCCCAAGGGGCTCACAATCTAAGAGAGAGAAGGAAGGGAGGGACAAGGTAGAGGTGAAGATCAGGAGAGACAAAGTTACATTTATGAAGTTGCAGGTGCAAGTGGTTAACTTAGTCAGTGGAAGGCAGAGAGGAGGGACTGAATTTGGTTAAAGCGACGGGCAAGGTGGACGACTGTCAGCAGAATGTTGAACGAAGATGAGGGGGGTGAGATCAGAGCAGCAGAGGTCAGTAAGGAGGAACTTGTAGTCAAGGTGAGAGATGACTAGAGCGTGAACTAAGGTTTTTGCAGTGGCAACAGTAAGACAGGGCCAGATTTTAGCAATATCATACAGAGCGATGCGGCAGGAATTCGCAACAGTCCGGATCTGAGGCATAAAGGAGAGGGAGGAATCAAAGATGAATTCCAACCTACCTGACTGAGGGACAGGCTGGATGGTGATGCCCTCACTGGAGACTGAGAAGGAAGTAGGAGGGGAACGTTTTGGGGGGAAGGTGAGGAGTTCAGTCTTGCCCATATTAAGCTTGAGTTGGCAGTGAAACATCCAAGCAGAGATGTCAGAGTGATACATGACTGGATAGAGGAGGAGAGTGTGGGAGTGGAGAGATACAGTTGTGTGTCATCAGCAGGTGATCCATGGCATTCAATGAGTTTACCTAGAGAAAGAGTGTACAGGCAGAAGAGAAGAGGGCCCAGGACAGAACTTGGGGGAACTCCCACAGAGAGGGGAAGTAATATTGAGGTGGTACCAGCAAGAGAAATGCTGACAGATCAATTTGAGAGGTGCAAAGAGAACCAGTCGAAAATAGAGTCCAGGAAACTAAAGGAGCATAGTGAATCCAAGAGGAAGCCATGGTCAACAGTGTGAAACTTGGCAGAGAGATTGAGGAGGACAAGAATGGAGTACAGGCCATTAGACTTAGCTAAGAGAAGGTCATCAGTGATTTTGACGAGGGCTGTCTCCGTCGAGTGAAGACGGTGGAAGCCTGATTGAAGAGGATCAAGGCAGGGAAGAATTTGAAGAGACGAATAGGGCTGTAGTGGAATATCGCAGCGGTAGCTATTTCCGGCGGAAACAGTGTTTCCGCAATTAGTGGAACGGCATGGCAGAGGCTTTCATTCCACGGTTTCATTCCGCAGTTTCATTCCGCGGTTCTGCGGTTCCGCTTATTTAATTCCGCAACTTAGTGGAATCGTGGAAACATGACATTTTCACTATTTCCGCAATTCCGCCAGCACCACAAAATAGCGGAATAGCGGTTTTCCGCAATTTCCGCAATTTTTCCGCAATTCCGTGATTTGCAGAATTCCGGCGGAATTAGCGGAATATCCGCAGAAAAGTCGCGGTGTGGCGTGGGCAATTCCGAAATGTTGAAACGGAATTGTGGCGCGGTAAAAGCTGCTGCCGCATCAGCCCTAGAGAGGAAACCAAGGCAGTGTGTGTAGACTGCTCACTCCAGGAGCTTGGAAGCGAATGGTAGGAGCTAAATGAAGCAATAGCTGGAAGGGTCAGAGGGGTACTCTCGTACTTCATTTTTTGTCTTTTAAGGAGGAGCAAAAGATGCTTAGATCTCCACCAGCAGGAGACTGTCTGAGTTCATTAAATCTGTCTAATTGACTAGACAGACACTCTACTCATCCAAGAACAGCAGCTATTTGAGGCCCCAAAAGCCCATGTGTTCAAATTAAACTTTACAAAGTAATAACAGGAGCACAGAATTATATACATTTAGCTGCATTCATATAATTATTAGAAAGTACAAGTTTTTTGACTTCACTTTAATCTGACTCAGATTTATAGCTAATTCAAAAATTGTGGGGTTTTTAAATTAACTTTTATTACTGTTTGTTTTGTTCATGCCCAAAATCTTCTAGACTTTCCAAACCAAAGATAAGGCAAATTCCATGCTTCAAGGGACAGACAATCTAATACACAACATATGGATGAGATATAATGGCTGTAATGTTATGAAAAGCCAGTGAATCATGGTACCCTACCAAGCACATGTTAATTTGTTAGTGCTGTGTTTTTTTTATGCTAGTTGGGTAACATTTCTGTGAGAGAGAGGCCAAGATTTATTCAGAGATCTGTGTCCACTGCGTTTTCCCAATTGCCACCAATAGGGAAAACACCGTAAACATGGGTCCCTGCTTATAGTCCTAAAAGAAGTATATTTTAAAGAGGCCCTACAAGTTATCATATACAACACACTGGAAAAAGAGGGCAATTTCAGGAATAGGGGAAAAACAGAATAAGAGTAGGACCTGAAGTGGGTAGTACTTTGTATGATTTGGACAGAGTGACAGAAGGTAAGAATAAAAAGAGATTAAGGCGAAGAGTGAAGCAGAACACAAAAAGCTGTAAAGGGCCTTAAAGATAAAGACAAAGAGCTTGTATTTCATGTGGGAGGCAAGTAAGAGCATGTGACAGGATTTGCAGAGGGACTGAAAACGTTTAGAACAACGGGCAAGATAAGAGCATATGTGTGTCAGACTTTGGTGTTCAGGTGTAGAAAAGAGTCAAATTCCATTGACTTTCCCTGGGACCTGTGCTCCTAAATCACCTCAGTACTTTGGAAAATCCCACCTCATGGCTTTTTTTTGCCTTTGCAGTAGCAGTTAGTAATAAAGAGGGAGAAGTTCACTCTAGCAGGCATTAGAGACTGATACGGACATTAGTTCAACTTGTGAATTACTTTTTTCCTCCATAAATCCAAATATTTGCTTTCCCTGCCAGTCACTGCCAGCAGCAAATCATCCATAACCAACAACTGAAGAGTACAGTGTATTTACTTGACCAAAGGTTTATTGAATGCTTTATATAAAATTGATTGCAGTTTCTCTTTTGTCTGCAAAACATTGAAGATTATCTCATTTGCCCTAGCAACAAAAATAACAATTTTCCATATTTAGCCTGTCACACACAACAGTCTCAAAATGCTTTACAGCTTTATAAAACAATCCAGGAAAGGCCACACAAAAAGAAAACAAATAGGTCTTCCTTGACTCTTCAGCTGAAATTTAAGTACATGCTGCTTTTCTTTCCAAACCACATTTTATTCTTTGCAAAATGTTTGGAAGACCCCAAAGTGACTTGTTGCTTCTGGATGTAATATTGCTTTTACAGGGATTTGCTCTGTGTCATTTTTTAAAACTTGTGCCTAATTTACTAGGGTTTAGAAATTCAACCTGCTCAACTCTCTCCAAACACGAATGAAATGTGAATATGGTTTTTTTTTTTAAAATTAATTTTAAAAAAATTATTTTAAAGGCTTAAAACTCTTACCAACATTTTTAGAATGTTTACAATGCCATTTCTCCCCTTTAATTTTGAAATTTAGAAAGGTTTGATGCACAGATGGTAGCAATATACAGAATCCCTTTGCTAAAGCAGCAACATGGAGGTAGGTGTGTGTCCATGTGTGGGTTTTCCAGAGGACTCCATGGGTGGAGGTGGGTGTGCGATGGGTGTTGCATGGGAGTGCACTCCCCTCCCATCCCGCTTGGTGTTCACACGGGCGAACACAGAGCCGACATCCATCCCCTTACCCACCGCCGGCCATTTACATGGACACCCAGCACCCACCTGAAAACTGAGCACAGGGGGAAAGGGGGCAGCGGTGAAGCGTCTGTGTTAAAACAGTCATACATTCATTTTCCAATATAGCAGCAGATTTTAGGAGAATAAGTATGGCAACCAAATATGGAACAAAATACGTGCTTATTCTAGACATAGCCAGACATAATATCTCCTGAGTTTTATTCAAATACTTTAAAACCCAACAGGTATTATTGGCTAACTACCTTGACCTTTTTTTTGGTCCGCCCTCCTTTTCCTTTTTTTCTGCTCTTTTTTCTTTCTCTTCCCCATTCTCTCTTTCTGCTCTGTTGTTGTTTTCACATGGCAATAGGAGAGCTGTGTAGAGCAAGCAAGTCTTAAGTCATATTTCCCTGGTGAGCAAAATGGTGTGTGGATGTGAAAGCATGTTGAAATGGGGTTCGTAGTGCAGTTGCACATATAAAGAATTTTCCTTCCCTCCCTACTATTCATTAGGGATGGGAGAACAGATCGCGGTTCGGGTTCGGCCGTTCGGTTCGGCCGCGTTCGGTTCGTGTGTTTGGGTTCAACCATTCAGGTGGATCACCGAGTTTGCGTTCGGCTGTTCGGTTTGGCTGCGTTCGGCTCATGTGTTTGGGTTCGTCTGTTCGGGTGTCGGCCGTTCGGGTGGATCGCTGAGATCGCGTTGAGCGTTGGGCGTTGGGCCTAAAAATATCGCGAGCACGCGGGAAGCCGGAAATCGCGCCGGAAACCGGAAATTCATGTGCTTGTGGAGCTGTGAGGCGAGTGGGTGTGTGTTTGATTTGATGGCTGCTTGGTTCGTGTGTTTTGGCTGTGATTGTGTTGGGTTTGGCTGTGCTATGTGTTTGGGTGCTTGGTGTGTGTTGTGGGTGACTGTTGGTGTGTGTGTTTTTTGAAAAAAAATAAAATAATGAAGAAGGCTGTTCACATCCTCTGGCTGGGGACTCATTTGCCGGTGGTGGCGGAGGAGGAGGAGGAGGAGGAGGAACTGGTGGAGACCGCTGCCCCTGCTACACCTCCCGTGGCATCGGTGGCACTGGCTTCCTCTTCGAATGAGGAGGAAGCGGTGGGCTCTACTACCATTCCTGCCAGGTTTGTAAACCAGTTTTTTACTTTTAAGACAAGAAAGGTTGTATCAGTTAGAGCGAGCTCAGCTCACCGGCATGCGGCTGGGTGCGTGGGTGGTGGGCATCAGTCAGGCACAAACAGTGGCCAAAAGCGGGTGGTAATGGATGTCTGTCACAGAGAGAGAGGGTACTGTAGTGTGGGGGACTGTTCCAGCAGTCAGGCATGAGCAATCCCCCACCCAAACATGTGCCAGGCTATCAAGGGTCTCCACTCTTCAGTTGCTATCCCATTCCCTATGCACCCCCAAATAAGGGCAGTCTCATTCCTCCAACCAGAGTCACATTTCACGTTGCCATCCCTAGCACCGCAAGGAGGGCAGCAGGATTTGCACGTGCAAGCCAGGGGCTTTCTAGTTGTAATATCTAGCATCCCCTTGCACCCCTGGGAGGGCAGGATTTGCACGTGCTTTTTTAATGGTTTTTTTTAGTTGCTGTCCCTACTAGAACCCCAAGGAGGGAGGATTAGAGGCATCATTATAAATGCATGATATTTACTTGGTGTTCCTATGTATTCCCATTTCAGAGAGGAATCGGATTCTGGCCCCGGGCCCAGCCCAGTTTCCAGGACC
>QEPC01008452.1:211868-227887 GCA_003113815.1 Sphenodon punctatus | reverse complement strand
GAAAAGCGCGGGCTTACAGTCTCATGATAACGGGGCTGCATAAAAGGAGGGAGGAACCCTCGCTGTCTCAGTAACTTCCAACCCATCCCGGAAGACTATCTATCAGTACCTCCGAGACTGAGGGGAAGGTGGGTGGGTCATGAGAATATGCGGAGCTCTCTCGAAGAACAGAGTTACTGGTAAGTAAACTCTGTTTATTCTTCGAGGATCTCCACGATTGTCACTAATGAGAGAGTGAATAGCAGTTGTCACCTACCTCCAAGTGGTTAGAGGAAGAGGGATTGGAGAACTGCTCTTCCAACTGCTGTGTCTGCTCTGGCTGCCATGTCCAAGCAACAATGCTTGATGAAGGTGTGAGGTGAAGACCACATTGCAGCCTTGAAGATGTCCGCAATAGGGATTCCTCATAAACTGGCCAATGAGGTGGCAATTGCTCGCATGGAGTGAGCCCTTAGCGGAACGGGACGTGTCTTGCCAGCCCTCTGGTAGCATCGCTGAATGCATAGTAGGATCTAATGGGAAAGGCACTGGGAGGATATTCTTACTCCAATCCTCTGTCCACCGTATGAGATAAAGAGTGCATCAGAAGCTTGAATGGCTCTGGTCCGATCAATATAGAGAGGGTTCTCTTGACATCAAGGGTGTGAAGTGCTTGCTCAGCAGTGGAGGAATGAGGTCTGGGGAAGAAGACTAGTAGTGAAATGGTTTGGTCGACGTGGAATGGGGTACCAACTTTGGAGAGGAAGGCAGGATCAGTACGAAGATCAACCTTTTCTTTAAAGAAACATATGTAGGGAGGAGAGGCCCTGAGCATGGAGAGCTCGCTAACTCTACAAGCAGACGTGATGACTACTAAAAAGGCAGTCTTTATTGTTAGGTCCTCGAGAGAACAGGATGCCATGGGTTCGAAAGGAGGTCGCATGAGTTTAACGAGGACCAGGTTGAGGTCACATTGGGGGACTGGGAGAGAGGCCAAAGGGAAGGTGTTGATGAGGCCCTTCCAGAACATTCTCACTAAAAGGTGAGAGAACGTTTTATCTCCATCTACCTGAAGGCGGGAAGATAGGGCCGCCAAGTGAACTTTAATGGAGGATTGGAATAGGAATAGGTTGGAATGGGTCAGAGCTCTGGAGGTGAAGCAAGTATTCGAATAGATGGGTCATGTTGAGGGAAGGTAGAGGTATGGCTTGGTTCTTGAGGGGGTAGAGCCTTTGCCATGGTCTGACCATTACCTCCTTAAGACGTGCAAAAACGATGAGCATGAACGGGGAAGTCGCGGTGGCAGCGGTTTTCTTTTTGTGCTTCCTTTTCTGCTCATCTCCTTGCTTGTGGTGACTGTCTTTCTTAGAAGACGTGCAGGAGCGAGAGGTGTCCCTGGTTCTGGCCAGAACTGGGGGAGGGACTGGTTCGGTACGGTGCTAGTGGTACCGGGTGCAACCAGTAGGCCATCGGCGCCATTGGAGCAGAGTCCATTTTTGACGTTAATGAGTGCCTGGTCGGGAGCCTAAGAGGCCCATCTTCTCCACCTTGCAGTGCCCGTTTAGTTAATATGTCCCGGAGGAGGAGAACTCTCGCTCGTCTTACCCTGGACGAAAGGATGGTACAGAAGCGGCAGGAACTTGTATTATGCGCTTCTCCCAAGCAGTCCAAGCACAGGTCGTGCTGATCGCTTACCGAAAGCATGGCAGGGCAGGAGCGACAGCGCTTAAAACCCGGTAGTCTGGGCATGCTTCAGTGCTCCTTCCAGGAGGGAAGGTAGGTCCAGGGGCAAACCCCACAGGCTAGGCACAGCACTCAGTCTGTTCAAAGTCCTGAAGGTAGAAGCTGACAAGTACTGAAAAGTACTGAAGATCTTCCAAGTGCGACACTGTTGGAAGGAACTGAGGCGGCGAGGGCTCCTCCCTCCTTTTATGCAGCCCCGTTATCGCGAGACTGAAATCCTGCACTTTTCACGGGACGGGAGGGGGCGGAGTCCTCACCATTCTAGTTTATTCCAGGTAATCTGCCTGGAGACTTCTGACAACTAAGTCTCCAATGCCTGTGAAGCAGGAAGTGGATCCCATTAGTGAGACTCACTGAGATCCTCGAAGAAGAACAGTTAATTTTTACCAATTACCATCACCACTTTTCTGATTACCAATCAGTATATTGGGCCAGAAAAAACGGAATGGAAACAAAAAAAATTGAGACCAGATGTCAATTTTCCAGAACAGGAAGTTGACTTTCCAGGGCCAGAAGTTGATTTTCCAGGACGTAAAACTGATAAATGGATGTCAGAAGTTGGTAAATCAACAAAAGAGTTAAAAAATCTGTACCAGAAGTTGACATTCCGGGACCTGAAGTTGGCATTCCAGATCATCAGATACCCTAATCAGGTCGCAATCAGATACCAATGGATACCCTGTGTTGTTGGGTCAATTCGGGTACCATAAATTTTACCAGTATACCCATTTTGCAGGTATCTGCTCTCAGCTTTAGATCCACAGTTTGAGAGAGTGAAGGATTCTGACTGTCAGAGATCCTAAGCATCCACAACCCCCCTTAATATCTGAAAATTAGGCTCAAGGTTTTTGAAGCTAGTGCCCAAGACTTGAAGTATCCAACAGATTTAGGCATTTAAAAACAAATGTTGTCCGTTACTTTTACTGAGCCTTTGCCCCCTGTAGTCATAAACTGTAAGGAATAATATTTACTTGCTTTTCAGAGGAGGTTTTTGGCTTAAAGCAATGCAAATTACTACTAAAGATATAGAGAGGGAAAAATTTGGATGCAAAGCTAGGATTGTGTGACTGCCAGCCCTGTTTGCACACACACACACACACACACACACACACACACCTTTGTACTCTGTTGTTAATTTATTTATTATATTATTATTACATTAATTATTCATTATTATTATTATATTAAACATTTCTATAGTGCAAGCAATGTAGCTGGCACTTTACAATTGTAAGAAAGAGACACGGTCCCTGCCTCAATGGGCCTAAAATCTAAGAGAGACGAGGGGGTGGGGGAGACAAAGAGGGGGACAGAGGAAGAGACAAGGATACATGCATGAACTTGTGAGGTTTCAGGTGCACGTGCTTGACTTAGTTACACAGATGTAGTTACTCCTTTAATGTTATACAAGATACGATGATTCAGGATAAGTCAGAAAGAGGGTGAGGGGAACGAGGAGCCAGAGAAAGCTTGACAGAAGAGGTGGGTTTTGAGGAGGGATTTGAAGATTTGGGGGAGAAAGCAGAGTGAATGTGTCCAGGGAGGGAGTTCCAGGCATGGGCGGCTGCCAGGCAAAATGGGTGGATGTGTTTTGAGGTGCAGGGGAGCCATGAGCAGGTGAGATTGTGACAGAAGAGGAGCAGAGCTCCCGGACAGGAGCGTAGCAGGAAATGAGTGCTGAGATACAGGGGAAGCAACACCATGAAGAGCCTTGTAGGTAAAAATCAGGATTTTGTGCTGAATGCGTTCAGGAAGAGGGAGCCAGTGGAGAGAGGAGAGATGGGGCTGTATGTGGTCAAAGCAGCAGACAAAGTGGATGACCTTGGCAGCAGAGTTATGAACAGAAATGAGAAGAGCAAAGTGAGAGAGGAAGGCCAGTGAGAAGGAGGTAGCAATAGTCGAGGTGAGAGATGACCAGGGCATGGTCAAGGGTTTTAGCAGAGGAAACAGTGTGACAAGGACGGATCTTAGCAATGTTGTGCAGAGAAAAGCATTAGGATTTGTCAACAGAATCAATCCAAGGTTTAAAGGAGAGGGAAGAGTCAAAGATGAACCCTAGGATACATGCCTGAGGGACAGGCTGGATGCTGAGCCCATCAACAAAGACAGAGAAGGAAGAGAGCAAGGAAGGATTAGGGAGGAAGATGAGGAGTTTGGTTTTAGTCATGATAAGTTTGAGCTGATGATGAGACATCGAGGCAGAAATGTCAGAGAGGCAGTTAGTGAGGTTAGACTAGATAGAGGAAGGGAGGGGGTGGAGAGAAAAAGTTGGGTATCATCAGGATACAGATGGCACTGGAAGCCATGAGATTCAATGAGTTTGCCTAGGGACAGAGTGTATAGAGAGAAGAGGGTCAAGGCCGGAGCCTTGGGGAACTCCAACCAAGAAGGAAAGGGAAGTAGAGGAGACACCAGCAAGAGACACATTGAGAGGTAGGAAGAGAACCAGTTGAGGACTGAGCCATGGAAACCAAGGGAGTGGAGGGAGTCAAGTAAGAGAAAGTGGTCGACAGTGTCAAAAGCATCAGAGAGATCAAAGAAGATAAGGATGGAGTAGAGGCGATTGGATTTTGCTAAGAGAAGGTCGTTAGTTATTTTAGCAAGAGCAGTCTCAGTAGAGGGTCAAGGGAGGAGTTGGCAGAGAGGAAGTTAAGGCAATGGGTGTACACAGCACATTCCAGGAGCTTAGAGACAAAAGGGAGGAGAGAGATGGGATGGTAAGTAGAGGGATTGGAAGGATCAAGGGTAGACTCTCTCCCTATTGGGCATGCAAATAACATAACTTGTATGTTCAAACCCTATTTACATACAGATGTGCCTTGCTTATATTTTACAGGTCCAGGTGATTTGTATATGCAAAAATGGGAGCTGACTTGAGATTCAGTTTATGGCCAGATAGGATCAGTGGCATACATTTAAACGTTTATTTAGCACTTTGCGTATTTGTTCAATTAAACTGGTCGATTTTTAGTAGCAATCGCTGACTATCTTAGCAGCATACCAAAGAATTGTTCAAAATATCACTTTTAGCTATTGTCATCACTAAATGACTTGCAGGATTTAGCATAAAGAAATCTCAACATACTGTTAGGCCCTTTTCAAATGGGCGCCCCCCCCCCCGCACACATGTGCAGGTGGGGCGTCCATACGAACATCATGGGTCACTGCAGGCAGTGGGGGTGCCTGTAGGAACACTGCCGGTGGTGGGTGGGGTGCATGTGCACTCCTGCACTCCACCCATCGCCCACACACAGAACAACCGGTGCCAATGCATGGAGATGGGTGGAGGTAGGTGTGTGCCCGTGGGAACACCCACCTCCACCCACTGCCAGTGCACGCCCATCCCCCCACCCAGTACATCCCGTTTGAAAAGGGCCTTAGTGAGATTCCCCTGGGACTAACCATCATTACTGAAAAATAATAGTGAGTGATACACAAAATTTATTAGGCTTAGCTTTTGCAATTTAGCCAAAAAAGAAGACATACACTCAGACATCAATTAAAAACCCATCAAATATACAATATTTCACAAAAAGAAGTGGGAAAGGGAGGAGGGAAGGGGAAGAAGAAGAGCATACAAGGGAAAATACATTCTCACTTAACAAATGTAATCTAACGGGGAAAGGGACTTAGTCTCTCCCCCTTACTTGCTTAGCCCGTCTGATCTCTCTCCCTTTTCCTTGTCACCAAATGGGCATAGATCGCAACCGCTCGGATTATGTTCTCATCATGGGCTGCAAGTAACTTCCCTAACCTGATTTGATTTGGCAAATGTTGCTCATCTTCACCCCAAAGGGGGGTCAGCCATACATCTCTCAGTTCTTTATAAAAGCTACCGGTAAAGAGAATGTGATAAATATCCTCAATTTCCAACATATTACATTGACAAAAACGCTGCTCATACGACTTCTGTTGATATTGCCCCAATGTTACAGTTGACTTAAATAACTGCATACGAAGGAGGGTATAGGCTCTGCGCAAGTCCCTTTCGCTGATAATATCCAAGTATTTCTCATAGCCATGGATCTTTTTAATATTCTGGAAATACAATGCAACCTTCCATTCTGCTATCTTGGCTACATCCTCCTGTTTCACTACATCCCTTATGCAAAAAAAGTGCTTACGTTTAGTTTGATTTAACAAGGAGGATCTCGGAACCCCATAAACGCTCTCCACCTGGGCTATTTCCTCTGCCAGAGATATAGGGGCCTGAAGCACTCTGGACCTTAACTCCATTATTCCTTCCTTACAGCAAGCTAATTCCAGTACACCTGATATATATTAGTCCTTGATGGTTCAAGACAAATATTGCAGGAATACTACATTCTTAGAGCATTCACTGCTGCCCACCCACCGCTCTCCCTTGTCTCTGGGTCTCACCCACAGGGGTTTTACACTATGAAAGATCGCCTCGGGCAGAGCAAAATCTGTCCCTGATAGTCTACCACGTTTCCGCCTCCAATGGAGATCCGAGTCTGTCCTAATGCATTGGGATAGTACCTGCCTCCTTTGTATGTCCTCAGGTCTCTGACTCCGCCCCACTCCTGCTGCTCACAGCTGCCAGGTAAGTAGGAGCTCTGCCTGCTACACCAGCCCACTCAGCTCCCCGCACGGCTTCAGCTTACTGCCTCCTTTGTATGTCCTCAGGTCTCTGGCTCTGCGCCGCTCCTGCCGCTCACAGCTGCCAGGTAAGTAGGAGTTCTGCCCACTACACTGGCCCGCTCAGCTCCCCACCTCTTGCAATTACACTGCTTCACTCCTTTAGAAACTGACAAGGATGCCCATCGAAGAGGGGGACGCCACCGCCACCTTGGCTCCGCAAACAGCCCCAACAATGGCCAACACCCTTAGGTGTCGCCCTTCGGCCGACGCCCAAGGGCTGACGCCCCAGGGGCCCCCAGCCCCTGTATAAGTACCTGGAAGGGGATGGAAGCAGCCAATGAGCTCTGGGAACAGGCAGGCAAGGTGCCTCTCTTCTCCCCTCTCCTAAGTCCACTCAGCTGCACACACTCTAGCAAAAATAATAGACACAATCAGTTTATCAAAACCACTTCTGTAGACATCATGGATGATTTCAGAATGGGATGTTGGGTGTCAGCAGAATGCAAAATGAAAACTTATTTTACCTTTAAAAATATATGTCTAAACTAAAGAGCTTAAGAGTCCGATGTGGTCCTCATTGCATTCTAAAGTCTCTGGCTTAGAATCTACAAGACAAATTGCTTTTCTGGCTATATTTTGTCCACATTGGGAAATTATACCAAGGCTTTCATTTACTTCAAAGACCACAATTCTCATGTTATTTACTCCAGAGTAGCTGCTGGCTTCAATGGGACTACTCTGGAGTAAGTGATTTGAAGACTAATAGCCAAGGATAGCCAGTTCAGTCCCGCAGTGTGTACTAGATTTATTGCAGTTGCTGTAAATCGCAGTGTACTTTTCTCTGAAGTCTTTTTATCTCCTTGCCAATTTTTCTTGTGGTCATGGTGGTGAATCATGAGACAATTGTTAGTCAAATGACACATTTTCTGTATTTAAGGAAAGTCTTCCTTATGCCATCCAACTTTTATTAGGCCAGCTCTTCACCACTTAAAAAGAAGTCCATGTATTCCACTATATTACATCATAATATGTTGATGGAGTTAGGCAATAACAGAGATTCATAGTTACTTCTTCTGTTGCGTAGCAAACATGAACTAATGGACCACATTAAATTTCTCACCTCTATAAGGTTGTGATTTCCAAACTTCCTTATCCTACAGCAAGCCATGCATACAGCTCTCCTGTTTCTTCCTCCTTCCCTCCAGGCCAAGAGCTCCTTTTTCTCCCTCCTCTCCCACCTTTCAATCTTTTACTGCTCAGTCCAGGCAACCTGCTTGCCTAAAATATCACTCTACCAAGACTCCTCATTTGCAATCAGCTGCGCTGCTGCTTCTGCTTCTCAGATCTGTAGTGTTCCAGGGATCCAATCCCTGATCCTAGCCAGCCAATTTGTGGAGGTGCCTTTCATTGGGTTGCTTTTCCATGAGGCTGCTTGTGCAGCCTTTGACGCTGTGGGAGCATGCACTATTCCTTTCCCACAAGACAGGAGCTGCGCTACATTTGAATAGTGGCACATACCAGGTGGTCAGCTACATCATGGGGTAATGTCGGGAAAGATTGCCCAATGGGGGTTAACATCTCATGTGACCTTGCCCTTTGTGTAATCACTATTCTCTTTTCTGGTTATCTTTAATTATCCACATTATATTTCTTATAAAATGTAGTGGTTTAACATTGAATTTTATTCTAATCATAGTAACTTTCATTTATTCAGTGGTAGTGATTTATTTGATGTATTAGTAAAGACTTTAGCTCCATTTTAAGTCTGGATTGGTTATTTCTGATTTGGGAAGCAGTTTACATTTCTAGACTCTCTCTGAGAAATCTGCCATCTGGAGAGTTAAATAAATAATAAATAATAATAATGACATTTTTAAAAATTGTTGTTGCTATTGCATTTATATAGTACTAGCAATGTCCCTGGTGCCAATCAACAGGTACTGGGACAGATCGAGACTCGCAGCATTATTTTCATGTCCCCTGCGCCCACTGACACCTATGACACCTCTCCAGCCAGGTTTGCTCGATGCTTTGGGAACTTCTGCTGTAAGACTTAGGATTTTAGGAGCTTTGGATGTTGATCAAAAGTTAACTTGGCCAACAGTAAACATTCTGCGTATTGGGCAAATCTCTCTTCTCCTCATCCCCACCATGGGTGATTTCAGACGTTACGGGAACACGGTGAACCACGGTGAATACCCACCTGTGGTCACCGTGTCCCGTACGTCTGTTCACGGCGCGCCAGATGTTGGCCACGGTCAATACCCACATGGGGTTCGTTTGAACCACGCTTCCCGGGCTAGCCGGGGGAAGGTCCCGGGAAGCGTGGTCAGACGGACCCCGGGCCGTGGCCAAGGAAAAGTAACGTCTGGCCGCGTGCCACGGCCCGGGATCCCCGGCGGGATCCCGGGCCGTGGCACGTTCGGCCGGACGCAGCGGCCGCATTGGCCCCGCCGCCCGCCCGTCTCCTCGGAGGGCGGGCGGCGGGGTGCGTGGAGGGGGCGGGGCTGCACAGCCACACGTTGTGCCGCGCGGCCCCGGCCCCTCCCACTTTCCCCACCGGGATCCCCCCGGCACATCTGTTGTGCCATTACGGGGTGACCCCGGCAGGGAACGAAGCCGTTGGTGCCGGTACGGGGCCAACGGCCGCCGTAACGTCTGAAAATACCCCATGTCTGTCACCAAGACTACACATAGTTTTGAAATGTGAAAAAAAATGTTTCTAATGACTTGTTTTTTAATAAAAGTTCTATATTTGACAAATCAAAATACATTTATTGATAAACATAGCATATTTGGGAAAAGTCAACATGGATTTAGTAAAGGGAAGTCATGCCTCACTAATCTACTGAAGTATTTTGAGGGAGTAAATAAGCATGTGGATAAGGGTGAGCCAGTTGACATAGTGTGACTGGATTTTCAGAAGGTGTTTGGATAAGGTCCCTCATAAGAGACATGTAAGGAAACTAAGTAGTCAAGGGATGAGAGGATGTGTCCTATCATTGATCGGTAACTGGTTAAAGGCTAGGAAACAAAGGGTAGGACTAAATGGTCAGTTTTCACAATAGAGAAAAGTAAAATAATGAAGTGTCGCAGGGCTCTGTACTGGGGCCGGATGCCGATGTTGTTTTATATCTTCATCAGTAATCTGGAAAAAGGAGTATAGAGCGAGGTGTTCAGATCTGCAGATGACACAAAGTTATTCAAGGCAGTTAAAAGACAAGCGGACAGTGAAGAATTGCAAGAGGATTTTTTTAGCAGGACTGGCCTTAGAAGTTGTGGGATCCAGAGAGAAGGCAAAATGTGTGAACCGCTCAGCTCCCATTTCCACTTTCCCATGGCCCTGCCCACTTTCTGCAGCTCCACCTGCTTTCCCCTAGCCCTACCGACTTTCCACAGCCCCACCCACTTCCCTTTAACGAATACAGAGGATTGTCATATAAGTTATTTTTAACTTGTCAGTACAAGGTGCACCAAAGAACATTTAAAACTGGTTTAGATGAAAGGAAGTAAAGGTTAAAAGGCAACTACTCTTGTTTAAAACACATGAGGAAATGCACACAAGGATAGGGACAGATCATCCATGGCACAGATCCATGGCCGGAACCCTCCTTCTCTTGAGCATATCCCTATTACACTCCCAACACAGACGTTCAAACATAGATCCAACTGATCAAACATAGATCAGACAACCCCCACACGGCCACAGCACCCCCCAACAAAAGTATTTCATTTCATTTCATTTCACATTTTATTTATATCCCGCCTTTCCTAATCCATGTTAGCTCGAGGCGGCGTACAATAATAATCCAGAGTATAAATACTACACAGAGGAAACCCCCCACAACAACATAATACAATAATATATCAGTAGTCAATAAACCCATATTTCCCCACACAATAACAAAGCCCTCTAAAATTATACAAATTACTACTCATTCTGTTTACATACTACATAATGCTGGCAATAATCTCAAACTACTCATGCCACCCTCTGCTCTCACCAGAGAGACCACTCTGTCTATCCCTTTCCTNTCCATCTCCACCCCTCTCTCACTGGGGGGAGATGCCTCATTAACCATTACCAGTAGCATAATCATATGTTTCCTCCCACAGAATACCCCCTCCACCTCCACCTCTGGGCCCCGCTGAAGGGCACAGCCAAAGGGCCCATCCCTTTGGATGTGCCCCTTCGGCATGTGCCCCTGGCACATGCCTCCGGCTGCTCCCAATGATGTGGGCAGCGGCCTGGAAGTTGCCATCCTGCAGCCCCACCTCCTCAAGGGGGAGGGAAAGGAAGGATCCCGTGGCCCCCAGCTGATGTCAATGGGGCCCCTCTCCCCCTGCACTGGGCACAGTCCAAGTTCTTGGGAGAGGGCGTAAGAGCTGCTGTGACTTGCTTCACCGCCAGCACCATTCTGCTCCCCAGCTGCCAGTTCGTTGCTGCCTCACTCACAAAGCAGGGATGAGGAACTCAACTTCAGGCCCAGAGGCCAAACAGCCCTCAGCAAGATTTTGTGTGACCCCTTCCAGTTATTGGATTTGGGGATCTCAAGTACTAAAGCACTGAAAATCCAATCAAACAAGAAATAACCCACCCCATGATTACAGCACACACACCCCAGCCCCTTCCCAAACCCTCTCCCAGATGGCCCCAGTCCACTCCCAAAACTCACCAGACGGGTGCAGCAGCACAAATGAGCTTAGATCAGGGGAGGAGGGAGAAAGGTATTTTTCTTGGCCAGGTGGCCCTTACCTCAGATGATGGGTCTTCTGGGAGGGCTGGAGGTCAGTCAGAGATGGGCAAGCTTAGGTTGCTAGGCAGGAGGGGACAGCAGGAACAATCTGGTGGGCCTCTCCTTTGACTGGGTGATGGGTCCCTTGCCCCCTACAGGAGCCATGAAGGCAGGGGAAGTGGTGGAAGCCATGGGGGGCCAGGGGGTACAACCATGGGAGGAGGGGATGGGGGGAGGGAGCAACTCCCTCTCTCTCTCACCCACACAGTAGTCTCACCTCTCTCTCACCCACACACACCGTTTCTTGCCTCTCTCTCTCTCTTACACACACACACACTCACTTGTTTCTCTCTCACACACACACATTCAATCACACACACACATGCACACACATTCAATCACACACACACCCATTCAGTCTCTCATACACACACTCATTCATGGTCCCACCCACTTTCCAAAGCTCTACCTGCTTTACCCTGGCCCTACCCACTTTTCCACTTTCCCACATTCATTCTCACACACACATTCATTCTCTCGCACACAGAAGCTCTCGCCTCTCTCTCATGCACACATACACATTCAAACCAACACAAACACACACACACTCATTCAAACTTAAATACTCACACACACACATTCAAATTTAAATACTCACAAACACTCACTTCGGCTGGTCCCCCTGCCCACACATGCTTGCTGCTGCTACCTGGCCTGTCGCTGTATAGTATGGTGGTCTCACCCACTGGCTGTACACCTCTGTGTATGTGCACACACCGGGGACAGCCAAATCCTGAATCTGGCATGGTCGGATTACATTTTCCAGCATGCCAGATCCAGGAAATTGCTGGCCTCGATTTGCACATGGACGTGGAGGTGCACAGAGCAGTGAGACATTTGGCAGCAGCTGCAGCAGCATCGTAGGTTAGCCATGCTGTGGTGGGACTGGAAGGGGCACTGAGGCACCCAGGCAAGTGGGCGGGCAGCAGTAGTTCCTCCCCCTCCGCTCCCTCCCCCTCCTTCCCCCGCCCAGGTTGCTGCTGAGGTCAGGGGCTCGGGCAGGCAGGCTGGTGAGACAGTGCAATTCAGGAAGAGCGGGGGGGGGGGGCTGGGAGCAGAGCCCGGGTCAACTTCCCTGGTCCGCCCCGCAGTAAGGCCAACCGTGCTTGTGAGACTAAGTAATTGGGCATCTAAATGGCAAATCAAATTTAATGTGGACAAGTGCAAAGTGATGCACATAGGGAATAACTATCCAAACTATATGTACACAATTCTGGGTTCTAAATTAGAAGTAACCCCTCAGGAGAAGGACCTTGGAGTGACTGTGGACATGGACAATACATTAAAATCCTCAACTCAATGTGCAGTGGCAGTCATAAAAGCAAACGGAATGTTAGGAAATATTTGGAAAGGGATAGAGAATTAGGCTGCTTTTAAACGAGGAGCGCTGAAGCGCCTCCTCAACGCCGCATTAAAGGAAAGCCGCTGGAAGTGACGTTCTCCCCGTTGCCGGCGGTGCCGGCGGCGGCTGGAGACACAGGGCTTTGGAGCGGCATGTTCTTAAGCCTGATAATTGAAGTCTTAAGAATGCGTCGCTCCAAAACCCTGTGTCTCCAGCCGCCGCCGCCACCGGCAACGCGGAGAACGTCACTTCCGGCGGCTTTCCTTTAACGTGGTGTTGAGGAGGCGCTTCAGCGCTCCTCGTTTAAAAGCAGCCTAAAACTGAAAATAGCATAATGCCCCTATATACATTGATGGTGCGACCGCACCTTGAGTACTGTGTTCAGTTCTGGTCACCACATCTCAAAAGAGACAGAATAGAACTTGAAAAGGTGCAGAGAAGGACAACAGAAATGATCAAGGGTTTGGAACAACTTCCATACAAAGAGAGGCTTGAGAGGTTAGGGCTCTTCAACTTGGAGAAGAGAACATCGAGAGGGGATAGGATAGATGTCTAAAAAATCTTGATTGGGAGTGGAACGAGTAGATAGGGAACATTTATTTACCCTCTCAAATAGTCCAAGAACTAGGGGACACTCCATGAAACTAACTGGTGGCAGATTTAAAACAAATAAAAGGACGCACAAATAAAAGGACACACTCAATGCACAGTTAAATTGTAGAATTTGTCAGGGCCAGTAGTACAGCTGCGTTTTAAAAAGAACTGGATAAGTTATTGGAGAATAGGTCCATTAACAGCTATTAGCCAAGTAGATTATGAGATGGGAACTTCTTACTGTTGGAAGCAGGGAGTGATCAAGAAGGAATGGATTGTCCATTGTGACTGCTGATAGTTCTCTCATGTGACCAAAATTAGCCACTGTCAGGGACAGGATGCTGGGCTTGATGGAACATCGGTCTGACTCAGTATGGCACTTCTTATGTTCATCTTCCTTACCCTAAAGAGTCTACCCTATAGGTGTTAAATTGTGGAGGCACGGACAGAATGTTTGTGTGGGGGCTCAAAGGTATCTAGAAAAATGTGATATACTATAGGGACAGCCCACACAGATTAAATGACTCAAAAATGAAGCTATGGGTGCTTTTAGATGGATGGACTGCCCTAGTGCTGGCTGTGCTAGCCCCGGGTAGCCCATTTGTCTATAGATGGTCTGCCAGGAATCCTGCTTACTCTGTTCCAGTCCCGTTTGCAGGGCTCCAGAGCATCCCGAAGCACCACCTGCAGAGCGGGCTGGGAAACCTGGTGACTGGTCCAAGGTGGAGCTGCAGCCTGTCTGCTCAGTGGACCTTCAATGTAGTGCCGCTTCCATCCAGCTGTTGACTCAGGCTACACCACAGAATTGTGGGCAGCAGCCTAGAGCATCAGGTGGGCCACTCAGAACTCTATGATGTGTGGGTGGGGCACCATGTGGGCAGACTGCAGGCCAGAGAACCAGCCAGGTCCATTTAAACCTGACCCAGGCAGGGTGGGACATGGAGGGTGTACCTCCAGAGGGGGAGGGGGCAGCCTCGCGTCTGTCTACAAGTTCCCAATGATAATCTGGACCAACACCAGGTCCAGATCTGCGATGTTCATTAAAAGATTCCTTTTGGCCAAATCTTTTACAGAGAAATGCTTATTTATAGTTCTCCTTGCAAAGAATATTGTACCACCCACACCCATCCCCACACACATTGTCAGTGTCATGGGATGGAAAATTCATATGCCCGTGCTTTAAGTCAAAAACACTTAGGTGAGAGCACTTAGACCTCAGTACATTATCACCTTACATATTGAGCATTACACTCAATCCCAGTTCTTCCATTCTCTATCTAGCTTTTTTCCTTCAACCAAATGATAAATTAGAAACAGTTTCTCCCATATCTCTGAAATGGGACTGGGTTCTGTACAGTTTAATTGCAAAGCATGCTGGGAGGTAGAGAGTGGGGGTGGACACTTATAGCAATGAGGGCTGTGAGAAAAGCAAATAACTGCTCAAAAACTTGGCATATTCTTGCAAAAACTTGTTTTTCTCATAAATTATAGCGTTGATGTACATTCAATACTGGGAGGCTTAATGTACAAATAATGCAAAGAATTTTTGTGGGTGGAAAAATCTGAAAGAAAAGATCAACTGAGAGCGTCATGAGCATTGGAAAGCTTGGTAATGGTCCAGATTTCAAACAGATACTTAACTGCATTCTTAAAATAACTTTAAGGAACTCAGTTGCACATGATGGAGAAATAGCATACACACTGCACTGGTTTCATTTCTAAATGGAATTTAGCCAGGCCTTTTGCTAAATAAAATTTGGCCAGGCCTTTTAAAGCTTAAATTCTGGCAAGGAAACAATTCTGTCATCAAATGTACTTGTCATTTTGTCTTCGTTTCTGTGATTGGATGCAAATGTTGCTTTGGAGAGTATTCTGGGCCTTTATCACCCCAAATCAGTTCACGCTCAGTTCATAATGGCAGAATTATTGAGCAAGTGATTTGTTCACAATCATTGTGGATTTTTTTCAACATCAACTTACATTTCCTCATGTTTCTTATCTTGCATTCATATTTTTTTTTAAACTTTGCAAATGAGTTTTAAAACTGTTTGGGTTTCAGTGGTTGCGGGGAGTGGCAGAGATGTATTACCTTGCTAACTTTATTTCAGCAATCAGCTAATCTCTGAAGATTTACAAATTTGGTGTGTCTATGGGAGTATGTGTTACTGTTTAGCTAGCTACATGAACTCTTTTCATTCTCCTCAAGCAAATTCAGAGCAATAAAACTTTAGAACAGGTGGACATTGTTTCATGAATATATTGGATGCCTATGACATAATTGATCAGTTGTTAGCTCCCCCCCTCCCCCCCACTTCTACATGTCATCAATCTCTCCCTTTCCACAGGCTCCTTCCCCTCTGCTTTCAAGCATACCACTGTCTCCACCATCTTCAAAAAGCCCACCCTGGACCCATCTGACCCCTCTAGTTACTGGCCAGTCTTCCTCCTTCCCTTTGCCTCAAAGCTTCTGGAACGTGTCATCTACTCCCGCTGCCTGGACCTCCTCTCTGCCAACTCCTCCCTGGACCCTTTCCAATCCGACTTCTGCCCCCTCCACTCTACTGAAACTGCCCTGGCCAAGATCACCAATGATCTATTTGTCGCT
The DNA here is from genome assembly GCA_003113815.1 of Sphenodon punctatus. Lineage (NCBI taxonomy): Eukaryota > Metazoa > Chordata > Lepidosauria > Sphenodontia > Sphenodontidae > Sphenodon > Sphenodon punctatus. The sequence continues at coordinate 212,226 of QEPC01008452.1, read as the reverse complement.
AAATCTAAGTGCCACTACTCCATTCTTGTCCTCCTTGATCTCTTGCTGCCATTGACACTGTCGACCACTCGCTCCTATTGGACTCGCTTTACTCTTTGGGTTTCTGTGGCTCTGTCCTTGACTGGTTCTCCTCCTACCTCTCTGACCACTCCTTTACAGTCTCGCTCCCTGGGTCGACCTCCTCCTCCCTCCCCCTTTCGGTTGGGGTCGCCCAAGGCTCTGTTCTTGACCCTCTCCTCTTCTCTATTTACACCCTGTCCCTTGGCAAAATTATTGCTTCCCATGGATTCCAATATCATCTCTATGTTGATGACACCCAACTCTATCTTTCTACCCCCTCTCTCTCCTCTTCTGTCCA
>QEPC01008452.1:190843-211768 GCA_003113815.1 Sphenodon punctatus | reverse complement strand
TCCCCCCTTATCGCAATCCAAAACTCCGCTGCCAAGGTCATTCACTCTGCCCGTCGCTTCGACCATGTGCAGCCTCTCCTCTTCTCTCTTCACTGGCTCCCCCTTCCTGAACATAATCTGTTTAAACTCCTGGTTTTTTACGTTCAAATTGCTACACGACGAAGCTCCCCCTTACCTCTCGGACCTAATCTCCCTTTGCACTCCTGCACACACTCTTCACTCTTCCTCTGTCCCCTCCCTCACTCTCCCTCATTTCTCCTGCTCACCTAATCGCCTTTGACCCTTCCCCCTTGCCGACCCCCATGCCTGGAATGCCCTTCCTGCCCACATCCACCTTGCCCCCTCCCTCCGCTCCTTCAAATCCCTCCTCAAGACCCACCTGTTCCTCGCTGCCTTTCCCAATCCCTGCTAGACGTTCCCATATACCTACTGTCTGTCCGCCTCTTCAGACTGCTGCAACCTGACTGTAACCAAGTCAAGCAAACGCACCTGAGTCTTTGCACCTGCTTGAATGTTTGTTTGTCTTCTCCCCTGTCTCTCCCACTGTCCCCTCTCCTTGTCTCCCCCTCCTTGTCTTTTAGATTGTAAGCCACAGGCAGGGACCGCATCTATTTCTATGTTCTGTACATCACCAGGTCACACGACTGGCGCTATATAAATGATTATAATAATAATAATAATAATAATAATAATAATTAATAAATAATTAATTAATAATGTCTCTTTAAAATAATGACTATTAGCATTTGGTTATATTAAACTTGTTATAAAGCAGTTGCAAGAAGGATTAACGTGTCAGTATTCTTACAGATAATAGGGCCATATCCTAAGATGGTGCAAGCTTGACCACATATCTCCAGTGATCCTAATGGAAGGCTACAGCAACAATCTCAATAACATTTTATAATCTTCGAACATTCTTAGGAAAAACCTCAGTCAAATTACACAGCTTTCTTTGGGTGCATTACATTTGTTTTGTCTCTAACTCTAGTTTACCTAGAAGCCAGTGTGGTCCAGTAAATAGTGTGCTGGGTTTGGAACTGGGAGTCCTGAGTTTGGATCGTGGTCTCACTGGGTATCCTTGGGCAAGTCACGTATCCCTCCCTTGGTATAAAATGGGGCAGTAGCCACCTGGGGAGTGATCTTAGTGACAGTGGCATTAACAGTGGAGTGGGCACCCCACAGTTATATTATCTGGAAAAAACCCACCCTTCAGACTCCTCTGGTATTCTGAAGACCATGGAGATGGACAGACTAGAATATCTATCTTTAAAACACATAGGGTGTTTTCAAACGAGATGCTACCACACATGGCCATCCATCAACCACCCACCGACTGCTTGTTTGAACACATGTGAGTGGATGTGTGCTCCTGTGACACATGCAGAACCCACTCATGGCCACTCACTGGACACTGCTGAAAACTCCAGAGTGCGCCATGCAGGGGAAGGCAAAAAGGTGTGTGGGGGCAGGTGCTCATGCATCTCCTGCTTGTATGAATGGGGGCATCCACCCACACCAGCAGACAGGTCCATTGCTGCCCCCCCTTTCCCACCCACAGCCCTACTTGGGGCTCTTAAAGAACACTGTGCAAAATAACCGCCACATTGGTTCAAATCACAAAAAACCCCTCTTGTGATGCATGAGATAAGAGACAATGCTATGGAGGATGTAGCACAGCAGGGGAAACACTCCACCACTGTATCCCACAAATTCAGTGGGATTGCTTTGGATTGCATCAGTGCACAAAGCATTAAGTTTTGCCCAAACCCAACCCCCTCTCTGGTATTCCTACCACATTTTATATCGTAGTACATTTTAATGGTCTTGTTTGGGTTATGCCAACTGGAGAATAAGAATTTGTAATGGAATCTGGTAACACCCTTTAATTCAATGTTACAAGTAGTGAAGCCATAAAGATTGTATTTGTTCAGGGAATAAAAGGGAATTGGGATGAAATCAATATAAATGAATACTCTTCTCAGGAATAAGCCACACCATTTTAAGAAGGTGATTATTGCCCCATTTCACTTTCAGATTTTGCATATAAATTTTATTAAATCATTTTACTCTACAAATTCAAGAACAGGATATTGAAGCAACAGGCATGTTTTAGTGTACGGCCCCAAGATCCTTGGGGTCCTAAGCACAGTGACTGATGCCTCCACATTACTGAGGCACTTTGGCTAGGACCCAGGGCTAGATAGCCTTCCATCTTGCCAGTCAAGCCACACACCTCCTCAGCTTCACTCCATGCTCCCAGCTTCCTGGTTGGCTGCTGACTTGTATATAAGACCAACCAGTAGCAGGAAGCTGGGTAATCATCTGTTTTAATTACTGGTTCCTGTTCCTTCTGCCTGTGTGTTTATTCCTCATGTTTCCATGCACCTGGACTAGCTCTGCACTCTCACTTTCTGGACCTAGTGTGCTTTGGGCCAGCTGGAGCCTGACCCTTTCGACGTTCCCCACTGGAATCCCAATCCTTCTTATTCTGCTGTTGAGTCTGGCTGCGGCTTGGCCTCTGCTACAATGGGGGCTAGGGATGGGCGAACGCAGTTCGGAAGTTCGGAGTTTGGACAAAACTCAGTCTGTTCAGTCGACCGAACCAAACTTCCGAACCAAACTCGAATTTAAAACTGAACTGAACCGAATTTCCAAACTCCGTTCTGTTCGCCCACCCCTAGTGGCAACACACACCAAAAAACCCTGTTTTTGAATGGCTGAACGTGGTTCGTAAGTTCAGAATTCAACCGAACTTGGTCTGTTTGGTCAACCGAACCAAACTTCCGAACCGAACTCGAATTTTAAACCGAACTGAACTGAATTTCCAAACTTGAATTTCAAACCAAACCGAACCAAACCACATTTCCAAACTCCGTTCTGTTTGCCCATCCCTAATGGGGGCCTGTCATCTGTAGGATGCACACCATATGCGACTGCCCTGGGAGCCTACCCTGTCTGGTGCCAGCTCATGTCTACATCTGTCCTGATCTGCATCTTTCCAGTTCTGTCCTGTCTTATCTGCCTTGTCTTGGCCAGTCCTGCATCTGACTTATCTAGCCCACCCTAGCTACACTTGCCCCTTGGTCCATTTGCCCCTTGGTCCAAGTTCCTTCCATACCATACCCCTGGGCCCTGATCTTGTACCAACTTTATAGAACCAATCCTGCACCAGCTCTTACCCAGTGCTGATCCTGCACCTACCCTTTGTACCCCAGCCCATGGCACCTGAAATTTAGCAAGGACACTCCATGATGGACAACTGTTTTACACATAATCTGTAAGTTTTCAATTTTTAAGTATTCCATATCAAAATGGAAGATTATGCTGCCTTCATAGACCTCATCAGGATTTGATGTGATAAATAGAGATAAGTTACGGTCAAAATTAAGGATAATAGTATAACATGCTGCATCCTAGTAGGGCAGTTACTCACCATAACAGAGGTAGCAGGGTGGGGAAAGAGCCAGCAATCTGTTATGAAAGACTGGAGACTGTATGAGGCATGGCCGAAGCCAGCCTCGAAGAGACAGAAAGCTTCAGATCTGTACTAGCTAGAAGCAGCTGCAGAGACTTACGGAGCTTAAGCAGAAAGCAGTCTGCTCATTAGCTAATTGGCCTCAGCTGAGCAGCAGGTTACTCAGCTGAGAGGAAGCTGCCCAGGCATAGGAAGAGGAAGTAACTGGGTGTGGTTAGTTCAGCCAAGCCATAAAGCTGAGCAAGAAGGAGTATCAGTCTGTGTTTTTGGATTCAACAGAGGAAGGATCTCTCTGTTGTGGTTGGCAGTTACCCTTGAGTTTGCAAGACAGAGGAGGCTTGTTGTTGGTTCGAAGGAGAGCCTTGATCTAAACTGTCAAGCCTGAAGACTCGGGACAAGTGAGGTGCTGCAGAGGAGCCTGACTGGAAGGAAACTTCTAGACATAGAGAAAAACAGCTTCCAAGAACTACGGGAAAGTTGGGATATTGCAAGGGGAGTGAGCACAGCTAGAAGCTCAACTCCTGGCTACAAGGACTTTGGAGGTTGTTAAGTCAGAGGCTGATGACCTGGCCATACTAGCCATACTAGTCTGATACTAGATCGTGAATGTATAATAAAGCATTGTTTTGAGGTAATTTCCTAGACTAAGACCACTTTCAGGCCTTCCACCCTGTGCATATTTTGGCTGTAGGAGGGAATGTGAAAGCCATGATATGCTCAGGGTTTGGCCAGTCTGAAAGCCCCTGTATGGCTTTGCCAGCAGACATAAGCAGAGATACAGAGCAGGATTTCCTGGTCTGTATCTGTGCGTATTTGCGCTAGTCAAGCTGCATGGGGCGGGGGGGGGGGCTTTCAGACTAGAAAAACCCTGCACATTCCCTCCCACAGACAACATATGTGTGTGGGGGAGGGGGAGCAGGTCTGAAAGTGGCCTACGTTTTGATATGGAGGGGCTGATTCTGACACACCTATATAACTGTTGAACTGTTACAGATAGCAATACACATTTTTTACAATTGAGGATTCTTCATGTCCACATCTTTACAAGGTTAGACCAGAAGATTTTACAAATCTGATCTTAGTATAAATGAGTGTTAGATAAGGCTGTTTATTAAATCTGTTTTTATTGATTATTTATTGTTATTGTTGTTGTTATTATTATTAGCATTTATATAGCACCAGCAATGTACCTGGCACTTTACAAAGAATAAGATAGACACGGTCCCTGCCTGAGAGCTTACAATCTAAAGACAGGAGGATGGGAGACAGGGAAGGGGGAACAGAGGGAGAGACAAGGGATGCAACACTCATGAGAATGTGAGAGCTCAGGTACACGTTCTTGGCTTGGTTACAGTAATTGGGAGTATGCAGATAACAGGTGGGGGATAATCTGGGGGGGGGATGCTTAGCAGGAGTTAGGAAGGGCGGAGCGGAGCGGAAGAGGTGGGTTTTGAGGAGGGACTTGAAGGTGTGGAGGGTGGGGGCCAGGCAGACGAGGGCAGGGAGGGNGGCGGAGCGGAAGAGGTGGGTTTTGAGGATGGGGGCAAGGCAGACGAGGGCAGGGAGGGCGTTCCAGGTGTGCGGGGCAGCAAGGGAAAAGGGACGAAGGTGGTTGGGGGAGCAAGGGAGGAGTGGGAGGGTGAGGGAGGGGATGGAAGAGGAGCGAAGTGCATGACCAGGGGTTCGGAGGGAGATCAGGGCATAGAGGTAGGGGGGAGCGAGGTGGTGAAGGACTTTGTAGGTAAAGACGAGGAGCTTGTGCAGAATACACTCAGGAAGAGGGAGCCAGTGGAAGGAGGAGAGGAGAGGCTGCACATGGTCAAAGTCACAGGCTAGTTGGATGATCCTAGCAGCAGAGATGAGGGAAGAGAGGTGGGAGCAGGTAAGGCCAGTGACGAGGAGGTTACAATAGGTGTGGGATGACTAAGGCGTGGGATGACTAGGGCGTGGATAAGAGTTTTGGCAGAGGAGACAGACAGAAAAGCGGGGATCTTGGCAATGTTGTGGAGTCAATGTAGGATTTGAAGGTAAGGCGCGAGTTGAAGATGAAGCCTAAGCTGCAAGCTTGGGAGACAGGGAGGATGGAGACCTTGTTGGTGATCCTTATTTCCCCCAAGAGTATTCAGTAGGCATGATTAGATTCATATCTATGCTGACGACATGATAATTCTTTCACAGTCTCCCATTGGGTTAAAAACTTTAAATTAATATTTTAAGCCCTGATCTAACACACTCTGCAAGGAGACACCCTGAGACATTTGGGGGTGCCAGTGCTGGCCTGCTGGGTCTTGGGAGAGCAACAGCCCCTGCCTTGTCTCAGGCTGCCTTATCTGCCCCAGGGCCAGAACAAAGTGTCCTTCCCTTTGTCATAACTATTTATTTATGCTATATAGTTAGCCTTGTCAGACTTGGGGCACTACCGTCTCCTCCTATGCTAGTGCCTGCCTGGCATCTGCTGCTTGCCAGGGTCTGCTCTGCCCTGCTGCTGCGTGCCAATCTGTCTGTGATATTCCTACCCCCTGGGCAAGTCTGTGGAAGTTGGGGGGAAGGGAAAGTGTGTTAGAAGGAGATTAAATATGCTTTTGAAAGGTTTGGAAGCCCTGGGAAGAAACCAAAGTAAAACAAAAATAAAAGGGTTAAAACAATGACACTAAAACTAGTGGGTTTTCAAAGCTAAAATGGAAGGGAAAATGAAAACTAATGATGTCCCTGCTACATAGCCTTAGTATTTGGAGCACATTGAAAGATTTTCATTTGGTTTATCAACAACCATCGAAATGAACGGTTCAAAAGTTTTCATTTGGGGCTAACTTTTGCTCAACAGGGTACCTTACGGTGAAAACAGACATGACACTAACCACCCTTTAACCACCCTTGGTGATCATTTATGCATGTTTCAGGGCTGCATAGGGCACCAATACAGCCCTGCAACATGCATAAATAACCACCAAGGGTGGTTAGCGTCATGCCTGCTTTCACGTTTAAAGAACATGCAGTTTTATTGTTTATGTATGTTTTGTCATGGCTGAGGCCAGAACAATAAACTGAAATAGTATAGTATAGAACATGCGGGACAAGCAAGCAAAACGCTTTAAACTGTGCAAAATTTGTAAAAATGAGTTGCTGTAGCCGCTCCAGCAGCCACGTCCTTGACGAGAAGCCATGTCTCCCAGTCCAAAGCTTGTCTGAGCAGTGAACTGAACCCTGAAACCCAACCACTGGACCACCCTGCCTTTCTACCCCAGAATATATTATAGGAGTTCTTGTGATTTAATCTGTGGGTGAAAACAAATGATACAGTAGCCCACATTATCCCAGGAGTCACCTGCTCATCTAGTGGGTTGCTGCCAGATGTTTGCCCGCTATGGTTTTGGGGCATCCAGCTTGCTGCTACAGGATGTGTGGGCAATGCACTAGGGATGGGTGAACGCGATTCAGCAGTTCGGAGTTCGGCCCGAACTTGGCCTGTTTGGATGACCGAACTCGAACGCGAACCCGAACACGAACATACCGAACAAACCGAACACTGAACGGCGAAATGGCTGAACAGTTCGGTCAGTTCGGATTGCGTTCAGATGAGTTCGGGTGGCAAAAAAAGGTTCACTGGAAGGTCAAACATGACAGGGAGGTGTCAGTCACTGAGGAGCAGACTTCCAGGCACCAGGGGTGGAGAGGCTTGCAAGAAACTAAACTAATTATCTGCCTCCCCCCTTCCCAACACCTTCTGAGCTAGTCACTGTTCCTGAACAGCAGGTGTTGAGTAGGATTTTTAGATTGCTTTAAGTTTCATTTCACTTTTGTAATGAAATGAAACTTAAACCATAAACTGAAACCACTGTACAGACTCATTGAGTATGTAATGTATGTATTTCACTACAGACTCCTCTTCTGTTTGTGATTCCTCCCCATCCCATATATATGGGATGTATATCTATCTATCTATCTATCTATTAGATAGTAGAGAGTTGTAGGAGTTAGCTTAGTGACAGAGATAGCGTTAATGATTTAGTTTTAGTGTTTGTAGGAGTAGGTCTGTGTACTTATTAGATAATCCATTTAGTTCATAGCATTTAGAATAGTTCATAGCAGTTAGATTTAGTATAGATAGATAGATATAATATTAGATAAAATAAATAAATAAATAAAACATATAAAAACAAAAAAAACAAATAAAAAGCAAAAGAAAACCATATAAAACCGAATAAAAAACCAAAAAACCATATAAAAAACAAAAAAACCACCCATAATAACACTTCCCGAATGGCCGAACGGAACAGCCGAATGGCCTAACCGAACGGCTTGTTCGGACGACCGAGCCGAACCCGAACTCGGTGAACTAGCTGAACTGCCAAACCGAACGGGCGAACCGAACTGTCGAACCGAACGGATGAACCAAACGCAGCCGAACCGAACGGCCGAACCCGAACCGTGATCTGTTCGCCCATCCCTACAATGCACAGGGTGGTCAGCAATACAGCCTGGGGTGAAGATCCAGCCACCTGGGCATAAGTGGGCTAACATCTCCCTCCCGTCTATTCACACACACCCAGCTCCACTGCAAGGTGAGGTTGGAGGATCTTAGACCCGGAGGAGTGCCCTCACTTTGGCCACCAAACAGCGGATGGGGCTCCAGGTGAAGCACCCCTGACAGCAGTTTGGTGTCTGCCCCTGGGCCAGCTGAGGATGCACCTCCAGGCCCCCTGTCAGCGGTTTTGCAGCAGCTTTTCCTGGGGGCCCAATGTTGTATTGCACTAGGGGTCTGGTGGCTCTGATGCCAACCCATGCCAGGGAAGGACCTGTGACAGCAGCCCCCATGACCAATTTATCGGGGGGGGGATGCTCATGTGGACCACACTCCCTGCAGTGGCCCTTGCCACCATCTTGTTTGATTTCACCCTAAATGATAAGCAGTGCAGGGGGTGTAGCAGGAAAGTTATTAATGAAAGCCAAATAAAACAGGAGTTTTTTGCTCGCTTTTGTTTCCATCCTCAAAATGGTGGCCATTATTGTTCTTTTCCTAGTCTTTCACATTTCAGGGTACGCACTCGTACTGGGAGTATTTCCCAGGACTCACCCACTCCTCCCACCACAGAATTTAATTGTGGGGGCTGAGCACTTGCAGGCTGCCCCACAAATTAAGCACATGTTTTAAGATTAATGCAAGTAATCTTATGCTTTGCAAAATTACTTGGTTTATATACACTAAAGATGTGGGGTTGGGAAAATGCTAGCAATGGCCTAGAAAACATGGTAGTGTAACTATTGGACTCAATCTTTCAACTAATTTTGTGAATATTTTATTCACTTGAGAAGTTTCACTGAAGTGAATGTGAGTAATTCCCATAAGTAAACTCAGGGGTGCAGCTAGATGGGGATGGGTCCCCTGCTGGGGCACTCCACTTGAGAGAGCATATGCATTTTATATACGTGTAGGCCGATCAGGCTTGTGGGTCTCAGTGCAGCTGCACATGCTGCAGCTATTATAGCTACACCCCTGAGTAAAATTTCTAATATCCATGACTTAGAAGAATGGCAGATGGATGGAAAAATGCTCAGCTGAACAGTGACCCTTTTCTCAAATACTCTCGTGCCACTAGGGATACCAGAATTTTTTCTTAAACCTTTTGGCCCATGGCTGGAGTAAACTATGGAAAAAAAGATTTGAGACATTTTTTTTTTCTTTATAACTTGGGTTTTATGTGTCCTCTGTTTCTTTAGACAAACAGAGGTTCATATGATTAAAATTCTCACGTACTGAGGGAATATGCTGCTTATTTTTGTTTGTGTTTTTTCTTTGGTTCACAAACATCTCTATCGTGAGCTTCCATGTTAATTTCAACTGCTTCTCATGGCTCTTTTTATTCTGTGAACTTTAATATTTGTCTTATTATTCTTGCTGAAGATGTGATTGTGTCAAACTATAAATTCCTCACTAATTTTTTTTAAATCCCTCTGACGTGTGACAAGGAGTTGGAATATATAAATGTGAAATTTTATGTTTTTTTCCATGTTACCATAGTTTGCAGCCCTATTATAAACTGTCATCTGTAACACAATCAAAGGAAAATTGGTAGGAAAGCTTATTTTAGTCCAAGGAACATTCTTTTTTACATGAACGTACCAACTTTAAGAGGATTTAAGCTGTCTGGCTAGCTCTGTAATGCTCTGAAATGCTAGGAAAGACTGACTCAGAAAAGCACCGGGAAATTTATCCCATGTCCCCCCAAAATTGAACATTTACAATGTTCTGTAATGTCATCAGAGTTGCTTCAAAGGTTTACTAATCCATATTAAATGTACATCCTTGCATATGGGTTGATTAACCCTCTTCAGACCTTGCAGAGTCAAGTCTTGAGTAAAAGACCAGAGTCCAAGTAGGCACAAAAGCATCCAAATCTGATTTGTCCAACAAAATTAGATGGTGAAGATGGAATAATTGTGCATGATGAATCTGTCTGTCCAGATAACTAGACATTTCTTCTCCCCATAACCTAAACCTGTCAAGTGCCAGGAGTCTAGAGTAGCCAGGCCCCTGAGGAGACAGAGCAAGCAGCATCTAACTGGAATCTCCACTACCTCAACCTGAGGTCAGACCAAGGAACTACATCTCAGGAAGTGCAACACATCCTGAGCCTGTTACAGCTGAAGGAAGTCAGGTGAGCAGGAGGTTACTGCTCATTGGCCCTCCTCTGATACTTATTACTTCTTTCTACCACACCTCCCTTCTCTGTGTATTCTGTCCTTCAGACTACTGTACCCAGACTGCATCCTTGGAGCTCCAGTCTGCTTGAGTTCTCCACTCCAAGCAGCCAAGTCTGTTTACCTGTCTGCTCTTCATTTCACCCTGGCTGCCTGCTCAACAAAGAGTATTTTCAGAAGTGACGCTACCACGCTTAGACCCAATCTGGGATAATGGCTGCCACCCCGCCCCGGGATAGGCCAGTACTCACAACAGATATGACAGTGCGCCTTACCACACTTTGCCCCAAACCGTGGTAGCACTTACCACTGGCTGTTCCCTGTGATATTGTGAGATCACAACTGGTGGTAACTGTTACCATGGTTCAGGGCAAAGTGTGGTTAACATCTGGTAGTTGCCGTACAGAAGAGATGATGATTGTGACCCTGGCGGTGGGGTTAAGTGTGGTAAAGTGTGGCTAAGCATGGTAGTGTCACTTCTGAAATAAAATACGCAAACTTTACTGTGTACATCCATACCCTACCCTGTTCTTTACGAGTTGACCTCCTGGCATTGACCCCTGGATTGGACATTGACTATGAGAACTAGGGGACACTCCATAAAACTAATGGGCAGCATATTTGTTTTTAAAGTATTTTTTCACTCAACACACAATTAACTTGTGGAATTGGTTGCCAGAGGAAGCGGTCAAGGCCAGTAGCATAGCTGAGTTTTAAAAAGTTTTTGGAGGATAGGTCTGTTAATGGCTATTAGCCAAGTACATTGGGAGACCTAGCCTCTGACTGTTAGGAGCTGGAAATGAACAACAGGGAATGGATCACATCATTATGACCCATTGGGTACTTCTCCGAAGAGATGGATATTGGCCACTCCAGAGAAAGGATACTGGACTCAATGGGCCATTAGTCTGACCCAGTATGGCACCACTTATGTTCATATGAGCCTGCTGACCTCTTTGGAGAGTTACATAGTTGGCTCTGCCCTCTACATACATGGGTCGTGATCCTACAAACCTGACACATCTCCTGGAAAACTATCTGTTCCCTAGGAATTTGTTTGGTTCTCTAACTCTTCATTTTCAGATATTTTAACATTTGGTTTTTTTTAAGAAGTGCTCTCTCTCTCTCTCTCTCTCTCTCTCTCTCTCCTCTTTTTAAAGAGAGAGAGAATTTAGATATTTTTTTAGAGTTAGAAGGTTCCTCAAAGATCATGTAGTCAAGCCTAAACCATTTCAAATATATGTTCATCCAGCTTATTCTTGAAACCCTCTGCTTGTTCCATTTAAAAAGTTTTTGTTCAGGGAAATTCATCCCATGCCATTTATTTGTTGGGGGGGGGCATTGGGTTTTGGTGGGAAGATGGGAAGTTTATGTGCTGACCCCTCTGCGAGGAGGGGAGTTGCTTGGGGGTGGTTAAGGGCTATGCGCTGGCCCCTCTGTGGGGGGCGGGGCTGGTTGCATGGGTGAGAGGAGGGTTGGTGGCAAGGGTGGGTTAAGGGTTATGTGCTGACGCCTCTGTGAGATGAGGAATTGGAGATGGGAGGGTTTTTATGAGGGTGAAAGTTAAAATTGTTTTTTGCTAGATTTTTGGTGGTGGCAAAAACTCAGCTAGTTTTAGTGGCCAGAAAGTGACAGGGGATGAATATAATGTTTTTTTTAACTTTGTATAAGTTTGTATTTATTTGTGATGAACATTTTCTGTAGTAGCTGCTCTGAGTCCTTCAGGAGAAGAGCAGGATATAATCTAAAATAAATACTTTATATGTAAGAAAAATACGAACAGAACTTTAGTAACATCATGGTGAATAACAATAGTAGAAAAGGCCACATTGATATTTGCTATTCAGGTCAGGTGATATGTTTTATTTAATCAACTTCTGTTGGAAGCTGGCCAGACAAAAGATCTCAACTGAACTACTTTGTCTCCATCTCTTTCATTTATTCATTTATTTAAATTTATACCACACCCTTCCCCTAAGGTTCAGGAGGCGTACAAAATAAGAATTGAAAAAATGCATAAAAATTCATTAAAATATAAAAATCTACTCAAAATCTCACCAGCCCCTCCCCTCCTGACTCTCCACCCGATCCCTATTTATGCCTGCCAAATGCTTGCCCCCCTCAAAAAAAGGTCTTTCACTGCCACACGGGTTTGGGCTTAAACAGACCTCCAGGGGAAGTTCCATAGCACTGGGGCAGCAACTGAGAACATCTATGTACCCTTCCCATGTGAGCCTGTTTGGATGTTGGTACATCCAGTAGGTGCTCCCGGCTTACAGCAAGGATTGCAATGGGGCATAATAGAAAAGTCTATTTTGGGGGATCCACACAGCAACCATATTCTGTCTAAATTAGGCAGTAATGTCCTTTTTTGATTCATAGAATTTCATAGAATAACTGAAGAAGGAGAAGTTTGGTGAAATGACTAACTTGGTGACATCGGAGATGTAATTGTAGCTCTGGCGGGTATTTATTTTTCCTCCTGAATCTTTTCCAACAATGTTAGGGTGAACTGTCAGTCATCTTTAAGTTTCTTTTCCATCATCCTTACCATATCGATCAGAAAATGTGGTGCAACAGCGCCAGAAACATCTGCAAGAAGAAAGAAAAAAAAGAAAGAGCCCCAACAACTCACACTTTATGAAAAGTTATAGTGGAAAAGAAAATCTGTTTGAAGCCAACTTGAGATTGTGGAGCTAATTCATCATGTAGCAGGCGTGACAGCGTCACTGGAGGCTGCTTTTGTTTCCATTGTGGAAAGTCAGGAATTTTACACACCATTTTTCCTTAGTAAATTTACCAAATGCACATGAACTTTTCATACAAAAATGGAGGCCACCAAGTGTAGAGAGTCTACACTACACCATTTTTTATTTTTATTTATTTAAAATTTATATCCCGCCCCTCCTGCCCACAGGGATACCATGATGTACTACTAGTACACAGACTAGACTACACTACACAGACTGAACTACACACTACACTACACAGAGACAATGCGCTTATGTATAGCTCTAGTTGACTGGCCATCTGTTTCTGTACCACGTCGTTGCAATCCTTGCCACTTCAGTTGCCTCTCTTGGATCATCGTACTTTGGAGGCAGATTCAGAGCAACATTGTGCTTGCTATTGCTCCCCAATGTCAGTGTGCACATTTGGTGCACCTTCGCATAGCTGGATTGCACTCCTCGTTGGGATTTCCAAGTGGCGTTTCTCCAGGCTAGGAGCTACTGCTAACCCATTCACTGAAAGTACAATGGACAGGAGAATAATCTCTTTGGTATATTACATACCTTGTCACTCCACAACTAATTCCTGATATTATTTTCTTGTCTTTCCAATTATTGATTTTTCAATATTCTTAACCAGAGGCACTGCAGCATGTTTCAATTTAATCAAATCCTTTGTAGTAATAGAAGTATCAACAGTAATAGTAGCAAATAGTATTGAGGTGTCCAGAGGTTCCAAGTGAAATTGTAGTACCCATTGTTCTAGGCAATATATATGCTCCCAACCTGTTGGCCTTTCATTGGGCATGTAAGATCTGGCTGTTCATCTGGGCTTTTTGGGGGCAAGGGGGGAGGAGGGGTAAAGGTGGAGAGGAGGAGGGGTGTTTGCCAGTGCTTTTACCTCTTTTATAGTTTGTCTTATATTGTTTAAGTAACTCCTTTCTATATTATGGATTGTTTTAATTGTATTTTGTGAGCCACCCTGAGCTGCCATTTGGCTGGAGGGAGCGGGATATAAGTTATTTAAATAAATAAATAAATAAAATTAAATTCCCAAAGAACTTACAGTCTAAATAACAGGAAAGGCAAAGTTTGAGCAATCCATGTCACTACCCTCTGTCTGTACTTCTGCTCCCAAAGTCACACAGCAAGTCAGTTTTCTGCTCAGGGCCAAGCTATCATGTTCACTTAATGTATAGCATCACACGACCCACTGGTTAAAACATGTCAGGACTTAAGTAGCTTTAACAAAGGCACATTCTGTTGAAAGATTGGAAAGTAAGGGTGTTTTCACATGAGAGGGGAGGCCCACAGAGCCCGTAGTTGCTCCAAGGGTCTCTCTGCCCTGCAGCTGCCACCCACAGGTTCCACACGGGACCACACGTGTTCCTCTCTGCCACGGTCTGCCCACGCCCCCGGCAGGTTGTGGGTCGAGGCCCAGGAGACCCCAGGCCTTGGTTTGATGCTGATGAACATGAGGTCAGTTGTCAACAAGTCAACTACCATCCGGGAGTTAATCCTGGAGTGGGACGGCGACCTTGTGTGTATTACAGAGACCTGGCTGGACAATGAATCAGGCCCTATTTTGGCTGATCTTGTTCCAGAAAGGGTTCTCTGTGCAGCATCAGCCTTGGATGGAGGGACCTGGGGGGTGGTGGTAGCCATTGTTATCACGGATGCATTGTCTTTTAGGAGGTATCTGGTGCAGGCTCCACCAGGTGTTGAGTGCCTCCATCTTGTGTTGGATTTGGCCGGGGACAGACTAGGGGTGCTGCTGGTGTATCATGAACCCAATTGCCCAGCAGAATCCCTACATGCTCTTGTTGATCTGGTGTCAGATATGATCCTCTGGATCCCTAGATTAGTGGTCCTGTGGGATTTCAACATCCACACTGACACCAATTTTGGAGGAGCGAGGCATGAGTTCATGCCCTCCATCACAACCATGGGCCTGTTCCAGACCATCTGTGGCCCCACACATGAGGAGGGACATACACTGGATTTGGTTTTTTGCACTGGCCTTGAGGCGGGGGGCCAGTTGGTAGAAGTCAGGGGGGTGGAGCCTTTGTCATGATCTGACCATTACCACCTTAAGGCATTCATCCTGGCACACGTCAGCTCCCTACGGGGTGCAGGACTTATTAGATTGGTCCACTTCCGGAGACTTATGGACCCAGATCGGTTCAAGATAGCCTTCTGGAACACCTTGTTGACCGAGACCATTGACAGATGGCTCCCAGGTGTCTGCTGTCCTCCTGAGTCTTCCGCAGGTGTCCTTGGTTTACTGAGGGCCTGCGGTGTTTGAAGTGGGAGAGCAGGCAGTTGGAGCGACAGTGGCACCGGACTCACACCAAGTATGATTGATCGCAGCATAAGGACAGTTTAAAGGCCTATGCTGTGGTGGTGCAGGAAGCAAAGAAGCTGTTCTTTGCTGCCCTTATTGCATCTGCAAAGTCACATCCAGTGGAGCTTTTCTGGGTGATGAAAGGCTTGGTCAGTCCTGCCTGCCTCCACCTGGACCTGGAGCAATCCAGTGACCACTGTGACTGGTTTATCGAGTACTTTGTAGATATGATCGCTCGCATCCACCACAATTTTGGTACCACAGTTATTGCAGTGGATTATCTTGGGGCTATGGATGCCCCGTCCTGTCCTGTTTTGTGGACAGGACAGTATGGTTTCAGATGGTGTTGCCTGCTGATGTGGAGTCCTTGTTGGGATCTGTTCATGCCACCACTTGTGAACAAGATACTTGCCCATCCTGGATGGTGAAAACCAGCCAAGAGACGTTACGGCCATTGCTGGCTGGGGTGGTTAGTTCCTCCCTTCAGGAGGGCAGGGTGCCTGATTTCCAGAAGGAGGCTGTGGTTAGGCCCCTGCTCAAGAAACCATCTCTTGATGCTGATGTTCCTGCCAGTTATTGGCCAATCTCTAACCTTCCCTTTTTAGGGAAGGTTATTGAACGGACTTTGGCACAGCAGCACCAGGAACATCTGGACTGCACCAGTTTCTTTGACCCCTTTCAGTCTTGTTTTTGGCCTGGGTATGGTATGGAGACTGCATTGGTGGCCTTGGTTGACGATCTCCATCTGGTGTTGGACCAGGATCATCAGATCATCAGGTCCTGCTAGACCTTTCGGCTGCATTCGACACAGTCGATCATGAGGTGTTGGTGACTCGCCTGCGGGATCATGCCGGGATTGGTAGAATGGTCTTGGAATGGTTTTGTTTGTTCCTGGCCAGGAGAACTCACTGGGTGGACTTGGGGGAGTGTACGTCTTCCCCCCGGGGCCTTATGTGTGGAGTCCCAAAGGGTGCCATTCTGTCCCCCCTCTTATTTAATATCTATATGCAGCCGATTGGGGAGAACATGGGAGGGTTTCAGGGCATGCAGTGTCATCAGTATGCTGATGACACTCAGCTCTACCTTTCTTTTTCCATCGACCCAGGTCAGGCAGTCTCCCTATTTTCCCAGTGCCTGTTAGCTGTGGGGGCTTGTATGAGGTTGAACCATCTGCAATTGAATCCTGACAAGACAGAGGTGATGTTGATGGGCGAGGGCTTGGGGGACCTGGGGGTGGTTGAATGTCCTCTTGTTGGGTGGGTTCGCCCTCCCATGGTCTCTCAAGTGCGAAGTCTGGGTGTGCACCTCGATTCACGGCTCAGCCTGGAATCTCACATTGTGGCTGTGGCGGGGAGTGCATTTCAGCAGTTACATCTTGTCTGGTGGCTTTGACTGTATCTCTCAGATTCTGACTTCGCCACTGTCATCCATGCCTTCATCACCTCAAGGCTGGATTACTGCAACACGCTCTACATCAGGCTGCCCGAGAAGCTGGTCCGGAGGCTGCAGCTGGTGCAGAATGCTGCGGCCCGTCTCCTTACAGGGGCGGGCCGCAGGGAGCACATGACACCTGTGCTCCAGGCTCTGCACTGGCTGCCTATAAAGCACCGGGCCAGTTTCAAGGTGCTGTTTCTAACTTTTAAAGCCTTTCATGGCCTGGGCCCTACTTATCTGTGGGACCACCTCACACCCCATGTGCCCGTGTGACCCTTGAGATCATCAGTGGGAGCCTTTTTGGAGGTTCCCCGGGCGAGGTGGGTGGCCACTGATGTTAGATCTTTTTCAGTGGCTGCCCCTGTGCTGTGGAATTCATTCCCGGAGGAGGCTAGGTTGGCCCCTGCTCTCCTGCTATTTTGACATTTATGTAAGACCTGGCTGTTCCGCCAGACCTTTGGCAAGGGGTAGGGGTAGGGTGGGTTTCTTTCCCCTGTATTGGTGATTTTTTAATTGTTTTAAATAGTTTTATCGTTTATATTATTATTCGTCACCCGGGCTGCCCTGTGGGCAGGAAGGGCGGGATACATTTTTTATATAAATAAATAAATAAATAAATGGAAGGAAGGAAGGAAAATAAATAATACTCACCTATCTTAAAAAGTACTCCATCAAAGCCAATAAATTCCAGCTCAGTTTTAGATCAAATATGAGACCTTGTTTCAAGTATGTGGGACCTCCAAGGCTGCCAGCAGTTGTACTGAGTTCTAGGAGAGAGCCTACATCTGCTCCTTATTTGAATGAGCATTTTTGTCATCCATGGAACTCCATCTAGACAAAATTATGATGAATTCATGTGAAAAAGTAGCTACCTAATATTTATGCAAGTACCGAAAGATCTCTTCTCAATTTAATTACTTTGTAGCTTCTAAAACTAGCTCTCTCTAAAAGCAGTGCTTATTTTAAATATTAATCTTGCCTGGGATTTGCTTTCATGAAACAAATGAACAAAAAAAATCTAAAATAATTTTCCTGAAAATGTATAATCTGATTCTTTTACCTCACAACGAGTAATGTCTAACTTAGTAACTCTGCGGTTAGCCCTGTTGAAATGAAAGGGACTATTTGTGGGCTAAGGTTAGAGTGGTAGAATCTAGCCCTTAAAATAGCAATTTGTTGTAGTCTGGTAACTAAAATGTTATATTTTACATCTGGGGGGTTTCCTGCCAAGTTATAAAGCCTAAATACAGTTGTTTATGGTAGAAAGGATCACAGTCACAGACTCTTAAGTGTCTTGCCATGGATTCAGTGCTATAATTTCTATGAGTTTGAGAGGATGAAACTTCCCTGGCGAAACATGTTAATTAATCATGTCTGTTCAGCAGGTAATAAAAATGTAGATGTCACTTGTATGAGTGACTTTAGGGGTCTTCAGTATTTCAGCTTCAGAACAATGGAATCGTAAAAGTGAGTGCGGTTATTGTCTGTGAAACAATGAAAAAGCTGTGGTAGGTACATTTTACAGTCATCTTATAAAATACATCTGAGTAAAAACACATGGCTTTTTTATCATTAAGGTTTTTCCAACTGGACAGGCCAAACTGCACAATATTGTAGAATTTACTTTGATTTCTATAATGAATTACTAAAATAATCCCACAAGTCTGTCCAGGGCAATAAAAATTTAACTGTTTCCTGGTATTAAGAGATGTTTGTGGAGATGTGCCAATAAATCTTAACCAATGCAACCTAGTATGCACCATCTCTCTTGTATGAGTCCAGGCAACGCGAACCCAGTTGCAGTGATGGATGCATCAGCAGCCCCGGTGTGGATGAGGAGGGACCTTCTGAGGTTCAACTAATCATCCATTCACTTTAAGTGTTGCTGATTCATCCCCTCGAGTGACTGCTGGAGAGTACCGATACACTTGAGGTGATTTTTCAATCCTCCCTCTCCAACCACTGATCCTGCCTCAATTCAGAAAGGAGGTTCCTTTGGTGAACAGCCAGCTGCTGCATTGATCTATCCTGCCCAACCTCCATATACTGGTTGGCATCCCTAATCTCTTCCCCCTGCCTGGTCCCCATCTGAAGGAGATCCTCCACCAGGTCTTCACAGCACTGGCGAGCCCTTGTGTGGTGCTGCCTCATCCTCTTGGCTCCAGGTACAGATCCCCTTGGGATATCCTCGATATGGACGGGATGCTCTGTGGAGGAGGGGTAGTAGACATCTGATTATTTAATGCTCTCATAGCTGGAAGCAATTATACCTGTTCATTGTTACTGGCAATTGAGTGGTTCCCATGACACAAACCAACCCAATATCATTTACCCTCATATTCAGGAAGCCAGGAACCCCAGATAGGTGAGCAAGGTGGAAGGGATCCACCAGCAGCTGAAGGTCAATATGGTTACAAAGAGGGCCATCAAATGATGGGCCACAGTTCCTGGGGAGGGGGTGGAAAGGGTGGGGGGATGAATGGACCTGTATAGATATACCCCACATTCTACATCGTCACCCCGATGTCACGCCCACTTCAAGAGCAGTTTACACTACCCCCCCCAACACACACTAACCCAGTGACCCGCTATCCACCCCCTATCCAAACCACTCCACCACCAGCTGGTCTCAATCATGAGACCAACAGTCTCCACTTTGAAGTTGAGGAGTATGGCCAGGAATCTCCAGCATTGCTTTAGGGCCCTGAATGACCTCTCCATAACTGTGCGGGCAGCGCATAAATGGTTATGATAATGCACCTGCTCGGGGGTTCGGGCCACTGGGAAGGCCTTCATTAACCATCTGAGGAGTGGGTAGGCGGTGTCCCCAATGATGACTGGGGGCATTGCCACCACCTCTATGAAGGTCATGATGGGATCCCCAAACTCCCACATGTACATGCGGGCAAACCGAGGGGAGATGGCAAGGATCCGTGCATCATGGCTGTGTCTGGAGTGCCCGGTGAAGGAGTGAAGCAACCTCTGTCATCAACAACTGCCTGGAGCTGTAGGGAGTGATACCCATGGCAACTGATGACTCTGCTGCTTCATCGTTGTGGGGGGTGCAGGATCTCGATGTGTGCGCCATTGATCACACCAATGCAGTTAGTGAAGCCTGCTATTTGGAACTGGCCATGACCCAATACTGGTCCACAAGATGGATCACCTGGTCAAGGAACACCGCCTCCAAAGCCTCTCAGAAGTCAAGGATAATGGTAGAGACAGTGCTGATCCCCAATCCAAACTGCAGTGCAACTGACCTACAGGAGTCTGGTGTTGCCAGGCACCATATGGCAATGGCGCAACGCCTGTACCACAGGGATGGGTGCCTGCATATTGATGCAGTTTCGCTCAAGACATGGGGAGAGGTGGTGCACTATCCTCATGATTGGAGCTCTTTCCATTCGGAGGTTCGCATGCCATGCTTCATTATCCGAGTCATTGAGCACCCTTGACCACCCTTGGGCAACTTGGGGAACGATCCAGTGGTGGCAATTGATGGGCATTGCCATGTAGATTTCTGTGGTGGCTGCAGCAATGAACCACTGCAGACTCCAGGCGATTCTCTGCAGCTGGCCATTCTTCCAGCACTGCAATGAGATGATCCACCTCACAGAATGTAGATGTGACAGTGCCAGGAGGCCTGCCATGTGCTACCTGCTCCTGAATGAGCTCCTGAACAATGTGGCCTGTTGCTCGAGCAGGGCCAGGAGGATCGCGCATGATCTCTTGTGTAGCTCGACACCAACTATAGTGAGGAGCTCGTGCTACCAGAACCACTCCGCAGTGTAGTAAAGTAGGAACCTCTGGGAGGCTACCTGCCCCACATCCATGGTGCAGTTCACAACAAGAGGGAGCAGTAAGGCTAACTCAGCCATGAGGGCCTGTATACCATACTGCTCTGAGGCAAACTAAGGCCGAGGAGCCTGTGCTGAATCCCGTTCTATATAGGCGTTCTATATTGGTGACCTCACAGTTGATGCCATGCCCCTAGCCCTTGACCTAACCATCATGGTCTCTGTAATCAGCGTGTGGGGTTGTGGGCCTGCAGCAACCCTCCCAGTAGCTATGCATATCCGTGTGTTACCCTTATCTTCCAACCTTGTGGGAATGCTGGAAACCTCTAGGGATGGGCGAACACGGTTCAGAAGTTCAGAGTTTGGACTGAACTTGGTCTGTTCGGTCGACCGAACCAAACTTCCAAGTCAAACTCGAATTTCAAACCAACCGAATTTCCGAAC
>QEPC01008452.1:168630-180631 GCA_003113815.1 Sphenodon punctatus | reverse complement strand
AGGCAGATAATTAGTTTCGTTTCTTGCAAGCCTCTCCACCCCTGGTGCCTGGAAGTCTGCTCCTCAGTGACTGACACCTCCCTGTAATGTTTGACCTTCCAGTGAACCTTTTTTTGCCACCCAAACTCATCTGAATGCGATCCAAACTGACCGAACTGTTCAGCCATTTCACCGTTTGGTGTTCGGTTTGTTCAGTATGTTCCTGTTCGGGTTCGGGTTTGAATTCAGTCATCCGAACAGGCCAAGTTCGGGCTGAACTCCGAACTACCGAACCACGTTCGCCCATCCCTACACCTCATCTCAAATGCAAACTGAAGCATTTGGGCTTCCGGGATAGGGAAACCTAGGTCCTAACCCTGGAGGGAACGCTATCCCTGAAATTTATCGAATGCCCTTCCATATGAGGCCCTGGTCCACTGCGTCAAGAATCCCTGGATAGTGCTGTACAGTTCTAACATCCAAGGGTCCACGCCGATGGGGACAAGGGATCTGGACTTAGTCTGACTCCAGGTTCGAGCAAGCAAAAGCCCTCCATCTGGAAGCGAGAGATGGTATTTGCCACACCATTATCCATGTCCAGCATGTGCCTAGCCTGGAATAATATGTTGTGCTGCAGACAGGTCAGCACAAATGCCCTGACTAGCTTCATAACCTGGGGTGATCTGGATGACAGCAAGTTAATAATGTGGACCTCCGCTTGGTTATCACACCGGAAGAGAACCACATGATTGGCAAACTCGACTGGCCACAGGTAGACTGCCAGCACAATGGGAAATAGTTCCAAGAACGTGAGGTCCCTTGTCACCCCTGTATCTTCCCACTTGGGTGGCCAGGGGGCCCTAAAGAAAAACCCCAAACCCAAACCACTAGCTGCGTCCGATTGAACCTGGAGCTCAGTCTCCACAAGGAGGCATTCCCTCCAGATGCTGACCCAATTGAAGTAATTGAGGAAAGAGGCCCATGTCCCCAGGTCCTCCCTCATTTCTCTCATAACCCTTATATGGTGGTGGGCCTGGGGACCGCCAGACAGCTTTGTGTAAAGACTGGACAGAAATGCTTGACCTGGGGCGACCACCTGCAGGCAAAGTTGAGGCTCCTGATAAGGGATTGGAACTGGTGCACCATAACTTTGCGGACAGTGAGTGCACACTGACCTTGTCCCACAAGGTGGTCAGCCTATTCCCTGGAAGGCAGGACACCCCCGCCACTGTATCCAGTTTTATTCCTAAGTACTGAAGGAAGTGGCCAGCCCTTCCATTTTTTTCTGCGCACAAGGGGATCCCCAGGCTGCCTGCCGTACCGCCACCCATTTTTAAAATTATTATTATTATTATTATTATTATTATTATTAACAAGCATTTATATAGCACCAGCAATGTACCTAGCATGTTACAAAGTAATTGAATAGACATGGCCCCTGCCCTAGGGCTTACAATCTGAGAGACCAGGGGGTGGGGGGAGATGAAGGAAGGGGAACAGAGGGAGAGACATTTTAAGGTTTCCATCAATCCACTGCATTCCTCCGCACCTGCACTGCCGATGAACAGGAAATCATCCAAATATTTGGTGATTCCTCCTGCAGTTGCCCTTTGGTGAACCACCCATTCCACCAGAGAGCTAAATCGCTTGAACGCCGAACAGGAAATTGAGCATCCCATGGGCATGGCCATATCATAGTAATATTGTTGACCCTGAAAATGGAAGCAAAGGAGATTAAAGCTGTATGGGTGGACAGGTAGCAGGCGGTGGACAGGGTGGACAGGTAGCAGGCAAAAGGCCGATTTAATATCACATTTGGCCAGCAGGGCGCCATGGCCATAGTCTTTCACTAAGGACACTGTAGAGTTAAAGGATGTGTAATGGACCGATGTGAGCTCCTTGGGGATAGCATCTTTAACCGACCCTCCGCAGGGGTAAGAAAGATGATGGATGAGGCGGAATTCCCCCAGGGCCTTTTTTGGGACCACCCCCAGAAGGGAGACCATCAAGTTTGGGAAAGGCAGAGAATGGGCTGGCTACCCAGCCCTCCACTCCTTCTTTGGATAACTTCATTCGGACAATGTGTTTATGCCCCGCAACTGATTTCAGGTTGGGGGCTATCCGGTGCTGACATGCATCTCCAGATGGGATCCTGAACCCATCCCAGAAACCTTCAACTATGTATCACACCTCTTCCCAGTCAAGGTGGTCCTGGAGGGCTAGCACCAGTTGGTCTTCCTTAATTGGAGTTCAGGCTCTTCCTGGAGCCACCCTGTACCCCACCACCTTGGTTGCCCTTACCAGGGGCCCCTGTGTTGTTCCTCCCTTTGATCCATGGCTTGGCTCTGGGGCAGGCCACGGCAGCATGAAAACCTCTGCAGGTAGGGAAAGAGTGCTGGAATTTGCACGCCTCCCAAGAACTCTTTCCCATACATGCATACTCCCAGTACTGGGTACCACCGCTGCCCGCAGCCTTTTTCACTTTACCACAAAAAGAATTGTTGGCAGAAGCAATGCCCCCTTTGCTAAGAGATGGCCACTATTGGACCTTGGGGCGTTGACTGCATCTACCATGCAGTTGAGCCAGAGGTCGGGAGCATGCATCTCCACCTCAAACCCGGGGTGAATGCTGCTCGGTGGCAGAAGGTCTCATTGTACCAGAGCTATGCCCCCGAGGGGCCAGACTTGTAAGCCCTGTGGGTGATGTCTGCATATTTGAGGAAATCAGCGGTTCAGGCAGGGAAGGCCTGGATCATGACACTTATCATGTTGAACTCCCCGCTCATGTCCATTGCCACCCTGTGTTTCATGTTTCCCTGGTAAAACCCTTCACCTGCCTCTCTTTCCAGCTCCTTCACCTCCTCCTCCATTGTGTGATGTGTCAGATGTCCCTGAGTATGAACTCAAGGCAATATTGGACTCCAAAAGGTCAGGAGGTACCCTATACTACCTGATAGACTGGAACGGGTATGATGCCTCTGAATGCTTGTGGGAGCCAGCATCCCAGGTCCACGCCCCTCGCCTCATCTGGCTTTTCCATGCCTGTTTCCCCTTTAAACCTGGCTCCTCAGGAGGGGAGACTTGGGGGTGTGTGCTTTCAGGACCTGCTACCATCAGGGACATTCCCTGGCCCTTGGGGGCCATGATCATGGTCGGAGAGCTACATGTACCCCTCAGGGCACACAAGGCCAGACTGCCCCAAGCACAGCACCAGATGCAGCAGTGCAGCTAGCAGGGGCAGACAGCGGGATACAGCATACGCCGCTGAGAGACAGGGGGGCGGGCCCACAGCAGCGCCATAATGCTCAGCACGCATACGTGCACAAATGGAGCAGGGCTTAGGGATGGGTGAACGCGGTTTGGAAGTTCGGAGTTCGAACTGAACTCAGTCTGTTCAGTCAACTGAACCGAACCTCCGAACTGAACTTGAATTTCAAACCGAACCGAACCGAATTTCCGAACTCTGTTCTGTTTGTCCATCCCTAGTGGCAACACACACCAAAAAACCTGGTTTTGAGTGGCTGAACTTGGTTCGGAAGTTCGGAATTCGACCGAACTTGGTCTGTTCGGGTGACCGAACCGAACTTTCGAACCGAACAAGAATTTCAAACAGAACCAAACCGAAACGAATTTCCGAACTTGAATTTCAAACCAAACCAAACCAAAACGAATTTCCGAACTCCATTCTGTTCACCCATCCCTAGCAGGGCTACGCCTAGATAAGGAGAGCTCAGTCAGCACAGCGTCACTGGTGATCAGTGATGTTGTGAGACTGGCCCCCTGTGTGATTCAGAGCTACAGAGAGGATTCAGTGAAGATTGAGAGTGAGCGAGAGTGAGAGTGAATGTTGTAGGTATTGAAGGGTTAAGTGTGTGTGTGAGCTTGAGTGTGGGAATGGTAGGCTTGGGTGATTCACTTGTGGTTGCTTGGGACAGATTGGGCTAGAATGTGTGGTGACGACTCGCACTCTTCCACCTCATAGTGTGGGACCTTCCTTCCCTCAATCCCTGCGTGTGACCATGACCTGTTCCTTCTCCCTACATCCCTAGGTTGGTACCCCATTTCCCTCATGCCTCTACACCATTCTCCCCCCTTCCCCAATCACTGTGTGCAAGAGAGTGGTGCACGGCATGGTTACAATGTGAGAGTGCAAACATCTGGTGAAAGAGTGGAGGCTTCGATCAGGGCCTGTTGTTCTCCCCCCTGTGATGATCTGACCTCATCCCTATTGGGATATTTAGGGCCTTATACGATCCTGAGGTTTTTTTTTATCCCGTTGATACGAGAAGCCCCAGGAGTGTCTCAGTGAGTGTTAGTGTGTGGGTCTTGTACACCTCCACGGGCCCATCTTCCCCCTTCCTACCCCTCTCCTAACAAACGGGGAATCTCACTCACACAAGGCCAAGGGAAGGAAACCCCAGGAGTGGAGGGGCGGGGGAGGGTAGGCACACAGTAGCACAAGCACCCTCCATTCACTCACACACTTATACCAGGGAAGCTGGTTTAACCACAGGGAAACACACACACTAACAACATACACGTTTAGCAACAACAAGTATCCAGCTATCTCACACACAGGGTCCAGTTTCTTGTGAGGATTACCAGCGCTGGGTGCCTCCCAACGCTGGCTAATGTACTGGTGGCTCCACCCCTCTGCGTGCCGTGCAGACCCCTCTGCTTTTGTGCCTGCTTCGATGTGTAGCCAGTAGGGAACTGCCTACTTGCATAAAATTTTGTTCATCATTCAGATAAATCAGAAATCCAGATGCAAAATATACTGGACTTACATACATCATATGTTATTTTTAGTATTCCCAGAAGGACACCAGAGCTACAAATCAACCAGCAGATTATGGTGGAACCAAGGAGCACTGGCAGAATTATGATCAGGGGCAGAGGAGGCAGGGGGTGGGGGGATGAAAAGCTGCTTTGCTCCATTTCTTTCTGATGTGTCCATGCCCCTTTTCAGAGCATCATGATGGTCAGAAGGGTGAGGACCAGGTGGAAGCAACTGCACACTTGCCCCCACGCTTACTAGGGATGGGTGACCGCGGTTCAGAAGTTCAGAGTTGGGACCAAACTCAGTCTGTTCAGTCGACCGAACCGAACTTCCAAACCGAACTCGAATTTCAAACCGAACCGAACCAAACCGAATTTCCAAACTCCATTCTGTTCGCCCATCCCTAGTGACAACACACACCAAAAAAACTGGTTTTGAATGGCTGAACTTGGTTCGGAAGTTTGGAATTTGACCAAACTTGGTCTGTTTGGTCAATCGAACTGAACTTCCGAATTGAACTTGAATTTCAAACCGAACCAAGCCAAACCGAATTTCTGAACTCCATTCTGTTCACCCATCCCTAACGCTTACAGTACAAGGAATGGGACAGAAACATAGCTTTCAAATCTGTGACAAAAATAATGGGAGAGAGAGCACAATTGATTGACTTTCTAAAATTAAACTATTTGACTTATTTACTATGTGACAAAGGATACAGCATTATGTGGCAATGCAGGATACATAAATCCAACTCAAAAGTCAGCATACAACTTTTTTTTCAGGTAACAGAGGTTTTGACCCCTGGGTTAGAGGATAACTTACTCAACACCTGTCTGAGATAGTACTTGTCATAGGAGCACTAAATTTAAGGCTTGATGCTCAGATGTACTGAGTAGACATTTTTGGGAGCCTACAGTGTAGAGTACCCATTTAAACATGAGCCCCTTTTCCTTATGCAGACATGCCTCAGGGATACACAGGAAACAGGAAGTGTCTTTGCAACACAGGCACTGCCTACTGGCCAAAGACTCCCAAATACTCCAGCCTTCCAGGTCTCCAGTCTTCCAGTTATCTAGCCCCACGGTTCTGCTGCTGTCCAGGTACCACATCTCTAGTGGTGTTGCATAGGGTAGCTATAACTCCCCTTTTAAAGAGGACACATATGAAAAATACATGTTGCAGGGCTGCACTGGAACCAGTGCTGCCCTACATGCATTTTTATGTCTCCTCTTTTAAAGGGTAGATATGGCCAGCCATGAGGACTCGGCCTCTGCACCAGGCTGAACAGGGTGACCCCAGCTAGGCCCTGACAGCCAGCCCCTACTGTTTAAGAGGAAGGTGCAAGAACTCACAGAGTAGCTGGGTGTAAGACAATCTTAAAAATTGCTTTCAGCTTTAGTAAAGCTGAAATGAATGTCCATGGCAAATAACTTATCCAACAAATTATGATAAAGCGGATATGAAGCGCTATTCATTCCCACTTCATTTGGATATCTGTTTTAGTTATTTAGGTTTGATCATTTCAGTATTTTGGTACTTTGTTTTAGTACTAACTGGTACCCAAAAAATCCCAAAATAATGCTAAATAGTTCCAAAATAATGCAACATAGTCCCAAAATAAAGTAACAAATAGCCAAATATGTGAAACAAAGGGAACAAATATCCAAAGTATCTGAAATGAAATACCAAAAATGGTGAATAAACTAGGGATGGGCGAACGCAGTTCGGATGTTTGGAGTTTCGACCGAACTCGGTCTGTTCGGATGTCTGAACCGAATGTCTGAACCGAACTCTCGAATGACCGAACAGTTCGGTTGTATTCGGATGAGTTCGGGGGCAGGAAAAACATCTTTTCAGGGCCAAAAATTAGATTTCGGCTTCAGTTCGGTTTCGATAGCGCTATTTTTTACTGTTTGGCCAAGTTCGGCCAACCCGAAGTCGGCTGAACCGAACCATCGAACCCAAACTCAGGTTTTGAACTGAACGACCGAATATCTGGACATTCGAACCGCATTCTGTTCACCCATCCCTAGATTAAACAAATATTGTTTCAGACATAGATAATTATTTGGATATTTGGTGCACTATCTGGAAATGCAATTATATCTGCAAATATATCATCAGCTATTTGTTTCAACTCTAGTCTTTAACTCTCAAGCACAATAGTTTATATGCCTTTCCAAATCTTAGGTAATATTAACTAACTATTATAACTCTGGCTATTAATATGGAAATCTAATCCTCCTTTGCATCTTATTTAAGTAAAACCCTGAGTGTCAACATTTTGAGCCAAAGGTCATGACAGGGTGAATTCTTTTGAGAGGACAGCAGCCCAGCCATTTAGGATGGCTAGTGAGCCAATTAAGGATGGCTGAGTGCTCTCAGCTGGGGGGGGGGGACAAGAAGCCATTGACTAGGGAGGAGGAAGAAGATGTAATATTGAGCAAAGAGCTCAGATGGGGATCAACAGGGAGAGGCAAGGGCTATAGCAAAAGGGATTGCTTGTGGGGTTAGAGTTCACTGTCATAAGCAGGATGGGGCCAGCCACCTGGAAGCTTAACCCAAGACCCTGAATCACACAGGGCCTCCTTGGTGCTGGCTGACCAAGAGGATCATCCAGAAGGTTCCGAGGTTCAGGAGCCCAGCTTGGGACCTGTCCCAATTAGGAGCTGTTGTGAAAGTGTGCCTTGATTTTGTGCTGTGCACCTTTTATATTGACAATAAATTCACAGGATGGTGAATGTTGAGTTTCTTTGTAGCTCTACTCATCCAAAGAAGTAGAAACTGTAAGGTCTGTCCTGAAGCATACGTTCTCTTTCATAACCATTTGTTACTGAAGTGGAACTCTCATCCACAGCCGGTGGTGCAAACATACCTACTTGTATACTGAACAGCAGGAAGTCATACCTTCTGCTTTGTTGTGAAGAAGCAAGCTGAGGATTTAAACACAGGCATTGAGGCCTCCCATTTTATAGAATTTTCTCCTTTGGTTTCTGGAAACACTTTTTAATAGGGAGGCATTATACTTTTCAAATTTGTTCTGACAAATAGTCTGAGGCCAAATTTGTGTTTATAGGGAGAAAAGTACAGCAGGAGATTCCAGTTGAATGTACTCTCAATCCAGTCTTTTAGAAAGACTGAACAAAATCGGTGATCTAACTTATAATACCAAGAGACAGTATGTTATTTAGGGAAGAATAATTGCTAGAGCAGGACCTGGTTTGCTTACCCTATTAATTTTTTCACATGATACTGGCTTATCATTATATGTTGACAGATTGCAAACCATGGAATTTATCTTCAAACACAAGCCTTTATTTTGTTAGGGCCTAGTTCCAAAAGACTAGTAAACTTATTTGGTAAATGACTGTAATTATTTTTTCATTCCCTTGTCCATGGTGGGAAGTACAAGTGTGCTGGATAATTACAAAGGGATTTGTCCACTCCGTAATTTGAGTGAATGGCCCGTCTGTGTTGTTTCTCCCTTGGATGCCAACCTTTCAGGTTTAGACTCGTCAGACACTGAGTAAATTGTATCTGTTCAACAGTTCACTGATTACAGAGCTGCTAGGGGTACGAGAAGACTTGCAGGTGTAATGGTCCCTATAAATTATCCCTAACCGCTCTAAAATAGAAGTAAATACCTTGCAATCCTTTCCCCATAATCAATCTATTGCCTCCTTTTGTTGCAATCTTTTCAAAAGTTAAAATCTCCATTAAGACTGAAAGATCCTGACTTAGTAGTTAAGATTTTTAAAGTAAATAGTTCATATTTGCCATGGTTAAAGGGCAACCTGAGCACCCATATGAACCTACCTCACCGTTCTTAGGTTCATAGAATTTGTTTGACAAAAGGGACCATCATGCTTAAGTCCAACTTTCTAGAAACACAGGCCAAAGAATTTACTTTGTTGGACAATTCTTCTATCAAGTCCAAAATTTTAGCTTGTGCTATGTTATCTGTTAGTTAAGAAACCCACTCTTGAATTTAAAAGATGTCAAGTGATAAGAGAACCAACACTATTTCTAGGTAAATTATTTCAATAGTTACCCTTGCTGTTAAAAAGTACATACATTTTGTCTAGTCTGACTTTGGCTAGCCTCATCTTTCATCCATTGCCAAGCAATCTTAATCAATGTTAACATAAGAATAGCTGTACTGGTTCAGACCAATGGTTCATCTAACCCAAGCATTCTGTCTCTACTTTAGAATAGTGAACAGGAGATCACAATGGAGTTGAATTACTCCTTCTATTCATTCCCAGCCCCCTGACAGTCAGAGGACACATCCCCTAACCAACTTGATTCATAGCCATTTATGAACCTACCCTCTAAGAATGTATCCAATGCCCCCTAGTTCTAGAATACTTAACTCACCTGAACACTCTGCTGCTGAGTGGTACAAATACATCATCCATGCTTTCATCACCTCAAAACTGAACGATTGCAACGCGCCCTACATGGGGCTACCCTTGGTGATGGTCCAGAGACAGTTAGTGCAGAACGTGGTGGTCCATCTCCTTACGGGGACGGGTCGCCACGAACACGTTACATGACTGCTCCGTTCTTTGCACTGGCTACCCATAGTTTTCCGGGTCTGATTCAAGGTGTTGGTTTTGACCTATAAAACCCTGCTTTTTTTTTTACTTACTTATTTTTTATTTACAAAAGACTTCTATCCCTCACCCTCCTGCACCTCGGCAGCTCGGGGCAGCGAACAACATAAAATCATAACAATAAAACCATCAACTACAATATATAAAATACATAAAATGGACATATAAAATGGCAGCTAGCAAATAAAGCTAGCTTCCTGTACCTCTGATACATCCACTGTCATAAATACAGCATCGAGATCATGGTGAATCTGGGCGATTTTATCTGCAAAAAAATCAGCAAACATGTCACAGCGGGCACTGGAAAATTCCAGTTCCAGGTGGAGAGAGGCCAAACTGACCAGCCTCTGCACCACCCGGAAAAGCTCTGCTGGATGTGATTTTGCAGATGCGATGTGGGCAGCAAAGAACTTCTTCTTTGTTGCCTGTACCGCAACAGCATAAGCTCTTAAACTAGCTTTATGCTGCAATTGGTCAGCTTCAGCACGAGGCGGGTGCCACCGGCGCTCCACCCGCCATCCATCCTGCTTCATCCGTTGCAGGTCCTACATAAACCACGGTGACCCCTGCTGTCAGCTCTCTGTGTCCTGCCTATCTGCATGATTGCCTCACACCCTGGGTCCTGGATCAGCCCCTGTGGTCGGCTGGGGGCACCGTCCTGAAAGTCCCCTGGGTATCTCGGGTGTCGACGATGAGGAGGGTGTTCTCTGTGGCCACACCAAGGCTGTGGAACTCCCTCCTAATGGAGGTTCACCTGGCTCTAGACCATCCCTCTTTCCACAGACAGTGTAAGACCTTGCTGTTCCTTCAGGCTTTTGGTGAGGGAGACAGGTGGAGGGTTGGGAGGGGGAAGGGAGGGGTTTTTTTGCTCCACCTTGGGGTATGTTTTATATTGAATGTATAGTGTTATTTGTATTTTATTTATTGATGTATTATTTATGTTTATATTATATGTTTATATTATATTTTTATATGATTTTAATATGTTGTGAGCCACCCTGAGCTACTGTGGCAGAAGGGGGCGGCCAAGAAATCCAAATAAAATAAATAAATAAATACATGTATTGTAGGTACTTTGGGATAAAATGAGATAAATTCTTCAAAATAAGCTACATCGCAGAAACGTGCTTTTACAACTGGGTTCCTTTTCTCATTTGAACAATGATAATCCTACATACCACTTTTTATGGGGAGTTTAAGGGGTGAATGCCTTGTTTCTTCAAAATTCCTTTACGTTGCTAGTGCCAGGACATCCCTGTCAATGAGGAAATGGGGACCTTGGTGAAACAGTTAAACAAACATATAGTTATTGTTGGGCTTTGGGAAAGGATATTAGATTACATACCAGGAGAGCACACCATGTCTGTCTTCAGCATTCAAGAAGCTTTGGCTCTCCATTTTCCTGTAGAGCCATGTTTAGTTTTGATTACAAAGCACCCAGAAGTTTAGTTTATTTATCTAAGCATTACTCTAATATAAACTCAGTTCTGTCCTAAGTTATACAGAATAGAACTCCAGGGAAATGCACTTGTATGACTGAGAACAGACTTACTTGGGGACATTATTATTTCACTATGTGCTTGTATTATTTGTATGCTCAGGATGCTCTAAATGTCTTTCAGGAAATACTTGGGGTTTTAAAAATGTATATATTTTATTATGGAATAGCCTGTTGTGTGCGTCCTGATCGATAACTAAGGCAGAAGTTTCTATCAGCAGCAATGGCAGAGGCACAGAGCTGAGGAGTTGGAGGAAGCAGGAAGCAGAGGTTATGGATGAATGTTAAGTTTTAGGAAGACAGAGCAAAAAGTCTATGAGGCATAGAGAAAATAGACTGGACTAGAGTAAGTTTGGCTGGAATGAGATTGAGACGGGAGAACATAGAGGGAGTCTGAAAGGTGGTCGAGGACTGAGAGAGATGGAACCAGAGCTGAAAACGAAACAGAGACATAGATTGAAAAGATAAGAAAATTTATGAAGGAGAGAGGGTGCTAAGGGAGAGAAGACAGAGTTCAAATGATCATAAATGAGAGAAGAGAAGGTCAAATGTAAAGAAAAAAGGAGGTAAATAAATGAATACAAGTGGAATGGAAATCAAATTACTATGGCTGAATCAAATATCTGAAGCAATTTTAATAGACTCCTAGGGCTTGAAGAGACCACAAAGATCACAAGTCGAAGCTCCTGCACTAGAGCAGAACTAACTAGACCTAAACCAACCAGCAAAATTTTATCCTCCCTTTCATATTTCATATTCCCTCAGGAGGTTGTTGTTCCATGGCCCATATGTTCTTACAGTTAGCAATTTCTTCCTAATATGTAACCTAAATCTGCTTCTCTACAAAGGAAACCAATTTTCTCTTGTCCTTCTGCAGTGGTAGTTATTCTTCATCTTGCTTTTAAATGACTATCACATTCATCCTTAGTTCTCTTTTCTCTGGTTTAAATGTACCCAACTCCTTCAATCTTTATGTATATGACTTGCAGTCCAAACTCTAATTGTCACATACCTCCCAACATTTTGGCTGGCCAAAGAGAGGCAAGTCTTGCTCCCTTGGCCAGGGGAGTAGCTAGGTTGGAATGGGCCCAGGCGCAATATATGGACTCCTCCCCTCCCCCCCCCCCC
>QEPC01008452.1:143504-159040 GCA_003113815.1 Sphenodon punctatus | reverse complement strand
TGGAGAGGGTCCAGGGAGGAGTTGGCAGAGAGGAGGTCCAGGCAGCGGGAGTAGACGACACGTTCCAGAAGCTTCAAGGCAAAGGGAAGGAGGGAGACTGGCCGGTAACTAGAGGGGTCAGATGGGTCCAGGGTGGGCTTTTTGAGGATGGGGGAGACAGTGACATGCTTGAAAGCAGAGGGGAAGGAGTCTTTGGAAAGGGAGAGATTGATGGCATGTAGAAGTGGGGGGGGCGACAGTGGGAGCAATAGTGATTAGGAGGCGGGAGGGGATTGGGTCAAGGGGGCAGGTGGAGGGGTTGGAATAAGAGAGCAGAGTGGAGATTTCCTCAAGAGAGGCAGGAGGGAAGGATGTGAGGAGATAGGGGGAGGGGGCGGTATGGGAACGGGAGGAGGAGGTGTGTGGTGGCAATGTCCTGACGGATCTTGTCAATCTTTGAGGTGAACAACGATGCAAGATCCTGAGCAGCAAGGGAAGAGGACGGAGGAAGGCAGGGGTTTTAAGAAGGGAGTCGAAAGTAGAGAAGAGGCGGCGAGGGTCGCGAGAGAAAGATTTGATCCTGAAGGCATAATAGCATTGTCTAGTGATGCCCCCCCATCTTCCCTCCCTCATTTGGAGGGGGGGGTTAGTCAGGATAAAATGGAGTGATGAGCTTCAATTGACCTTTCTAGACTTTATTCAGCAGGTAGTGGTAAGAGATCTGGTGGAAGGGATGGTTAATGGAAGGGAGGACTTGAGGGGCAATTATGATCAATTACTGGGCCTATTGGCCCCGCTGCTAGCTGTTAGGAAGGTGGTAGGTTATCATAAGAAGCGGGTCCCACCTTGGTTTAATGATGAGTGTAGATGTTTGCGGAGTAGGCTATGCAGGGTAGCAAGGAGGGTAAGGGGTGATCCGTTCCATGCTAATAGACACGAGTTAGTCGATATCCGTAGGACTTATCATGTTCTGGTGGCATCAAAGAGGTTGGCCTTTCAGAAGGAAGGCTGGGAAAGATTACTGGCAGCGGCTTTACAGTAAGACTCAAAACAGTTTTGGGACTGTATACGCTTCAAGGCAAATAAGAACAAGGGAGCCCTAATACAGGCAGAGAGCTGGGTCAAATTCTATGCGGAAATTTTTTCTAAGAGCGGGGAATCTACTGTTCCTCTGCCGGCTAGCAATTGCCTCCCGGTTTGGCCACCGGTCTCAAAGGAGGAGGTGGTGACCTTCATAGGAAAATTGAAATCAGGGAAGGCCCTGGGGGAGGATATTATCCCTCCTGAATTACTAAAATGTAATCCTGAGTGGTGGGTAAACTTTTTGGCTCCATTATTCTCTGAAATCAATACTTCTGGAGCTATACCTAAGTCATGGCATAAAGGAATTGTTGTGCCCATCTTCAAGAAGGGAGATCCTTCCCAACCCAGGAATTACAGACCCATATGCCTTCTAAGCGCTATAGGAAAGTTGTACTCATGTTTCCTTTTGGAAAAGTTATGGATGTGGATGGATGAGAGCAGAATATTGGAACTTGAAAAGGTGGGGTTCCAATGGGGGAAATCCACATTGGACCAGGTTCTTGTCCTCTCTCTCCTTACCAAAAAGTGTGTGAACCATCTAGGGAAATGTTTCCTATGTTTCATAGACCTGTCTATGCATTCAATTCGATCGACAGAGAAAGACTGTGGTTGAAGTTAAGAAGTTAAGATGACTGTGTCATCAGCATACAGGAGGGCTGGGATTCTCCTGGTGCCAATCACTGGGTCATCGGTATTTAACTTCTTGAGGTAGGGGATGATGTCATTTAGAAAGAGGTTAAACAGAAGGGGGGCCAATAGGCACCCCTGCCTAACCCCCTTGTCAACCCGAACTTCCTCCGACAAGGAGAACGGACACGGATGGAATTCTCGCCATGCATTTTTATTAGCAGATACAATAGTCTGCGGTCCATAGATGTTGATGTTGATCAACATCTATGGACCGGGCAGAGGCAGGGCGGGCAGCCCAGAGGTTGGGGCCAGGAGGGAGCAGATGGGGGGTGGAGGGATCAGCTATAGGGGTGGTTCACCCCCCCTGCCCTGCCAAGTATGAGGATGGATCAGGGTCCAGGGGGGCTGATGCTGCTGAACACAAGGTCTGTAGTGAACAAGGCCCCAGTTATCCGGGATCTCATTCTGGATCGGGTGGCAGACCTTGTGTGCATTACAGAGACCTGACTGGATGCGGGGGCTGGACCAGTTCTGGCGGACCTCGTGCCGGCCGGGTATGCTGTGCAGCACCAGCCTCATATGGTGGGTCGGAGGGGAGGTGTAGCTATTATTTTTAGGAAGGACTGGCCAGTTAGGAGATATCCAGTCCAGGAGATTCCAGGTGTGGAGGCCCTCCATGTGGTGTTTGATTTGGCTGGGGGCAAGCTTGGGATTCTGCTGGTATACTGGGCCCCTTCTTGTCCGGCAGCATCACTTGCTGCTCTAGCAGAGCTGGCCTCGGAGGTAGTGCTGGACTCCCCCAGGATCGTGGTCCTTGGGGACTTGAACACTCATGTCAATGTCGGCCTTGTGCGAGGCGAGTGGGAGTTCATGGCCACCATGGCAACCATGGACTTGTCCCAAGTAGTCAACTGCCCGACTCATGTGGGGGGGCATATCCTTGACCTGGTCTTCTGTTCTGGTCTTGAGGTGGGTGGTCCGTTAGTGGGGGATGTGAGATCTGTGCCCTTGTCATGGGAGGACCATTATCTCCTGCAGACCAGCCTCCTAGTGCACCCCCTCCAGAAGGGGAATGGACCATCTAGGTTGGTCCACCCTCAGAGACTGATGGAACCGCAGCGGTTCCAGGAGGCTCTGAGGGAGTTATCCCTGGACCCTGATGGCCACTCTGTCAATGTGCTGGTACAGCATTGGAAAATCTGGGGGTGGCCATCGATAGGGTGGCTTTGAGATGTCTCCTGCCCCCATCTCGTCGCCGCAGACCCCCTTGGTTTACTGAGGGGCTGCAGTGTATGAAGCGGGTAGGCAGGAGACTAGAGTGACGCTGGCGTCGGACTTGCTCTGAATCTGATCAACTTCTCCATAGGATCCATTTGCGGTCCTATGTTGAGGCTGTGAGGACAGTAAAGAAGGAATTCTTTGCTGCCCTCATAGTGTCTGCAAAGTTGCATCCAGCGGAACTCCTCTGAGTGGTGCGGTGGCTGGTTAGTCCAGCCTCTCTCCGCCTGGACGGGGACTTGTCCCAGGCCCGCTGTGAGGAGTTTGCCACCTACTTTTCAGACAAGATCACTCAGATCCAGAGTCACTTCAACACCGGGTTAGATGCAGTTGGAGAGGAGTGTGAGGTTATGGAGGCACCATCTGGTTGATCTTTATCGGACGAGCTTCAGGAAGTGACGCCGGCCAATGCAGTGGATGTCTTGGGGTCTGTTCGAGCCACAAGTTGTGAATTAGATCCGTGCCTGTCCTTTTCGGTAAAAGCTTCCAGGGAGACATTAGGGTCAGTTCTGGCGAGGGTGGTTAACGCGTCCTTTCGGCAGGGGAGGTTGTCGCCCAGTCTCAAGGAAGCTGTGGTGCGCCACCTACTGAAGAAGCCTTCGCTGGATGTAGACACACTCGCCAGTTACTGTCCTGTCTCTAATATTCCCTTTTTAGGGAAGGTTATTGAACAGGTGGTGGCTCTGCAGCTCCAGCACATCTGGACCGTATCGATTTCCTTGACCCTTTTCAATCTGGATTCGCCCTGGCTATGGCACTGAGATGGTGATGGTGGCTTTGGTGGACGATCTTCAGCGGGAGATGGATGCAGGATGTTGTACATTCTTGATCCTGTTAGATCGCTCGGCCGCTTTTGATACCATGGACTGCTGCTGAGATGGCTGCAAGACCTGGGTGGTCTGGACGGAACTGTCCTTGGGTGGTTCCACTCATTCCGATCAGGGAGAAGCCAGTTGGTAGTACTGGGGGATGAAACATCTAGCCCCTGAGCCTTGACCTGCAGCATTCCGCAGGGTTCGATCCTGTCTCCGCTTTTGTTTAATGTATATATGCAGTCCCTGGGGGAGATCTTGAGAGGGTTCGGGGTGCGATGTCACCAATATGCTGATGATACTCAGCTGTACCTCTAATTTTTGACAGACCCAGGTCCCGCTGTCTCATTGATTTCCCAATGTTTGGAGACTATGGTGGATTGGATGGGGCAGAGCAGACTGAAGCTCAATCCTGATAAGATGTAGGTGATGGTGATGGGAAGGGCAGGGGAGGTGCCTCTGGGGGGTGGGTCTGCCCTCCCATAGCCCAGCAGGTTTGGAGTCTGGGGGTGATGTTGGATACGGGCCTCCGTCTGGATCGGCAGGTGGAGGTGGTGGCTAAAGCCGCCTTCCACCAGCTGTATCTGGTGCGGAGGCTGCACCCATCCAGGCCTGACCTGGCCACTCTTATTCATGCCTTCATCACCTTGAGGCTAGACTACTGCAACCCACTCTACGTGGGGCTTCCCTTGGTTCTGGCTCGGAGGCTGCAGCTGGTGCAGAATGCAGTGGCCCGTCTCCTTACGGGGACGAGGCAATGAAAACATAT
Source organism: Sphenodon punctatus (assembly GCA_003113815.1). Taxonomy (NCBI): domain Eukaryota; kingdom Metazoa; phylum Chordata; class Lepidosauria; order Sphenodontia; family Sphenodontidae; genus Sphenodon; species Sphenodon punctatus. The sequence goes on along the minus strand of QEPC01008452.1, from coordinate 154,489 downwards.
CACACCTGTGCTCCGCACTCTGCACTGGCTGCGTATAGCGTACCGAGCCAGATTCAAGGTGTTGGTTTATAAAGCCCTATACTGTATGGGCCCCTCATACCTTGGGGATCACCTCACCTTCTGCGCCCCAGGGAGGCCCCTGCAGTCTGCTGGGGGCACCTTCCTGGAGGTCCCCCGTGTTAAACAGGGGGCCACGATGGAGAGGGCGTTCTTGGTGGCCGGACTGTCGCTTTGGAACTCCCTCTCAGAGGAATCTCACCTGGCCCCGGGTCTGATGGCTTTTCACCGAGCCTGTAAGACCTGGCTGTTCGCCCAGGCCTTCGGAGGGGAGGGTGGGAGAGTAGGGTAGGGAGGGGCAATGTTTGGGGGGGTAGTTTTAAATTATTTATATTGTGGTTTTATGTATTTTATTATTGTTTTATTTGTTGTGAGCCGCCCCGAGATGCTGTAGGCATGAGGGGGTGGCCAATAAATGTAAATAAATAAATAAGAGCGGGGGAGCTGGGTGACCTATGTCTTTTCTTATCCATCCCTTTGAAAGGAGCACAGATCTCAGTAGAAGAAAATTCCCAGCAGCTTCCCACGGCCAGCGCCTAAGGTTGTGCACACAAGGGCACGCCCTTGCACGGGCAGCCCTTAGGTGCGACGCCCCCGGCACACACCTATGGCATGGCCATAGGCATTAGGGTCACTTAAGAGCCCTGCAGGTGGAAGTAATAAAGCAGGTGGGCCCTGGGCTCAGGCAGTTCTGGTGTAATTAATGGTTCAGTGTAAGGGCAACACAGGCACAACTCTCAGAGGCTCAGATGCATGCACCCGAGGTGCTGCCACAGAGAACAGTCCCCTAATAGTGACCCCTTGCCTCTACAGCACAAACGAGTCCACATTGCTGGCAACAGTCTCTTCGGCATCTTTGTCACCAGAAGCTCTCTCCTTTTGCTGAGCTCTCGTGCAATTCCTCATCCTGCTGTCTCCAAACTAATACTCTTCCTCTATTAAAATCAATGGTGCGACCACACCTAGAATATTGTGTGCAGTTTTGGTTGTCCCATCTCAAAAAAGACATAGCTGAACTAGAAAAGGTGCAGAGAAGGGCAACGAGAATGATAAAGGGTATGGAACAGCTTCTGTACAAAGAGAGGCTTGACAAGCTGAGTCTCTTCAGCTTAGAGAAGAGAAGACTGAGAGGGGACATGATAGGGGTTTATAAAATTTTGAGTGGTGTGGAATGAGTAGATAGGAAACGATTATTTACCCTCTCAAATAGTAGGAGAACTAGGGGACACTCCACGAAACGAGCTGCCGGCAGATTTAAAACAAATAAAAGGAAGTACTTTTTCACTCAACGCATAATTAACCTGTGGAATTTGTTGCCAGATGATGTTTCCAGGGCCAGTAGTATAGCTGGGTTTTTAAAGGACTTGATAAGTTCTTGTAGGGTAAGTCCATTAATGGCTATTAACCAAGTAGCTTACAGGAAGAACTTCTTACTGTCGGGAGCTGAGAGTGAACAACGGGGAATGGATTGCCCATTGTGACTGTTGGTTCTTCTCCCATGCGATCGGAGGAAAGGATGCTGGGCTTGATGGACCATTGGTCTGACTCAGTATGGCATTACTTATGTTCTTAATGTAGCGCCAGCCTGAAAGGCTCAGGCGCACATAATAGGGTTGGATCACATCTTGAGTTGGAACTAATGGATGCATAGCTGCTAGCCCAAAGGAGGACAGCATCTACAAGAGCACAGATACTGGCCCACTGGAAACTGGGAACCTAGGTGGCTAAGTGGGGCCACCTAGGGTATGGCTAGGCCAGCCCTAAGGCTTGAAAGGCAGAGCTGAACCCTCAGTCTGAGAGATCACCAGGGAAAGGCAGGGGCTCTGCTTCACAAGGACTGAGTCAGCCCAGCAGTTGCCCTGGATGAGCCTGACTTCAGGAGGGACTGTGCGTGGCCAGGAGGAAGGGACTGGAAAGGACTTGAGGGTCTGGCCGAGAGAAATTGTGCTGGGTGAGAGGAACCTCTGTGGAAAGGCATGTAGACATGGACTGTGATTAAGCAAACTACTGGTGATGGGCTTGGCCCTTTGTATAATAAAGGTTACTTGAAGAAAGATCCCACATGGGTTGGGTCACTGGGGTGCGGATCCTGTGAAGACTCACCACTCATTGCCTGGACCTGTTACTTCATCTAATCTGAAAGCTGTCCCTAATGCAGTCTCTCAGTCCGTCATGATCATGAGCCCACTTGGTTCCTGATCCCCATGTTGAGAATACCTCTTCTATGTAATATGAAGAGAGCAACGCTTGCAGTAGACTTTCACCTTAAGTCATCTTCCCCCTGATTGTTGACACTGGGCAAGAGTGTGTGTTCTGCTCCAACCCCATCTCTCATGGAATACAGTTTTTATAATTTTATATTGTGATTTCAGTTTGAAGTGCTTATAATTCTTGCCTAGTTCACCGTCACAAAAACCCTGCAGGGTAGATCATTATTATTCCCATTTTACAGATGGCGAACCAAGGCTGATAGATAGTGACCTGTTCAAGGCCACTCAGTGAATTCATGTCTAAAATGGGATTTTAACCCTGGTCTTCCAGGCCCAAGTCTGTAACCACTACGTTACTGTGGCCCTTTTTGTCTGATTGTATTTTTTCTGACTTGTCCATCAATGTATTTAATCTTGTTGTCACTTTTCTGAACTTAAGTAGATAAATAAAATTAAAAAGGGAGGGTAACAAGGCAGGGAAGAAATATCAGACCAAAACTATGTAAAGTAAAGCAGACAAGGCATTAAAAAACATCAGACATATACATGTACCTTACCCAGAAAAACAGCTATTAAGAGCTGGAGGCTGTTCACATGCTCAGGGGTAGCAAAGATCAGTTAGAGCTAATTCAAAGCTCCACTGTGTTGGTTAATAAACTTTTGGAAGGTAACCAAGCTAGCTCCTGCTCTGTGTTCTATAACCAAACTGCTTAAATTACTCTTTTCTTATGCGACCCTTTTTATAGTAATTACATCTTTATAAGGATGAGCTTTTCTCCCCCCACCCCACCCCCTTGAGATTTCTACAAGTGAAATCTTTCCACTGAGAGGTCCTTAAACTTCTTCTTTGCCCTGTTTGAGATTAGCATCTGTAGAGGATTCTGCAGGTGCCTAATTGATTTCAAAGTCCTTTGAAAGCCCTTGGCATCTCTCACTGTTTATCAGTCTTCATTTCACAGGCAGCAAAGCAGCTTTTAGCACAGATTATCGTAGAGTACATCAGAGTGGGTTGCTTGCACTTCTCTTTAACTCTGCATATGTCTGCTTGAAACAAATGCCCTTTTCTTATTGCACTGTAAAGTTTCTCATTTTGGAATGCCACTCCCCATTATCTTTATCTTAGAATAATTGTACTCATATTTTACTACATAATGATTCCCCACCCCCAAATCATAGAGCAGCGATTTGAAATGGAACTCTACCATCCAATTTATATTGATCAAGAGACATAATACCTGTAAATTTTCCCTTATAGTAGCAGGCTTGCTTTATTAAGCCATTTTCCATCTGGATCAGAAATGATAATGGCTTCATCAGTATAATAGGTTCAGCATGGTCTGGCCATGAGTTTTCACAGGAGCAGACCCACACATAATGCAGCTGTTCCTTTAGCCAAGTGCTGTTTGTTTATACTTTTTATTTATTTATTTAATTTATTTATAGTAAAATTTGTATGCTGCCCCCTCCTGCTAAAAGCATCTTGGGGCAGCTAACAACATGTTAAAAACAGATTTAAACAAATACTAAATACAATTAAAATGGAATAAAAACACTTCCCCCTCCCTAACGGAACCCACCCACCCCATCTCCCTCAGGAAAGGCATGGCAGAACAGCCAGGTCTTACATTGTCTTTGAAAAGAGGGGAGGTTGGTGGTCAAACGGACCTCCAATGGGAGGGAGTTCCACAGCTGCGGCATGATCACAGAGAACGCCCTCCTCAAGGTCGACACTGAAGAAACCCAGGGGACCTTGAGGAGGACGCCCCCGGCTGACCGTAGAGGCCGATCCAGGACCCAGAGGGTGAGACTGCCCTGCAGTTAGGTGGGGCCCAGCCCATTTAGGGCTTTAAAGGTCAACACTAACACCTTGAATTGGGCCCAGAAAACTATCAGCAGCCAGTGCAGAGAATTAAGTACTGGTGTAATGTGCTCGCATTGGCTCGTCCCCGTAGGAGACGAGCCATCACATTCTGCACCGGCTGCAGTCTCCGAACCAGCAGCAAGGGTAGCCCCACATAGAGTGCATTACAGTAGTCCAGTCTTGAAGTAATAAAAGCATGGACGATCATGTCCAGATCAGAGTCCGAGACATACAGCCTAAGCCAATGTACCGTGTAACTGGTGGAATGCCCCCTTCACCACAGCTGCCACATGGACATCCAGGTGGAGCTGCGGATCCAGGAGCATCCCAGACTACGAACCTGAGATACCAGGGGAGGACGGACCCCATCAATGATGGGGGCCACCACGCCCCCGACTTTCCCCACAACCATCCCCTCCATCTTGTCAGGATTTAACTTCAGGCAGCTCTCACTCATTCAATCCCCCACAGCTGCCAAACACTGGGTAAGCACCGAGACTGCCGGGCCTGAGACTGATGAAAATGAGAGATATAGGTCTTTTTTACATGGATGCCAGTGGCAGCTCGATGGGTGGAGATGGGTGGAGCTGCGTGGGTGAGCACACCCAGTGAACACCTGGTGGCGCCGAACTGGGAGATGTTTACATGGACAGTGCTGCAGGGGGCTGTGAGATGGAAGGGGAAGGACTGGCACCCTCCCATCGGGCAAACACCCACCACGGGAAACACTGAACAAACACCCATGACATTTACATGGACAGCAGAGACAATGAATGGCGGGGAATCCCCGCTCAGCACAGCGACATGACAACATGGTTGACTGGGGTAAAAGAAGCCACATCATGCAGCTCTGCCCCTGAATTGTGTGAGCGGGGTAGGAGGAAGAAGGGATGACAGTAGACACAAAGTAATGGCCCCCAGCCAGCCCTGTGACAGAGGCCAGACAGCCAGGCACCACGGACCCCCCCCCACAAACCAGAACCCACCCACACTTAACCGTGAACACAACCACACAGGGAAGGGCTGCATGGCCAAGGAGGTGGGGGGACCCCATTGTGGGGGTGGGAAGGGGAGCAGGGCTGAAATCCAGAGCCCCAAAGCAGCAGGGGCCCCCAACACAAACACATACACACACGGCACAACCCCTGAACACAAAATCCCAAGGTCCCCAGGCGGCAGGGACAATCACAGCCTGCCCAATCACCATCCCTCTTTTCCTCAGACCACTGGCTTCGCAGTCTGTGATTGACCACTGGCTAAGCTGCAGGGAGCTAATGGGGCTTGTGGTAAGGTGGGCGCGGCAAGTAACAAAAGTAATTGCCTTCCCCCCTTCCAAGTCCTTCTGAACTAGCCACTGATCCTGTCAGCACACATTTTCAGAAGTCTCCCTCTCCCAGCAGTTTGTGTACCTCCCAATCCATTGCCATCCTCCTCCTATTTCACCCATTTCCACACATTTACCTCCTTAGTTTCATTTATTTAGATTAGATTAGATAGATTTAGGTGTTATTTTTATTTTTTAACCCTCCTTGTGTTCTTTCTCCCTACCCTCCATTGAATGCTTCCCTTCTCCCTGTATATATTCCATCCCTGATTCCCGTCTCCTGTTTTTGGATTTATTTAGAGTAGCATTCGATTGATTTAGGTTTCATTTCAGTTTTGTACCCCTCCCTGCGTTGTTTGTTGTGAGCTGTCTGTGTTTCCCCCACCCCCCACCCCATCCCTGTGTATATATATTAGGGGTGGGAATATCGGTATCGGATAAATCTGATACACCTGATAATCGGGTATATCGGATTAATCCGATAATCACCGGTATCAGCATACCACTTTTTTTAACATTGCGGCCATTGACTTCAATGGCCGCAATGTAAAAAAAAAACGATAAGCCACCTAATGTTAAATAACTGGTATGCCGATACTGGTAAATCTGATACCGGGGTGATCCGATACCAATAAATCCGGTATCCGGTACTCTCCCCGGTGTCCCATCCCTAAGATAGATAGATAGATAGATAGATAGATAGACAGATAGATAGATTTTGTAGGAGTTAGCTTAGTTATAGAAATAGATAGAGAGAGTGTGTAGTGATTCAGTTTTAATATTTTATAGTGTGTTTGTAGGACTAGGCCTTTGTAGATATAATATACCATTTAGTTCTATAGGTTTTAGATTAGTTAATAGCAGTTAGATTTCATGTAGATATATGTAATATTAGAGTCCAAATTTGAATAAATAAATTTAAAAAAATTAAAAATCTTCCAGTGTATTCTTTGGGTGGGAGAAATGGAGAAGGGAAGCAGGAGAGGCCTGTCTGCTGCCCGTAAGGCAGGCAATGGGGCATGTGGCAGAAGTGGCAGGGGCCATGCCAGCAGAGTGGCAGCAGGCATCAGGAGCAGCCCGAACCCATCACCACACCCCAAACTTCACACACCTGATTTTGGCATTCAGGCTTCATAGGCTCCAGCAGTGGCACTAGGGGTGTGGTTCGGTGTGGTGCCTCCTGCCAGTGTCCTCCCACTGCCATGCAGGGCACTGGAAGGCCTGCATTCCAGGAGGCTGTGGTTGTGTCTGCTGCGGCTGCAGGGGCAGGTGCAGGTGCAGGTGCAGGTGCTTCGGGGTTGGATATTCATCATGGACCACCAATGTCACTGACCCCAATTAAAGATGTGATCCCCAGCAGTCCAGGGCTGGTGGATCCCACCCCGGCTGCTAGAGGCAGGGCCCAATCCACAGGCAATGGCAGCAGGGAGAGGAGCAGCAGCAGCTATAGGGGGAACAGGGAGAGTAGCTGTTGCATGGTGGGCAGCCCAGAACCCTCAGGGTCCCAGTACTCCCCTTCGTGGGACATCACTCGACTGGGGACAGCGAGGCAGACATTAGTCCTGTGGAGGAGATGTCTAGTGCTTAGGCGATGGCTGTCATTCCGAGAGCTGTGTCACCACCATGTTCTGACCCTCCCAGCAGGGCTGTCAGTGGTGCATCACCCAGTGCCAGAAGGCAGGATGGGGCAAAAAATCCTCCATCTGGGTGCATTTTAAGTTGGTGCGGGCGGATGATCCCAGGAAGGTGCAGTGCAGTTTGTGCCAGAAGGTGGTGAAGCATGGGCAGGTGCTCACCAACCTTGGCACAACTGCCATGGCAAGGCACCTGAAGGCATGCCACAGTGCTGTGCTGCTAAGCGGGCATACAGGGACAGTGGACACCAGTGGGATCCTGACTGCAGTGGCCAGTCGTCTGCCTCCATCAGCGGGCAAGCGTCCTGCTCGAACAGCTGCCTCTAGCAGCAGGAGCGGTATTTCTGCTAGGGGGAAAGAGCAGCAACAGCAGTGTCAGTGCACCATGGAGGAGCTGGGGTGGGGCAGCTGCCAAGTCCATTTGCAGCTGCAGGATGTGGAGGGCAGCGTGACTTTCTACTGAACGTCACATGCATGTTGGGGGAAATGATCGCGCTTGATGGGCAGCCCTTCTCCGTGGTTGGGGACATGGGGTTTAGGCACCTGATTGGCTTCCTGACCCCCCAGTTTAAGTTGTCCTCGCGAACCACCCTGAGTCGGCAGGTGGTGCCAGCCTCATACCAGTCTTTAAAGGAGTGGGTGAGGGAGCAGCTGGCAGGGGTTGGGGGTGCCACCGTCCACTTCACCACAGACCTGTGGTCGAGCAGGAATGCACAGCATGCCTACCTGGCTGTGACAGCACACTGGTAGCAGGACGCAGAGGCAACCTTTGGCAGTGGCAGGAGGGGTCCCAAAGCAGGGCATAGGTGGGTCCTGCTTCAAGAGGAAGCAGTGGACAGACCCTACACCGCTTGGAACATTGAGTCAGCCCTGACCGCCATAGTGAGGGAGTGGGTCATGCCAAGTGCACCCTTAACCAAGGGGGTGTGTGGTGACGGACAACGCGGACAACATATTGAGGGCTGTCCATGAGGGGTGTTTCACCAGCATCCCTTACGCAGCACAAACTCTTCACCTGGTGGTCAGGGATGCTCTGGGCATGGGGGAGAAGGGGATTGGGGCAGGCACCTTTAGCTCCCTGATCGAGCGGGGGAAGAAGCTGGCCGGTTTCTTTTAGGGATGGGTGAACGTGGTTCAGAAGTTCGGAGTTTGGACCGAACTCTGTCTGTTCGGTCAACCGAACCGAACTTCCGAACCGAACTCAAATTTCAAACCGAACCGATCCAAGCCGAATTTCCGAACTCCGTTCTGTTCACCCATCCCTAGTGGCAACACACACACAAAAAACTGGTTTTTAATAGCTGAACTTGGTTCGGAAGTTCGGAATTCGACCGAACTTGGTCTGTTCGGTCGACTGAATCGAACTTCTGAACTGAACTCGAATTTCAAACTGAACCGAACCAAATTTCCGAACTCGAATTTCAAACCAAACCGAACTGAACTGAATTTCCGAACTCCTTTCTGTTTGTCCATCCCTAATTTCTTTAACTGGAGCATAAAGGGCAGCGACCTCCTCTGGGCAAAGCAGGCAGAGCAAGACTCCCCAGTGCACCAGCTTTAGCGGGATGTGTCCACCCAGTGGAAGTACACGTTTCTGATGCTCGAGTGGCTTCTCGAGCAGAAAGCCACCTTGGATCAGATTCAACTGATTATGGACTGCGGGGCACCTCCAGGGTACATTGGGGTGGAATGGGAGATCCTGGCTCTCACGGTCTTCGTGCTCAGACCATTCCTGGCTGTGATGGACACCATCAGCTCCTCCACAGCCACCATCAGCCAGGTGACCCTTCTGGTCCAGAGTGTCCTCAGGAGGCTGGAGGAGATTCCCCAGGGGCAGGATTGTGGCCCTCAGGGCAGGAAGCTGGCAGATGAGGCAGTTGCCCTGGTGCGGCAACTGAAGGCAGGGCTGAAGGCGCAGTTTGATGAGTTCCTGCAGCGGGAGGAATACGTTTTGGCAACCATGCTGGACCCCAGGGTCAAGAGTAGCATGCCATGCAAGACAGCGCTCTATGGGCACTGGAAGGGTAACCTCGTGGAGAGGGTCCGGCAGGCAAAGCGGGCTCTTGAGAGTGCACCGCAGCAGCAGCAGGACGTCCCTGGGGATGGTAGCAGTGGGAGCAGCCACCCCTTTCAGTCGGCAGGGTCTATCCCTGTCTCCAGCCCTAGCAGTAGCAGCACCTGGTCTGCTCTGCAATCGTCGCCTGCACTGAGAGAGAGAGGGAGAGGGGTCGAGCCATTAGGATGGACCAAGGAACTCACTAAGGGCCACACCATTGTACGCCTGGCCTTTTGGCGTGCAGACATCAGCGCATGCATCGCATGCGTGCAGGCCACAACGATAAAGATAGGGCCTAGGATGGAAGTGGACGGGGTCTTGGACCAACACCAGTGGTGGCTTCCAGGGACTCAACATGGAACAGGAGGGAGGGGGGAACATCTCACCCACTATTCCTCTCAGCAGGTCCATCTAGATAAAAACAAAGCACAAGCCCGCCAGGGGCTTTTCTCCTCTGGCATCAGCCGCAGCAATCGAAGCGCCCGGCACCGCTCTCCTGACCAACAGCTTCTCCTACTTCACCCTCCTTAAGAGTAACAAGCCGCCTCCATGGTCTCTGTGCCTCTAACCGTCTGCCAACAAGCAGTCGCCCAAAGACCATTGGCTTCAGGACACCAATCCCAATATGGAAAAGGTACCGGAGCAGGGAGAAAGGTGAGGAGAGTCTAGCAATCATTCCCCTGCAGCAAGAAAGACAGCACTGAATTCCCTTCCCAACTGCCCTCACCAGTATTTATGTTGCCTGTATGCTCAGGCCCTCACTCTTAAGGATTTTAGGCATATCTCCCAACATTTCCAGTGGTCGTACAGGGTCAAACCCCAACCTCTGTGCCAATGAGTTCTGCCCCTTGACCAATAAGCTCCACCACCATATGCATATGTAATACAAAGACTGCTTGGAATGGTCATAGAGACCAAGGCCACTTTTATAATAATAATTATTATTATTATTATTATAAGCTTTTATATAGCACCAGCGATGTACCTTGGTGCTTTACAGAGAATAAGATAGACACAGTCCCTGCCTGAGAGCGCCGCCTGGTCGCGGTGTGAAATCATGTGGCTTGTAAATGTGCTATGGGCAGCTTTTAGACGCGCCTGTACGTGTCGTATTTTCAGTTGTGCATTCTTTAACAGCGCAAATTAAATACCTCTATATGTGAGGTATTTAATTTGTGCTGTTAAAGAATGTGCAACTGGAGATACAGCATGTATAGGCGCATCTAAAAGCTGCCTGCGGCACTTTTATAAGCTGCATGATTTCATGGCACAAGCGGGCAGCGCGCACATCTAAAAGCAGCCCAAGACTACAACTCCCAGCAGGCTTTGTCCTGCCAGAACCTATCAGTTACCGTGAAGACAAACCCATGATACTGGACTGCCTATAGGGGAAGAGAACTACATCTCCCAGCAGTCAGGGAGAGAGGGAGAAAGTCAAGAGGGAGAGAGTCTACTATGGATGTAAACAAATGAGACAATAGCCCACTTGAGTCGATGTTCAGTCCGTGCAGCCCTCACTCAGCCTTTACTCACATGTTTAGCATGTAAAGTCTAATAAATGGGCAGCTTTTAAATGATCTTTTATGATGGTGGGATGCCTCTACTCACAGTTTTAGCTTGACAAACCTACTAGACAGGCATGTGTTATTTCCCACCGCACTCCGCCCCCAACCCCTCCCACCTCACTTCTGGGATATCACTACAGGAGGTGTTCCAGCCTCTGCTATCCCTGCCCACCTACAGAGGTGCATACCTGGGTTTACACCTACCAGCGCTTGGCAGCTGGAACTAACCTTTTGCTATGCACAGAATGCTGCATTTATTGAGCAAATGTCATGCAATA
>QEPC01008452.1:116004-141004 GCA_003113815.1 Sphenodon punctatus | reverse complement strand
TGCTTCACTCTCTCCCTCCTTACTGCTTCTGGACTTCCTGTTTTTAATCTTCACCAGGGATACTCAGATGACTTCCTGTATGCTGAATTTTAAAGGACCAGTGTCCTACTGCATGTAACCACATTTACAGCCACTCTGTTACAGTAACCTATCACTAAAATCTGCCACTGTATCTGAGGACTGGAGGGTAGCAAATGTAGGGCTCCAGAGGTGAACCAGGAAATTACAGACCAGTGAGCCTGTTGTCCGTGTTTGGCAAACTGGTGAAAATGCTATTAAAAAGAGAATTATTGGGCATGTTGATAAATACAGCATAATGGAGATAAATCAACATGGATTTAGCAAAGGGAAGTTGTGCCTCTGTAAGCTTTGGAGCAGGTAAGCCTGCAAAAGGATGGCTGCTTCCCACAAGACTGAAGAGGGATCACACGAGCTTCTCTCCTGTTGTTGCCTCTTTCCTTGCCCCAGAAAAAAGACCATGCTGTTGGACACACCATGTCATCTGACCCGACAGCACAGCCAACCGTACCAACTCTCACCTTCCCAAAGTCACCTGTATGTCCCACCTTCCCCTTTCACCGGGAGGGAAGCAGGATCTGGGAGCGGAATAATCACCTTCTGCGGGATCTACCCAGCCCCCTCCCCACCAAGAGAACCAGGACATATTCTGCAATGGCTCGTGCCTCAGCTGGCCCTGTCTTCAAGGGTGTATGCAAGCAGTTCTCGCACTCCCAGGGCCATGGCTTCATCACCCCAGAGAATGGCACGAGGATATATTCATACATATGAACTGGCTCAGTGGGGTCAGTTCTGTGACCAAACGTAACCTTAGCTGGCACCACTGGTTTAGCTCAGGCATGGACTCTAGGCTTCTTGGTCTGGTTTCAGAGGGCTGCTGTACCTTGATCTCACAGCTTCACTTAATCTCTCCGTGCTTCAATTCCCTGACACTGGTGAGGGGGTGATCAGACTTCTTTTTCTCCATTCTAGATAATGTTAATTTTGTCCTGGTAAAGGTGGTGGGAAAGCCTTCCCCCCTGTGATAGAGGGGTGGAGGAGGAGAGGACTTCCCCTGGTGGCAGCAGGGGAGGGAGGTGTGGAGTCGACTGCCTGGTGGGAGCAGGCAGTGGCGAGATGATGAGAGGTGCCAGTGGCGAAAGTACTGGGATTAATGTTTGATAGAATTATAGGTAGTTATGGGATTTTTGTGTAAATTGTCTTTATATTGCATGTACTATGGATTTATTATTGTGTGGGCTCCCCTGCATGGCATTCAGACCCACATTGTATTTATTTATTGTATTTTGATATTAATGTTGTGAGCCGCCTTGAGTCGACTTGGTTTGGGAGAGTGCGGGGTACAAATAAACACTGATGATGATGATGATGATGATGATGATGATGATTGATTGATTGATTGATTGATTGATTTTGAATTTTTGAGGGTGTAAATAAGCATGTGTGTAAGGGTGAGCCAATTGATATAGTGGATCTGGATTTGCAGAAGGTCTTTGTGAAAGCATTTGTAGAATACCAGAAGGCATCCCTCAGGACTCTTGAGAAAATTAAATAGTCATGGGATAGGAGGCCATGTCCTATCATGGATCAGTAACTTGTTAAAGGTTAGGAAGCAAAGAGTAAGACTAAATGGTCCGTTTTTACAATGGAGTGAAAGAAGTATATAGTGGAGTGACCTAGGGATCTGTACTGGGACTGGTGTTGTTTAATATATTTATTAATGATCTGGAAAGGGGAGTAAAAAGTGAGGCAATCAAATTTCCAGATGAAACAAAGTTATCCAAGGTAGTTAAAATCCAAGAAGACTGTGAGGAATTGCAGGAGGATCTTGCGAAACTGGGTCATCTATTGACTAGGCATTTAATGGCAGGTGAAATTTGGGGTATTTTCAGACGTTATGAGATCACGCTCAACCACAGTGAACCATGCTCAATCCCGCGGCAGGGCCAAAGCACCCTGAACATCTGTTCGGTGACCGCCAAATGTTCACCACGGTCAATACCCACATGGGGTCAATTTCAACCACGCTTCCGGAGTCCCCACCCCATTCCCCCAGATCATCTCCGAAAGCATGATCAAAGAGATTCCCGATGGGAACCAACAAAAGTAACATCTGGATGGCAACCACTGGCTGGAATCGAAAGAAACGATTCCCAGCTGGGGACAAAGCATGCAGCATCGCTGCAAGGCAACCAGCAACAACACAGCCACCGGAGGGAGATTTAAAGGGCAATCAGCAACAGGGAAACATGGCAGGATGGAGTGAGGAGGGAGGCGGAGGAGGAGAGCGGTGGGCGAGAGAGCGAGGTGGGAGGAGGTGGAGGAGGAGGTAGAGGAAGCGCAGGTGGAGGAGGAGGAGGAGGAAGAGGAGGAGGAGGAGGAGGGGTCATGCTGCAGATGGAGAAGGCGGAGGGACAACTGCAGCAGCCGGAGCAGCAGGGGAATAGGCGGCACAGGGGCACCACCGGGGGGAGGGGGCCTGGCCGGGCTCCCGGCATGAGATGGGGGGAGGGGGGACCATGGGAAAGGGGCACAATGGGACTGGATGGTAACCCCCCCATGTCCCGCAGACACAGAAATGGGCCCGGGAGGCCAAGCCCCCGGAGGAGACAGGCCAAGCACGGGTGGAGGAGGAAGAGGAGGCAACTCCAAGACCGAGGAGCAAAAGAGGGGTACAAGGTCATCGGGACAACAATAGGTGGTGTGGACACGGAGCCCAGACTGCCCCCTACTATGATGCCCTGGACTGCATCCTTCATATGAAGGGGTCCATCATGGCCCCACGCTTCTGGGGCTCCCCACCGGACAATTTCCGAAAGCGTGGTCAAAGAGATTCCCACCGGGAAACAACAAAAATTAACCTCTGGACAGCAATCACTGGCTGGAACCAAAGAAAATGATCCCCAGCCGGGGACAAAGCACGCAGCGTCACTGCCAGGCAACCAGCAACAATGCAGCCACCAGAGGGAGATTTAAAGGGAAACCTGCAGCAGGGAAGTGTGGCGGGATGGAGCAAAAAGGGAGGCAGAAGAGAGTGGTGGGAGAGAAAGTGAGGGTGGAGGAGGAGGAGGCAGTGGCAGCAGTGGAGGGAGCACAGGTGGGGGGGTCATGCTGAGCATGGAGGAGGCGGAGGGACAAAACCCACTGCAGCCGGGACAGGATGCCCCGGGGACAGCAGCCGGACCGGGGGAGGAGGCACCCTGGAAACAGGTAAGGGGAAACAAGGGGAGGGGAACAGGGGCACCAAGGGGGGGCACGGGGCCAGCCCAGGCTCCCAGAAGGAAGGAGGGGAAAGGGGACACCCCGCGAGAGTGACCAGAACCACACCAAACTGTAACCTCCCCACCCCCTGCGTCCCGCAGACACGGAAAAGGGCCCGGGTGGATGACCCCCCGGAGGACACCGACCCAGCCTGGACGGAGGAGGAGACGGTGGAAGAGGCAGTGGAGGAGGAGGAGGAGGAGGAGGAGGAGGAGGAGGACCGACAGGGGAGATGAGGGAGGAAGCCATACAACAGAGGGGGCCAGTGGAGGCTGCAGGAGACCTGGGACTTCATACGAATCTGGGGGACCCTGGAGTACCAGCTGGAGCTCACACTCAACCAGTGCAATGAGCATGTCTACCAGGACATAGTGGGGGACATGGAGGCAGCGGGGCACTATCGCACCGTGGCACAGTGCCGCTCCAAGAAAAAGGAGCTGAAGAGGTGGTACAAGGCCATCTGGGACAACAATAGGTGGTCAGGACACGGAGCCTGGACCGCCCCCTTCTACAATGCCCTGGACCAAATACTCCACATGAAGGAGTCGATAGTCACCCCACGGCTCATGGGGAGTGCAGTGGTCCAGGTCAGGGAAAGGGCCGAGGTACCCCCACCCCTCGCTGCCCCCTGGTATACACAAGCTCCAGGGCCCCAGACCCCCAGGAGGAACGCCACGGGACCTCTGGCACCTGCAGCCCCCCTCAGAAAGCAGCCTGGAGAGCACCCACCCCCCAGGCTGGACAAGCGGAGTCCGAGGCTGGCTCCCTCAAAACCCTCAGCCAGTGGTCCCAAGGGGAGCACTCCCACACCGAGGGGCCAGCCTCAGAAGGATCCAAGACCGACAATGAGGGTAAGCGGTCGACCCGGAGGGGAGAAGGACCAGGCCCACAGGGGGCAGGGGCTGAGGGGGGATGAACAGGCCAGCCCCAGCGCCCCAAAGGCAAGGTGGGAAGGGGCCCCTGGCCATGGTCGCCCAACTGCACAACTCTACACTAACAACCCCCCCTTTGCCCACAGGGCACGGAACACCCAGGCACAAGACCAGGCAGGTGAGCAGGCAGGCACCAAGGAGCCTGGCCAGCAGGTGGAGGAACCAGGTGAGGCATGCGGTCCGGGTGGGAGGACCCTCTGGGGTGCAGAGAGGGGGTCCCTGGACAGTTGGAGGGGGTGGGAGGGCCCAGGGAGGAGGGTGGGAAGGGGCCAGGTGACACACCCTGGGGCCCTCAGGGCCCCTGTCTCATCCCAGGCCAGGGGCAGGTGCCAGGGGCAGCATCGGACTCACTGTCCTGTACCCACAGGGCAACCCCGGCAGCCAGAATCTCCAGGGCCCGTGCCCCCAGCACAGCGCATGAGGGAGCACCAGGCACAGGTCTGGCGGTGGAGGGAGGACCAGGTGGTGTATATCATCTGGACCTCAGAGGAACAGGGGGAGAGGATGATAGCGGCCGTAGACCAGATGGAGGCGGCCATTGAGCGGTCCCTGGAGCAGGCGGAGGAGCGGGACAGGAGGCTCCAGGACAAGGTGTGCCTGGAGCAGAGGTAGGAGCACCAGGAGCACAGCAGGCAGGTGGAAGCACTCGGCCAGCTGGAGCAGGCCAGCACAGGCATGGTGCAGGAGCACTCTGCCAAGATGGAGAGGTCCCATGATATTGGGACCTCCCTGTTCCTGCACACGGGCACCATGTGTGCCTATGTGATGGCAGCCGGCCCCCCGGGCACCCTGCCTGCCCAGGTCCCCATGCTGGACCCCTCGGCACCCCTGCCCCCTGCCCTGCCACCCCAGTCACCCGCATGCCCTCTGGGGTCGTACATCCACCTCCTGGTCCCCCCTGTCCTCCAGAAGGTGCAGCTGCTAAGGGGGACACCCCAGGTCCAGGCCCAACCCTCCCCCCAACCACCGCCCCCCCCTTCTTGACCCGGAGAAGGCCCAGGACACTGCTGGGAACACGGACAGTGGGGGGGAGGGGAGCTCACAGGGCTCCATGGCCAACACCGGGTGCTCACGGGGCCGTCCCAGTACTCCCTGGGGTTCTTGGCATTCATGTACAGGGGCACCGGGCCGGGGGCCCGGTTGGGTTTGGGGTATTCCAGGGCTGTCCCCCTCAGTCTCGCACACGTTGTGGAGCACACATCAGGCACCAATCACCAGGGCCGAGGTCTCCATGGTGTAGTCTAGCTGTCCAGGGTACCCCGAAGTGCTGGGAGACGGACCAGCAGGAGTTGGGCGTTGCTAGGGCCCAGACCCCTATTGCCACCCACTGGACCATGGGGATCCTCATGGGGGTCCTCATGGGGGTGTGCTGTCGCTCCAGTCAGGGTGTAAGGAGCTCAGCAAGTCAGAGCAGGGTGAGCTTGTCCATCCTAAAGTGGGCCCTCCAGGCTGCCTCGTCCCACTGGGTCAGCGCCCTAGCCCACCAACTCTGTGCCCGCTCAGCAACCCATATCCACCTGTCAATGGGCATAGCAAGCAGGGCAGCCCGGTGCATGGTCTCCCTTCCCCACTGGAGGTGCCAGGCCGTCTCCCGGAGCACCACGGGCCGGGTTCGGCCCCGGATCACAGCCTGCCAGTCTGCCGAGTCTCTGCACCCTGAGCCGGGCGAGGGCTCTCCTGCGGCCATGGTGGGTCCTGCGGGCCCTTGCAGCCCTCCAGGCCAGGGTAAGCCACAGGCGGGTGCCCAGGTGCAGCTCCACGGTAAGGAGGCGCAGCTGCTCGGTGTAGTCATGGTACCACTCGGCTGTGAGCGCGAGGTACATCCAGTAGGCGGCTGCCCTGTCCCACTCCATGGTGGTGGGAGCCCCGGGGGTTGGGGGACGGTTATGATGGCCCTCAGATGGCCGGGTGGGCCGGGGCCCATCCCCCAGCCGGGAGGGGCCCCCAATGCGGTGCTGGTGTCCATGAGCGTGTGGTTGGGTGCACCTGCTGCTGGCGCATGGGACCTCACACCTGCATGGGAGCGCGGGGTTGTGCACTCCTTGTGCAGCTGCATGCCATCGGCCATCACCACCACCACCCTCCCTGTTTGCAACACCGTGTCCTTGCTGGCCTGAATAGCCGTTCTGTGTGTGCGATTGTTTTCTGAAGCTGTGTCGGGTCTGCACCCCACGCCTTGCTCCATTGTGCTACAATGTTGTGGCCCATGGCCGCCTGTCCTGTCCTTGGGACCCCTTCGGAGGCCCCCCCCGGCCCTGGAGGGTATGTGTGCCCCCCTGTCCATGGTGTTATTCTCCCTGTCTAGCTGGACCATGACTGGTTGTGCATCCACCGGGCTCCCGCTTCCCGGCCCCCATGGGGCCCCCCATAGCTGGACCTTCCACGAGACCATGTCCCTGTGTGGCCTGTGGCATACCCCGGCCGTGCAACTGCTCCTGGGCTGCCCAGACAGCCATTCAGGTGCTTATTCGAGCCTGAGCTCTGGCCTTCGCTACTTCGGCTATGAGGCGAGCACTCGTGATTGCCGGCTGCATGCGGAGACTCTGGGGCTGGATCCCTTCCCCGATGGGTGCATCCTGGAGATGAGGTGCTCTAATGTGGCCTGGCCCGCGGCTGAGACTGTGTCTGCGCTGTCTGTGTGCAGCCTGGCTGCCTACACGATCTGTCTTGCGGAGGGGGGGGGCCTGCCTTGGCCGTGTCCTACTTTGGCTGTGTTCACGGGGCCCGTGGGTACCAGCGCTCCCATGGGACGGTGTACCACCAGCTGTTGGAGCTGGGATAGCTTCTGTGGCCCCCTGCTGCTGACTGCTGCGTGTCTGAGCCTAACGCGGTGGAGCTGTTGGCGCTGTCGGTCGTGTGGTCCCGTTCGGATGTGCAGTTCGGGCTGTCCTTCGAGGCCTACTACCTGATCGCCCACCACATCCTTGTTGGGGTACTGCCGGGGCATGATCCATTGGCCCCACCTTGGGTGCCTGTGTGACCTCAGGGTTCTGGGGCCCCTGGACTGTCCCTTGCTCCTTCCTCCGTGTGTGTGTGTGTGTCCTTGGACCTGCAGCACTGCACTGGCTCTCCTGCCTGCCCTCCATTGGCCCCACTCCGGGTGTGGGGTCTATGTGTGCCTCCTGGACTGTTCCCGGCTGGGTCGCTGTGCAGTGCGGGCCCCCGCTGTGCCTTGGTCCCGAGCTCCTGGGGCCCCCCATTCCGGGGCTGCCTGTGTTGCTGTGGGGTGCCCATGCGGACAATTCTGCTGTGGGAGTTTTGGTTGTCATTGCCTGTGTCCTGCCCTGCCCCTTTGTCATTCCCCCCCATGCCTATTGTGCCTTGTGTGTTGTCCGGGCACCCATGTCCCCCTTCCCTTCCTTTCCCTTGTGTGTGTGTGTGTGTGTGTGTGCCCGGGCGTGTGCTTGTGCTGTGTGTTCCACTGTGGCCCCGCTGTCTGTGTGCCTGTTGTGTGTGGTACCTTGGCAGCTCTTCTCCCTCTCCCCCCTCCCTTCCCATTTCCCTTGTGTGGGCATTCCCTTGTGTGCCTTTTGGCTTCATTTGCCCTCAGGCAGCCATGTCTGTGTCCCGCCCCTGCCCGGTGGTTTCTGGGTGTTTTGACCGCAGCCGGGAATCGGTGTCACGTCTGTTGCGCTGCCCCGGCCCATGATCTGCCGGCTCGATTCCCTGCCATGGTCCTGGTACCGTCCCATCTGTTCAGGATTTTTATTCACCCCGGGGGGTGGTTGTTTGGTTCACCCCCACCGGGAATCCACTGTGATGAACCGGGCGCCCGTCACATCTGAAATCACCCTTAATGTGGACAAGTGCAAAGTGATGCACATAGGGAAAAATAATGCAAACTATAGGTACACAATGCTGGGTTCTAAATTAGGTGTTAACAGTGAGGAAAAGGATGTTGGTGTCATTACGGACAATACTTTGAAATCCTCAGTTCAGTGTGCAGCAGCAGCCAAAAAAGCAAACAGAAAGTTAGGAATTAATTGGAAACGGATAGAGAATAAAACAGAAAATATCATAATGCCTCTCTATAAATCTATGGTGCAACTGCACCTTGACTACTGTGTGCACTGCAGTGCTGGTCTCCCCATCTCAAAAAGATATAGGGTATTTCAGATATTACAAGATCACACTCAACCATGGTGAATTCCCTGTGGGGGAGCATGACCTGTAACATCTGGTCAGTGTTACGCCAGATGTTCACCCCCATGAATCGGGGGGGGAGAATCAGATTTACCACGCTTCTGTCCCTCCTTCCCTGGAGAAGAATTCCCCATGGTTGAGCGTGTCTGGCCACTGACCACAGCCCAGAATCGGTGTCCATGCTCACCGCCGATTCCAGGCCGTGGTCAATTGCCCGGGGGTGGGCGGCCGCAGTGGCCGTATTGACCACAGCGCCCACCTGTCTCTGGGAGGGCGGGCTGCTGGGGGAGCGTGGTGGGTGGGGCTGTGCGGCCACATGTAGCGCCACGCAGCCCAGCCCCCTCCCCAGATTCCCTGCCGGGATCAGCCGGCACATCTGTTGACATGCCGATATTGATCCTGGTGGGGAATCGATAGGGTGATTCCGTGACGGGGCGAATACTGCCCTGTCACATCTGAAATCACCCATAGTAGAACCAGAAAAGGTAAAGAGAAGGACAACAAAATCTATAAAGGATATGGAACAGTTCTCTTATGAAGGGAGACTTGATAGGTTAGGGGTCTTCAGATTTGAGAAGAGACAACTGAGAGGGGATATGATAAAAGTTTATAAAATCATGAGTGATATGGAACAAGTAAAAAGGAATGGTTATTTATCCTCTCAAATAGTACTAGAATTAGGGGACACTCCATTAAACAAACTGGTAGATTTAAAACTAATTTTAAAAAGTATTTTTTCACTCAACGCACAATTAACTTGTGAAATTTGTTGCCAGAGGATGTGATCAACGCCAGTAGTCTATCTGGGTTTTAAAAAGAATTGGATACGTTCTTGGAGAGTGTGTCCATTAATAGCTATTAGCCAAGTAGGTTTAGGGGACGTAACTTCTTTCTGTTGGGAGCTTGGAGTCGACAACAGGGAATGGATTGCCCTTTATGACCTGATTAGATACTTCTTCCAAGTGTCTGAGATTGGCCACTCTCAGAGATAGGGTGCTAGGTTCGATGGACCATTGGTCTGACCCAGTATATTTTATTTTTTAATTTTATTTATTTATTTAGATTTATATCCCGCCCTATCCCCTAAGGCTCAGTGCGTCTTACAATAAGAACATAAATAAAAATACATATACAAAGATAAAATACATAATTAAAAACCCATAAAAACTAAAGATTCCTCCGCCCCCCCCAAATCTAGCTCTACCCATAGATGCCTGGTCAAATAAAAAGGACTTGCACTGCCTCCAGAAAACATTCAAATTAGGGCTTAGGCAAATCTCCAATGGAAGGGAGATCCAAAGCTGTGGAGCAGCGACCACGTATGCTGCCTCTCCATGGGCCCAAATCGTATGAAACTGGGCCAAGGATAGAACTTGATCTTAAGGGCTGCAAAGGGACATGAGGAGAAAGGCGGTGCTTCAGATATGTAGGGGCCAAGCCATTCTCATGTTCTTAATATGATAGAATAGGTGAATATGATAGATGGAATAGAATTGGTTATTCATTTTTGGGACAGTGGAATACACAATAGAATATGATAGACAGGAACAGGATAGAATATGATAGATACAATATGTCCTAGGGTGTAAGTAGAGTGCTAGCACCATGTTAGTTTGCAAACAAGCTGACTTTCTTGGTGGGGCAGAGCAGTCACAGAGAGTCAAGTCTGGAATTGACTGACAAGTTCTTCTGTTTGTGAAAATGTACTTTTATTTTATTTGAATCTATATGCCTCCCTTTCCATTAAGGCTCAGAGTGACTTACAAACGATAAAAACATCGAAAACGTCCCCTTAACCCTCCAACCTTTACATTGTTTCCAGAAGATGACCAGGGCGATGAACCTCCAAGGGGCAGGAGTTCCATAATTGTGAGGTAGCCAATGAGAACATCTCTCTGCATGACCTAACTGTAGAAACATCACAGGCAGATGACACCTGCAAGATGGTGCTCCCTGACCTCACGATGGGACATTTTTCAGATACCTGGGGCCAAGCCATTTAGGGATTTATAGGTCAAAACCAGCATCTTGAATTGTGCCCAGAAAGCTATTGATAGCCAGTGCAGAATCTGAAGCACTGGTATAATGTTCTCTCAGTCACCCACCCCCGACAGAAGGCAGGCCATTATATTCTGCATCAACTGCAGCTTTTGGACAGTCACCAAGGGCAGCCTGACATAGAGTGCATTGCAATAGACCAGTCGTGAGGTTATGAAGGTATGGACAATTTTGGCCAAATCTGATTCTGATAAAAAAAAGTCCCATCACTAAAAGCTAGGGATGGGACATCGTGCAAAAAAACGGCTACCTCTTTTACCGGTTACCGGTTTGCAAAAAACCAGTTTACCAGATTAAAACCGATTTACCGGTGCCGGATCTATTGATTTCTATGGGGAACTGTCAGTGCCCCCATTGAAATCAATGGGGAAAAAAAATAATCCCTCCTCCTCCCAGGCTGTGCGGGTGGAAGAGGAGACACCCTCCACCCACCCTGCCCAGCCTGGAATTTTTTTTAAATTTTTTTTTTCCCCTGAAGTCCCTGGCTCCAGGCCGCCGCCGGTGACCCGAAGCCCGCACCAGCAGGTAGGTACTAGGGTGATCCCTGGGGTGGGGGGTGGTTTAACACACACCCCACTCCAGGGATCACCCTACCCCCCCCACCCAAGGATCGCCTACCTTTGGCGCTTCGGGCGGTGGTGGCGGCAGCATGGCGCTCCGGGCGGCTTCAGCGCTGGCTGTGACTGCCGGCTTCAGCGCTTACTAGGCCTTCCAGGGAAACCCAGAAGTTCCCCAGAAGGCTTAGTAAGCACTGAAGCCGGCAGCCACAGCCAGCGCTGAAGCCACCCGGAGCGCCATGCTGCCACCACCGCCGCCGCCACCACCACCCGGAGCGCCAAAGGTAGGCGATCCTTGGGTGGGGGGTAGGGTGATCCCTGGGGTGGGGTGTGTGTTAAAGGTAGGCGATCCTTGGGTGGGGGGTAGGGTGATCCCTGGGGTGGGGAGGTTCCCCCGGGGTCCCGGGCCATGCCCGGAACAGTCCCCCCCCCCACCGGGGCCCTGTAATGGACACCAGGAATCTGGACCAAGTGCAACACATTTATTAATACAACCCTGACAAACCACACCCCACACATCCCCAACTTCCTCCACCACCCCTGTGCATGGTGTCCTCCCCATCACAGCCCTCCCCCTTCCCCCCATCCCCTCCAGCCCCCGCGTGTCTGGGGCCGGCCCCTCGGTCGACCAGTGGGTGTCACCGAGCTCTGGAAGCTCAGTTCCCCCCCACTGTCACTGTCCCCAGCTGTGTCCTGAGCAGTCTCGTAGCCCATAGGGGCAGGCGGTGGTGGGAGGGAGGGAGGAGCCAGGTCAGGAGGGGTCCCCCGTGGTGGCTGGACCCTCCTGAGGGTTGGGGGGACCGGAGGTCGAATGCGCAGCCCCGGCTGGGGTGGAGGTGACTGGGGCAGTTGGGGTGGGGAGGGGGCACCGAGGTACTGGGCACTAGGCCTGGAGTAGGCAGGATGCCCCAGAGGGGGGGGCTGCCATCACAGAGGCACAAATGGTGCCTGCGTGCAGGAGCAGGGAGGTCCAAATGTCATGGGACCTGTCAAGGTTTGTCGAGTGCTCCCGCACCATTGTCACGATGGCCTGTTCCAGCCACCTGAGGGCTTCCACCTGCCTTGTGTGTTCCCGGCACTCCCCCCTCCGCTCCAGGTGCACCTAAGCCTAGAGCCTCATGTCCTGAGCCTCCGCCCATTCCAGGGAGCACTCGATGGCTGCCTCCATGTGGTACACGGCCGTGATCATCCGCTTCCCCTGCTCCATTGATGTCCGGACTATGTCCTCTGCCGGCTCCTCCCTCCGACTCCAGGCCCGTGCCTGGTACTCGCTCAACTGCTGTGCCAGGGGCACGGGCACGGATGGCTGCAGGTGTTCGGGTTTCTCTTCAGGGTTAATGGAGATGGGTAATGTGGGGTCCAGGGCACCCGCCTCCACACAGGGCATGGGTCCCCGGGGTGCGTGTCCCCCCTGGGTCTGCCCTGGGGCCTGGGTACCCCTCCCATCCCCCTCCCTCCCACTTCCTGAGCCCTGAGTCCCCTTCCCTGGCCCCCAGGTGCAGGGTCCCCTATCCCAGCTGCTCCTCCTGTCCTCCCATGAGCCTGGGAGGCCTGGGGTGGACCCCAGTTTGTGCTTCCCCCACCCGCCATCACCCCCTTCCCCCGGCCCCTGGTGCTCCTCCACTCACAGCTGCTCACTTACCCTCTATGTTGGTCTAGGACCCCTCCAAGGCCACCCCTTCGTGTGGGTGGGGTCCCCCTGGGACCATTGGCTGAGGGTGATGAGGGTGCCGGCCTCGGACTCCGCTTCTCTGGCCTGGGGTGGGGTGGGTTCTGGGCTGCTTTTCGGGGGGGCTGCTGGTGCCAGAGGTCCCGGGGCGTTCCTCCCGGGGGTCTGGGACCCTGGAGCATGTGCCTTCCTGGGGGGCGATGAGTGGAGGGGGTACCTCGGCCCATTCCCTGCCCTGGACCACGGCGCTCCCCACGAGGCGTGGGGTCATAATGGACCCCTTCATATGAAGGATGCGGTCCAGAGCATCGTAGTAGGGGGCGGTCCGGGCTCCATGTCCAGACCACCTATTGTTGTCCCGGATGGCCTTGTACCCCCTCTTTAGCTCCTCGGCCTTGGAGCAGCCTCCTCTTCCTCCTCCGCCTCCTCCTCTGCCCATGCTGGGCCTGTCTCCTCTGGGGGCACAGCCTCCTGGGCCCGTTTCCATGTCTGCGGGACATGGGGGGTTTACCGTCCAGTCCCACTGTGCCCCTTTCCCGCAGCCCCTCCTCCCCCCTCTTCTGGGAGCCCAGCCGGGTCCCCTCCCCCCAGTGGTGCCCCTGTGCCACCTATTCCCCTGCTTCTCCAACTGCTGCAGTTGTCCCTACGCCTCCTCCATCTGCAGCATGACCTCCTCCTCCTCCTCCTCCTCCTCCTCCTGCGCTTCCTCTACCTCCTCCTCCACCTCCTCCCACCTTGCTCTCTCACCCACCACTCTCCTCCTCCGCCTCCCTTCTCGCTCCATCCCGCCATGTTTCCCTGTTGCTGATTGCCCTTTAAATCTCCCTCTGGTGGCTGTGTTGTTGCTGGTTGCCTTGCAGCGATGCTGTGTGCTTTGTCCCCGGGTGGGAATCATTTCTTTTGATTCCACCCGGTGGTTGCCATCCAGACATTACTTTTTGTTGGTTCCCATCGGGAATCTCTTTGACCATGCTTTCGGAGATGGTCTGGGGTGGGGTGTGTGCTCCAGAAACGTGGTTGAAATTGACCCCATGTGGGTATTGACCGTGGTGAACATCTGGCAGTCATCGAACAGACGTTCAGGGCACTTTGGCCCCGCCGCAGGATTGAGCGTGGTTCACTGTGGTTGAGCGTGATCTTGTAACGTCTGAAAATACCCAGTCATGCCAACAACATCCCATGATCGACTGTATCAAAGGACGCTGAGAGATCTAATAAAATCAACAGGGTACAATACAATTGCCCTTGCCAGCTGGGGGTTGTCAACCAAGGCCACAAGCACAGGGTGTTTTCAGACGTTACGGGGCCGCTTGGCCCCGTACCGAAAACAACCCTTTCATTCCCCGCCAGGGTCACCCCGTCACGCCATATCAGACGTGCCAGGGGCATCCCGGCGGGGAATCTGGGAGGGGGCGGGGCCGCACGGCGCAGCGTGCGGCCGCACGGCCCCGCCCCCTCCACACACCCTGCCGCCCGCCCTCCAGGGAGACGGGCGAGCGGTGGGGCCACTGCGGCCGCAGCGTCGGGCCGGATGTGCCGTGGCAACCGGCTAGACGTTACTTTTTTTTGGTCCCCGCTGGGGATCTTTTTGACCACGCTTCCCGGGACATTCCCCCGGCTAGCCCGGGAAGCGTGGTTCAAATTGACCTCATGCGGGTATTGACCGTGGCGAACATCTGGCAGCCGCCAAACAGACGTTCGAGCCACAGTGACCACAGGTGGGTATTCACCGTGGTTCACTGTGATCTCGTAACATCTGAAAATACCCACAGTCTCAGTGTCACACCCAGGGCAAAATTCTGACTGACATAGGTCCAGGAATCAGAGGTGCCTGAAGCTGAGAGGCAACCACCTGTCCAATAACTTTCCCATTCATTTCATTTTATTAGCAATTAGCCATTTCCATTCAGTTAAAAAACTAAAAACAAATATATAAATGAATCCAACAATTTCAGTTAAAAAGAAATTTTCTGTGTAAAACCAAAAGAAAAAAATAACACAGTATCCTTCATAGAAAGGTCTTTAGACTTCAGTAAAATCTCCTGTTTTTGAGAGACTGTAAGAAAGAGTTTCCCCTCAGACCAGTCCAGCTTGCTGTCAAACTGCTGTGGATATTCAAATAATAAATGCTACAAGTGTTCTACCACTTAAGTAGCAAGGGCATAATCTATTCCTGTTCTAAATCCTAGCAAAACAACCAATAGTCACTGCTGATTCAAATGTCTGAAAGTGAATCATAGTCAAAGTTGTATGTAAACGAAATTGTGAAATCTGAATAAGATAATATTTTAAGCAAAGTTCTGACTTTTTGGTTGGAAACCATGGTGCCACACGCAGTGTAGCATTCTTAGCAATATCTTCCCATGCAACAATATCCAGTATTTGTTGCTTAAACTTACTAACTGTCTGCAGGAAATCCAAACTTGAACAAAAATCATGGGAGAAGTCAATATTGAATAATAAAGACAATATAGTTTTCCACCATTGGAACTTTTTGTAGCCCTCATGAAGGAATTGCTCTTCCCACCATAGGAAGAGAAGCTGAGAGGAGTCATATCTACATACT
Organism: Sphenodon punctatus; assembly: GCA_003113815.1. Lineage (NCBI taxonomy): Eukaryota > Metazoa > Chordata > Lepidosauria > Sphenodontia > Sphenodontidae > Sphenodon > Sphenodon punctatus. Next base: position 125,800 of record QEPC01008452.1, on the reverse strand, counting down.
CTACCCCGATAACCAAGAGCCTTGAATTTTGCCTGACTGGTAATAGATGTAGGTCCATTTCTGCATGTAACATAGAGGCTGGAGTGGAATTAGGAACACCTAATATTCACCTTTATAAATTTGTTTTGAACTATTTCCATCTCGTTATTGTAAGAATGGAAGCATAATTCTGTCCCAAATAAAATTTGGACTCTTATTTTGACCTTAAAAATGTCAGTTACTGATAGAATTCTTGGGCTATCTGACATTCTATAAAATCTTAGGATCCCAGCCAAAGAACTTCTTGCTCTGACCATCAGAGCTTTCATATGAGATATCCATGAGCCAGATCCACTAAAGAAAATCTCTAAATAAGTATATCTTTTCACTTGAGGCAATGTCTGGGTATTTTCAGACGTTATGAGATCACAGTCAACCACAGTGAATCTGCACATGGTGAAAGTGATCCAATAACATCTGATGGGGGAAACGGAAGTTCCCCCCCAGATGTTCATCATGGTCAATCATGGCGGGGAATCACATTCACCACGCAATCGGCTGAACCCGCGGGGCCGGGGCCAGTCGCGTGGCGAATGTGATTCCCCACCGTGATGAACCAAGCTGTCTCGTCTGAATGGCAGCCACGGCCCGAAATCCCCGCAGGCATTCCAGACCGTGGTTAATTCGGGCAGGCGCTGCAGCTGCATTGGCCGTGGCGCCCGCCCGTCTCCCCAGAGGGCGGGTGGCAGGGGAGCGTGGGGGGGTGGGACCACGCGGCCCCACGTTGTGCCACACGGCCCCGCCCCCTCCCCGATTCCCCGCTGGGAGCCACCACCACATCTGTTCGCCCATGATGCGGTGGGCCCAGCGGGGAATTGAACGTTTGTTTCACATCTGAAAATACCCTCTGTGTCCCTAAAAACCATTTATGAGTAGCAGAGTTAACGCCAAAGCATATAATCTGAGATTTTTGAGAATTAAATTATGCCATTATCAATACAATAGTGGCCTAGATGACCTAAACTGCTTTGTAACACACATTTAGTCTGCAAAATTAAGATAACCTCATCTGTCTACAACAAAATTGATAAAGGTTGTCCTGCAATCTTTGGTGGCGTGATAACCTTCCCTAAAAAGGTAAGATTAGAGTCAGGGCAATTGCTGACTGGGGAGTCAACGTCAAGATAGTTTTTTCAGCAGTGGCCAGAAAACTGCAGTTTTGAGGCAGTCAGACATCCTGCCCTCCTAAAGGGAGGGATTGACAGCCCCAGTCAGCAATAGCTCCAAAGTCTCCTGGCTAGCTTTCACCAGCCAGGATGGATATGGATCGAATTCACAACTGGTCACCCATACTGCTCCAAGAACACCCTCCACATTGGTGGATGAAGTTAAAGATCCATACAGTTGAGACCACAGTCATGGAGACACGCATGTTCAAGTCTTCTGGGATTGCAAGGTTACTATTTTGGAGACCCTAAATACAATTATATTTTTAACAAATATTTTCATTTTGGAGTCTGCGAGAAATGTCTATTCTGGTCTGCAAGTTCTGATTCTCCTTGCATGGCGAGATGGGTTCCTTGAACGGCACAGGTCCTGGTTCTTCTGGGTGCTTCTTGCTGGGGAATCGATCCACACCTGTTGTAGTGGCAGCTGTGTAGCAAGGCAACAAAGAAAGCAACAACATCCCACCCAGCTTCCTGCTATGGTGTTTCAGCCCATCCACTCACCCCTCACCTCAAGTGCAGGTGCTTCCAACTAGTCCCCAAAACCATTTAGTCCCACAGCGCCTCCTTCAGTTCCCCTACCCCCCTTACCCACCCCGGTACTTCAGATTTCACCCGCCCTTCCCATCCAATATAACAGCTGCCCTTCCTGTCCAAAGGGAAGTTGGAAAGGATTTGATCTTAATGGTCTAGGTTGATGCTGGATGGTTGTTGCGATGGGATCTCCGGGGCATTCAGTTCTCCTCCCATCATCCCACCATGGTACCTCTCCCCACCACCACCCCACCCACCCTTCCTGCCTGATCTAACAGACACCCTTCCTGCACAAAGGGAATTGGAAATTAGCACCTGGTCTAGGTTGCTGTTGGGCAATCACTTCCACAGGATGCCCCAGACATAATGTTTTCCTCCCACAGTTACAACCTGCCATGGTCCATTCCCAGCCCACCATGGTACCTCTCCCCACCCCTTCCCACCTGATCTAACAGTCAGGCACCCTTCCCACCCAAAGTGAGCGGGAATGACCACCTGGTTTAGGTTGCTGTTGGATTATTTTTGTGGCAGGATCCCTGGGGAATGTGACTCTCCTCCCATGATCACCCCTCGCCATGGTTCCTTTACCCTTCTCCCACCCGCTCCCAGCGCTGTGCCCTGGGGAGTATCCTGCTGCTCTCCAGACCTCTCCTGGCCACATATGAACACAGGCAGGAAAAAAAATCCACATAATTATATAGTAATAAATGGAAGCCTTCCTCATGCAGCTGTGTAAACACAACCCCCCCTCCAGGTGCATTCAATTATTAACAGTGGAAGTCGCTCTAGAGAAGGCAATGGGTTCTGAAGAGCAAGTGTTGGTTACGTGCTGCAAACCGAGAATTGGGACAACACAAACATGTCTACCTTTTGGTGTGCTTTGATCTTTTAAGGTGCCAGTGAGAGCGAGTGCAGAGAGAGGGGCAGGAAGTGGGTGCTACTCAGAACACTCTAGGCTCTTCACCCATGAATCTATGGTGCTGGTTGACATGTATGTGCACGAGGCTGCACGCAGTCTACTTGTTGGCATGCGGACACATGAGCGCACAGTAGCCTGAATTTGTCTGCACCACAGGCCCTACATGTTCTGAGACCCCACCTTTAGTATGGGCTACGTGTCCAGTGGGTGGCTGTCCCATTGTCAATGTCTAGTGGGGGAGAACACCAAATAATAAATGGGCAGGTGGGCACTCATCTATTGTGGGATAATGTGTGCTAACATCTCATTTGTTAACATCCTCTGTCTCAGAAAGAATGCTCAAAGCAGTGAGGCACGCTGTAGTCCCAGCTGCACCAACCAGAGCCAGTATCAAGGGAAAGACTGCAGTGAGCCTGACAGCCGCCGGTTGGCTTCAGGGAAGCAGAGAGCACTTGACCCAGCACCTCTGTTTAGAGACCTTTACAGACTGATCCTGCCTGGTGACACTGCGTAGGAGCAACTGTCCCTGATTCTCTATGATTTCCTATGAAACCCAGGTGAAATCCCTGGGCCCAAATTTAGAAGGTGGACAGAACTTTGCATGAAGCAGCACGGTGGGGTTACACAGGCAATTTTTAAATGATCACAGCTGTGGGGACGGGGTCCATGTCCGCTGAGTGCAACAGCTGCAGAGTGCCAAGTTAGGTGGAGTGCGTGGGGATTCTAATGGGTGGCTCCCTGGGTGCGTACTGTGGCAGCCCCCATGCACTTCTCTGCCAAGCACCATGGAAAAGGGGGAAGCGGGCAGGGCTGGCCTTTGAAATGGACACGTCCCAGCCAAGCGCTGGGGAACCCAGGCTCTCCAGCACTCCTGGCCAGTTCCTGTGCCTTGCAAAGGTTGTTTTTTTGCCCACAGTGCCTCTGAATGGCAGACCACTCAGCTGACATGGCTGGTTGCTGCCATTCATACAGGCTGGGGATGCGTGGGTGTCGGTTCCCATGTACTTTTTTTGCTGTTCCTGCACAGTGCACTCCCAGGTTTTTTGCCAGCGCTCCATGAGTGGTGAAGAGTGGGTGGTGCATGAGTCATGGGAGCGCGCACCCATCCACACCACCTTCACATGGGCATGTGGGTGGGTGGGTGACTGATGGTGGAAATGAGTGGTTGCATCTCTTTAAAAATGGCCACAGTCAAGACATTGCCTTTTATCCTGAGTAGACCAGTACTGGGGTTAATGTGGAATGGTTAGGTTGCACGTAACCTGGGACTGTGTTTATTTGGACTACCTGTGCTATCTTATTTTATTTTATTTTATTTTTATTTATCAATTTATATCCCGCCCCTCCTGAAAACAGCTCGGGGCAGCTAACAATTTTAAAACCATAAAAAATACAGTAATATAAAATTTAAAACAATCTTAATAATATAAACAATTAAAACAGGGCTAGGACAAAATAAAACAATAAATAAGGGTAGGATGGAGATAAAAACCCTAACCTCTAACCCCTCCTCCCCCCCCTCCCCTGTCGATCCAGGTGGAGATCTGCATCCAATATCACCCCCGGACTCCGAACCTGTTGAGCTATACGAGGGTGAAACCCCCAATCAGGGGAGCTGACACCTCGCTCGCTCTCCCCACCACCATCAACTCCATCCTATCAGGGTTGAGCTTCAGTCTGCTCTACCACATCCATTCCGCCATGGCTTCCAGACACTGGGATAGCAATGAGACAGCAGGGTCTGGGTCTGTTGAAAAAGAGAGGTACAGCTGAGTATCATCAGCATATTGGTGACATCGCACCCCGAACCCTCTCATGACCTCCCCCAAGGGCTGCATATATACATTAAATAATAATGGAGACAGAATGGAAAGGTGCAGAACGCCGCAGGATAAAGCATGGTGGCAAGATGTTTCAGCTCCCAACACTACCTGCTGGCTTCTCCCCAAGAGGAATGATCTTGAATTGTCTCTCATTTTATTTCCTGTTTCCCTACCACATGCACACTATTTCTGCGCGGTTCATGCTGCATCTGTATCTCTCATGCTATTGTAATCTTATGGCTTTTACCATGAGGATTTTGTTTGCTTATTCTTCCCCTGTACCCTCTTGGAATAAAAAGCCCTAGTTTATCTCAACATTGCTAGAGAAGTGTGATCATTGGGTTTCTCGGTCACTACCAACCTTGTACCTGAACTTCTTCCCCGGTCTCTTGGGAACACACTTCCCAACATTCCCAGTGCATAAAGAGGGACAGAAGCTCCCCTACTTAACATTCCACTGGAAGTAGTTTCCTGGAACCGGAAGTTAACTTTCCGGACCAGAAGTTGCTGAAAAATTGTTATAACTTTATGGAAATCTGATAAATAAATGTTGAGAGTCAGTATATCAACAAAAATGTCCAAAAAGGGTACCAGAAGTTGACCTTCCAGGACTGGGAGTCAACATTTTTGAACATTGGGCACCCAATCGGTTCACAGTTGTGTACTGCATGGGACCCTATTGTTACCAGGCTGAACTGGGTACTTTCAGCCTTAGGATAAGCCCCAAGAAAAAGGATGTGAAAGATCATGTGTAACAGTGCCACCAGGTGACTCCAGCCATAATACTGTTACTAATTATTGTGAATTCATTAGCAGTGCTCTGAGCATGGTATGTGCTAAATAAGGGTGAAATTCTTAGGTAGCATAAAATAGCAAAACTCCAGTGAGGTCAAATGAGCTACACCCTTTTTTTATCCCAGCACATCTATCCCATGAAAGCACATTGGGTGACCTTGGGCCAGTCACAATATTCTCTCAGCCTAACCTACCTCACAGGGTTCTTGTGGGGATTAAAAGTTGTATTAAACTGTTATATGTAAAGTGCTCTGAGTGCTATGGCAGGGGGCGCTATATAAAAATAAAGATGATGGTTGATTTATTTATTTTATTGGAGACAGACTACTAGGGATTTGTGAACAGAATGCGGTTAGGATGTTTGGTCGTTCGGTTTGAAACCCGAGTTCGGGATCAGTTGTTCGGTTCAGCAGAGTTAGGTTCGACTGAACTCAGCCGAACATCCAAAAATAGCGCTATCCATACCAATACCGAAATCGAAAAAAATGTTTCGGTATTGGTATCATTTGGCCCTGAAACCACCCCTGGTCTCCATCCCTGGTACCAGGAAGTCTGCTCCTCAGTTGCCTCCCCTTCCAGACATGTTTTTCCTACCCAAAGTCACGTTTTTCCCACCCCTGAACTCATCCGAACTCATCCAAACTTTTCTGAACTGTTCGGCTGTTCAAACATTCAGTTTGGACATTCGGTTCGGTCGTCCGAACAGGCCGAGTTCGGCCCAAACTCTGAACATCCAAACCACGTTCACACATCCCTAAAGACTACCCTGTTGCTTTATGAGTTTCTTCATCTGTGGTGGAAAGAGGTACAATGGCCTGTGGCTTGATGCATTGAAAGTGGTCGTTGCTAAGTCTAACAACATACAGGGAAATTTTCTGAGAAGCCTTGTCCTGGCTAGCCTTAAACATCTGCTTCTCCAGTACTTCTGTTCTGGAGATATTGTATTTTATGGCACACCTTAAAAAAAATAAAAAAATCAGCTGTTGAAGTATCATTTTTTTTTTACATAATACCAAGTGCTTCTCTGTTCATTTCCTATAATAAAATGCTTTACTCATTTTATTGTGGGCTCTTATTGTGTGCCCCATGCTCACAATTACAGAGTGTTTCCCCTGTTTTGTTGATTTTACTCAACTGTTAATATTAAAGGACTTATTAACATTCGCTTTATTGGCTCCATAGCTTGCACATATTACTTAAAGGGCTGGCAAACTTGGCATAGTTTAAATGTCACTTTTAAAATATGCTACAGACTTAAAGTGGATGATTTTTTAAAAAGGAGATTAGAGTATTGAGTAAATGTCATGACTGCCAGAATCAAGTGAAAATGAGCATTAATGCTGGCCTTAGCAGGAATGAAGAGAGCTCCTCCTCCTCTCTCCAAATCCACTCTCCGTAGAGCACAATTAGGATGGCACTAATGAGCAGAAAACTTGCAAGGTAGGGGTGATGTTTCTTTCAGAAATGCTACATGCACTGGTACCCTAAGCCCCATAAGGACCTGACATCTGTTATTGTTCCTCCTGGGAGGTCCGTTTATACTTTACACACATCTGGCTTAATTAGGTTGACAGCTGTTGCAGGTACTATTGGACAAGGTCCAGGCCTCCAAGTACATTAGCATTTGTTTAATGGTTTAACCTTTCATAATCTGATCTCTGCTGCATAATTGAACTAGGAAGATATCTTTTATTACTTGTTAATGTGTGTTGTGACTTGAGCACGCAGAGTCACTACAAATGCATACCACACTCAGCTCTGAAATTCAAAAGGCTTTTCCAAACTTGACCTATAAAACAAAATGAAAAATACAGGCAAGGTAGAAACTAAGCTGATGAACGTGATGGGATGGAATAGTTCTACAACTGATTGGACTTTGTGTGTTTATTATTTTGGTGTTTAAATAAAAAAAAATCCTTAAAAATAAAAAGTGATTGTAGTTATTGATGTTTCGGTAGGACGCAGCCAGGACAGATGGTGTTCCAATACAGATTTTTGGTAGTGTACTTTAGAGTCAGAATCCAGACACAACTAATGCTATAGGATAAATCAACTCTATATTTAAAGCTATACCACTGCCAATGCAGACTAACTTCTCTGATGCCAGTAAAAGAAAGCAGAATTCAACCTAAACTGTAATGATGCATGTGCTTTGTGCTCTCAGGGGAACAGTTTATGTCTATCCATCAAATACATTTTTTTCTTTTATGTTTAATGGCTTCTTTCAACAAAAAACTTGAATTAATGACCTTTAGCAAGGCTGCTGATTTCTGCATAAACACAAACCTCATTTTATCAATGAGAAAATTTCCTTCAGAAATGTCTTTCCAATTTTACTAGTCTATATTTAGCCTCTCATGCACTGCTTATATAGACCCTGAGCCTGAAATCCACTCCCACTAGAGGAAATAAATGGTTTCAAGATCGACTCCAATGAAACTTCTCAGAAGTAAGTGGCTTTAGGACTGACCCCAAAGGTGGTCTCAGGACAGGACTGTGGCCTGTTCGTGCACACAGCATGAAAAGGAAGGCACACATACATAAATTAGGGTAAACAAGGCCACAGTCCTTTATTGTTAATTCGAACCTTGATCTGAGAAAAACGGGGAGGGGGAAGTGGGGGAGAGGGGACAACAAACCAATTCAATTTATTATGTATTTTATCTATGTATTATATTATTTCTTTTATTGTATTTTATATTTAAAATGTTTTGTAAACTGCCTCGAGTCGCGATCAGCGAGAGGGCGGTATAGAAATAATGTAATGAAAAAATGAATGAATGATGAATTTCCCTACACCTAAGTCCAGTGGGCTTGGCAGAATAACAAGGAGACAGACACCGGTGCCTCTCTTATGGTTGAGGGGAAGTGTTGGTGGTGTGCACCCAAGCTAGGGATTGGGCAAGCCTGAAAAGCTAGGTTGCTATCATTAACCCTTTAGGCTTACTGTCACTGCTGTGGGTTGGATGCCCCCTGTGCAGCATTAACTTCACCCCACCTTAATCCTAGGCTGCACCATATCCCTTGCACTGTTCCATTTTACATTACCCAAACTAATATGCCACTGAACTTCCGAGCTTCAATAAACAGAACTATGACCATCCGCTTGAATGCCCGGTAGGCAATACTGTAGCCCATGGGTGATGGCACTGTAGGGAAGGCAAAAAAAAACTTTTAAGAACATGGCCAATTGCCCTCGCATAAGGGGAAAATTCCTTTCCAGCCCCAAACATTTGTGACCATAATATAGTGCAAGTCCAAGAAGGTGAGTGAGTTTTCAGTTCTGTCCTTGCCTCGAACACTAAGCCTCCCTCTCTCCGAGGTTCCACTAATAGGTAATGCTCTGCATGTGCAGCCAAAGTTTCCCCTGTACTTGCAACCAGGAGGAGCAGGAATAAACTCCCAAATGGCATGAAAAGCCCTAGCGTTACAGATGTGTGAACACAGTTGGGATGTTCGGAGTTCGGCCGTAACTCACTCATTTCGGATGGCCGAATCGAATGCCCAGACCCAACACGCAACCCCCCGAACAGTTCAGCTGCATTCGGATGAGTTCGAGCAGTGTTCGGGTGGGGAAAACGTGGCTGGCAGGCCCGGGGTGGGGGTCAGCTGAGGAGGGGTGGAGAGGTTTGGACTAGCAGCCAGCCTGCCCAATCACCATCCCTCATTTCCTCAGATCACTGGCTTGTCAGTCTGCGATTGGCCACGGGCTAGGCTGCACAGAGCCAATGGGGATTGTGGTAAGGCAGGCACAGCAAGTAACAAAAGTAATTGCCCTCCAACCCTTCCAATTTGTTCTGAACTAGCCACTGATCCTGTCAGCAGGCATTTTCAGAACTCTCCCTCTCCCAGCAGTTTCTGTTCCTCCCAATCTATTGCCATCTTCCTCCTATTTCAACCATTTCCACACATTTACCTCCATAGTAGTTTCATTTATTTAGATTAGATTAGATAGATTTAGCTGTTATTTTTATTTTTTACCCCTCCCTGTGTTGTTTCTCCCTCCCCTCCATTGTATCCTTCCCTCCTCCCTGTATATATTCCATCCCTGATTCCCTTCCCCTGTTTTTGGATTAAATTTAGAGTAGGATTCGATTGATTTAGGTTTCATTTCAGTTTTGTACCCCTCCCTGTGTTGTTTGTTGTGAGCTGTCTGTGTTCCCCCACCCATCCTTGTGTAGATAGATAGATAGATAGATAGATAGATGTAGGAGTTAGCTTAGTTATAGAGATAGATAGAGATAGTGTGTCGTGAAACAGTTTTAATATTTGGCCTTTGAAGATATTAGATAATAGTGGTGGGACCCCGGGCCCATTACCGGCTACCGGATTTACCGGTTACCGGTTCTACAAAAACCGGATTCCCGGTTTAAATCCGGTATGCCGGTACCGGATTTAATTCATTGGTTTCAATGGGGCGCTGTGTCCCCATTGAAACCAATGAAATATCCCTCCCCCTCCCCCTCCCAGGCTGCGCGGGTGGAAGGGGGGACACCCCCCACCCACCCTGCCCAGCCTGG
>QEPC01008452.1:102134-115904 GCA_003113815.1 Sphenodon punctatus | reverse complement strand
GTCTTACTCTGTTCTTTTTTTAAACAAAAAGCCAGGCTGGGCAGGGTGGGTGGGGGGTGTCCCCCCTTCCACCCGCGCAGCCTGGACTCGGGGAGGGTTTTTCTTTTAAAAACTGTTTGGCTGGGGCTTTAAATTTTTTTACATTGCAGCCATTTTTAAATGGCTGCAATGCAAAATAATCCGGTACCCCGGAATCCGGTACCGGGACCGGATTACCGGGTCAAATCCGATAATGCCGGTACGCCCGTTACCGGCATTATCGGATACCGGATTCTACCGGTTTCCCACCCCTATTAGATAATATTCCATTTAGTTCCATAGGTTTTAGAATAGTTAATAGCAGTTAGAGTTAGTGTAGATATATAAAATATTATATTCTGAATTTGAATAAATAAATAAACATTTTTAATTTTCCTGTGCATTCTTTGGGAACGAGAAATGGAGAAGGGAAGCGGGAGAGGTCAGTCTGCTGCCCGTAAGGCAGGCAACGGGACACATGGCAGAGGTGGCAGGGGCAGTGCCAGTGGAGAGACAGGCATCAGCAGCATCCCGAGCACATCAACACACCCAGAACTGGACAGGCCTGATTTTGGAAGACAGGCTTCAGAGGCTCCCAGCATTGGCACTAGGGGTGTGGTTCAGCATTGCCTCCTGCCAGCGTCCTCCACTGCCATGCAGGTCACTGGAAGGCCTGCACTCCAGAAGCCTCCCGCTGTCTCTGCTGTGGCTGCAGGAGCAGGTGCTTCAGGGTCGGATGTTCATCATGGGCCACCAACGTCCCCCATTATTGATGTGATCCCAAGCAGTCCAGGGCTGGTGGATTCCACCCCAGCGACTAGAGGCAGGGCCCAATCCCCGGGCAATGGCAGCAGGGAGAGAAGCAGTAGTAGCAACAGAAGCTATGGGGGCACAGGGAGAGTGGCAGCAGCATGCGCAGTCGATCAGCATCAGGGTTCCAGTACTCCCCTTCACAGGACATATCTCAGATTGGGGACAGCGAGGCAGACACTAGTCCTGTGGAGAAGATGTCTGGTGCTGAGACAATGGCTGTCCCTCCGAGAGCTGTGTCGCCACCATGTTCTGCCCCTCCCATCAACGCTGTTAGTGGTGCATCACCTGGAGCGGTCAGAAGACAGGAGGGGGCAAAAAATCCTCCATATGGGTGCATTTTAAGTGGGTGGGGGTGGATGATCCCAGGGCGGTGCAGTACACTTTGTGCCATAAGGTGGTGAAGCGTGGGCAGGTGCTCACCAACCTTGGCACAACTGCCATGGCGAGGAACCTGAAGGCATGCCACAGCACTGTGCTGCTAAGCGAGTAGGCAGGGGCAGTGGACGCCAGCGGGTTCCCGACTGCAGCAGCCAGTCATCCGCCTCCATCAGCGGGCAAGCATCCTCCTCAAAAAGCTACCGCTAGCAGCAGGAGCAGTATTGCTGCTAGGAGAGAGCAGCAGCTGCAGCAGCAGCCAGTTGAGGCCCAGAAGCATCAGTGCACCATGGAGGGGCTGGGGTGGGGGCAGCTGCCACGTCCATCAGCAGCTGCAGGACATGGAGGACAGCGTGGCTTTCAACTGAAAGCCATGCGCATGTTGGGGTAAATGATCAAGCTGGATTGTCAGCCCTTCTTGGTAGTCGGGGACATGGTGTTTAGGTGCCTCATTGGCTTCCTGGGACCCCAGTTTAAGCTGCCCTCATGCAGCACCCTGAGTCGGCAGGTGGTGCCAGCCTTGTACCGGTCTTTAAAGGAGCGGGTGAGGGAGCAGCTGGTAGGTCACCACCCACTTCATCACTGACCTGTGGTCGAGTCAAAACGCGCTGCATGCCTACCTGGTAGTGACAGTGCACTGGTGGCAGGACCTGGAAGCAGTATTTGGGTGTGGCAAGAGGGGTCCCGAAATAGGGTATAGGTGGGCCCTGCTTCAGGCGGAAGTAATGGATGGCCCACACACTGCTCGGAACATCGAGGCAGTCCTGACCACCATTGTGAGGGAGTGGGTCATGCCAGGTGTGCCCTTCACTAAGGGGTGCATGGGGAGTAACAACATGGCCAACATATTGAGGGCAGTCCACAAGGGGGGCTTCACCAGTATTCTTTGCACCGCACACACTCTTCACCTGGTGGTCAGGGACGCTCTGGGATTGGGGGAGAAGGGGATTGGGGCAGGCACCCATAGCTCCCTGATCAAGCTGGAGAGGAAGCTGGCTGGTTTCTTTAACCAGAGCGTGAAGGGCAGCGACCTCCTCCGGGCGAAGCATAGAGCCAGGATCACTGGTACACCAGCTGGCGCAGGATGTGTCCACTCGGTGGAATTCGACATTCCTGATGCTCAAGTGGCTTCTCAAGCAGAAATCCGCCTTGCATCAGGTTCAACTGGTGATGGACAGCAGGGCACCTCCAGGGGACAATGGGGTGGAATGGGAGATCCTGGCTCACATGGTCTTCGTGCTCAGACCGTTCCTGGCCATAACGGAGACCATCAGCTCCTCCTCCACGTCCACCATCAGCCAGGTGACCCTTCTGGCCCAGAGTCTCCACAGGAGGCTTGATGAGATTATCCAGAGGTAGGATTGTGGCCCTCAGGGCAAGAATCTGGCAGCTGATGCTGTTGCCCTGGTGCGGCAGCTGAAAGCAGGGCTGAAGGTGTGGTTTGATGAGCTCCTGCAGTGGGAGGAATATGTTTTGGCAACCATGTTGAACCTCAGGGTCAAGGGCAGCATGGCACGTTAGACACAGCTCTATGATCATTGGAAGGGTGAGCTGGTGGAGAGGTTTCAGCAGGCAAAGAGGGTTCTGGAGAGTGTGCGGCAGCAGCAGCAGTGGCAGGACGCCCCTGGGGATGGTGGGAGTAGTCACCCCTTTCAGTCAACGGGGTCTATCCCTGCCCCCAGTCCTAGCAGTAGCAGCACCAGCAGCAGGCTGAGAAGGATCAGCACCCCTATTGCCAGCAGCATCAGCTCGTATGTGCAGGCCACTCTAGTGCGCATGGACCGATGCACAGCAGGGCAGGCAGCGTGGCTGAGGGCAGTGGTGGAGGTGGTGTGAAAGGATAATTACGTGAGGGAGTACGATAGCACCTCAGCAGCAGTGGAGAGCTACCTGGAGGAGGAACCATGCATCGATCCCAGCAGCAATCCCTTGGCCTACTGGGACAGCAAGACCAACGTGTGGCCGGCCCTGTCCAAAGTGGCCAAGGCTCTGTTGTCCTGCCCACCAAGGAGTTTCCCCAGTGAGCGGGTGTTCTCTATGGCGGGGGAGATTTGCTGGCCACACCGCCTGAGACTGAGGGCCAAGTTGGTGGAGCAGTTGCTGTTCATCAAGGTGAACCTTCTGTTGCTGGGATTCCCTGAGCAGCCCCTGGACAAGGATTGATGGTGCAGTGGCACACGCCATCTCATGCCAGGGGCATCTGTGTAGCTGCTGCTGAGGTGCTGTCCCTCCCTCCCAATGCCCGGCACCCTCCCTGCCTCTCTCTCTCTCTCTGACTAGACTGCCTCAACCAGCCTATCTGACTGACCTCATGATGCTGGGTGGCATTGGGAAGCTGTAAGTCTGCCAGCCGGCCTCTGTCTAGACGATCTCAGCCTGCCTATCTGACTGGCTTTCTCTACATAGTCTTCGCCAGCCTATCTGTTTGCCCTGCCAAGGTCCCAGCCTGCCTTCCCTACTGCCTTTCATGCCACGCTGCCTGTCTGCCCATCCAGGTTGCTAACCTCAAGTGCTGTCTCAGTCTGCTTTCCGATGCTCATGCCACACTGCCTGTCTGCCTGCCCTGTGGGCAAAACTCGAATCCTGCCTCAGCCTGCCTTCTGATGCTCATGCCACACTGCCTGTCTTCTGGCCAGGTTGCCAAGATCAAACCCTGCCTCTGTCTCCCTTCCGATGCTCATGCCACGCTGCCTGTCTGCCCGCCCCGGTTGCTAACTTCAAACGCTGTCTCAGTCTGCCTTCCAATGCTCATGCCATGCTGTCTGTCTGCCCGACCAGGTTGCTAACCTCAAACCTTGTCTCAGTAAGCCTTCCAATGCTCATGCCATGCTGCCTGTCTGCCCACCCAGGTTGCTAACGTCAAACCCTGCCTCAGTCTGACTTCTGATGCTTATGCCAAAGTGCCTGTCTGCCCACATTGTGGGCAAAGCTGAAGTCCTGCCCCAGTCTGCCTACCTCTCATGCCAAGGTACCTGTCTGCCTACCCTGGCAACCCTAGGTGATGTGCTCCAGTGGCCTGGTAATCCTGTTGCTGCTGTCTGCTGGTCCATGGGTGCTCTGCCCTGGAAAATCCAAATTTGCCCACGCAATCCTGTTCTTGCTGTCTGCTGCTGTATGGGAGCTCTTCCCTGGCAAATCCTAACATCCTGGCTCCATGGGTGCTGCACACAGGCAAATCCTGCTGCTGCCGTCTCTGCTGTTCTATGGGTTCTGTGGCCCAGCAATCCAATGTCTGCTGCTGCTGCTTCTGCTGCCTCTGCTGCGCCATGGGTATTGTGCCCCGGCAATCCAATGTCTGCTGCTGCTGCCAATGCTGCCTCTGCTGTGCCATGGGTACTGTGCCTGGGCAATCCAATGTCTGCTGCTGCAGCCAATGCTACCTCTGCTGTGCCATGGGTTCTGTGCCCCGGCAATGTAATGTCTGCTGCTTCTGCCGATGCTGTGCCATGGGTTCTGTGCCTGGGCAATCCAATGTCTGCTGTTGCTGCTGATGCTGCCTCTGCTGTGACATGGGTTATGTGCCTGGGCAATACAATGTCTGTTGCTGCTGCCAATGCTGCCTCTGCTGTGCCATGGGTACTGTGCCCGGGCAATCCAATGTCTGCCGCTGCAGACGATTCTACCTCTGCTGTGCCATGGGTTCTTTGCCCCAGCAACCCAATTTCTGCTGCTGCTGCCAATGCTGCCTCAGCTGTGCCACAGGTTCTGTGCCTGGGTAATCCAATGTCTGATGCTGCTGCCTCTGCTGCCTATGGCATGAGTTCTGCTACCGGGCCATCCAACATCCGCTGCTGCTGCCAATGCTGCCTCTGTTGTACCATGGGTTATGTGCCCAGGCAATCCAATGTCTGCTGCTGCTGCCTCTGCTGTGCCATGGGTTCTGTGCCCCAGAAATCCAATGTCCGCTGCTGCTGCTAATGCGGCTTCTGCTGTGCCATGGTTTCTGCTACTGGGCAATCCAATGGCTGCCACTGCTGCTGCTGCTGCCTCTGCTGTGCAATGGGTTCTTTGCCTCAGCCATCCAATATCCACTTCTGCTGCCTCTGCTGTGCCATGGGTACTGTCCCCCAGAAATCCAATGTCTGCTGCTAGGGATATGCAAGCAGGACGGAGTTCGGATGTTTGGCTGTTCTGCTGTTCTGCCATTTGGACTAAAAACTTAGTTTGGGTTTGGGGGTTAAGTCCGGTGGAGTTAGGACCCCCTGAACATTCAGCAGAGTTTGGCACTGCTGGGATGTTTAGGGCGCTCCAGGGATCCTTTGGGGCGGGGGGGGTGGCAGCATGAGAGACCATTGGAGACCCAGAAGCAGCAGCAGAAACTGGAAAGGCTTGGCGCTTGGCACCACAGGTAGCCCGGGCAGGCAGGCTTGACACTTGGCCCCTGGGGGTGTCCATGGCACTAGGGCTGGCCATTGGAGACACAGCAGCAGTAGCAGCAACAGAGACAGGGAAGGCTTGGTGCTTGGCACCCTGGGTTGTCCGGGCAGGCAGGCTCAGCACGTGGCCCCTGGCGGTGTCAGTGACACCAGAGCTGGCCGTCAGATACCCAGCGGCAGCAGCAGAGGCTGGGAAGGCTTTGGGCTTGGTGGCTGGCCTGGAAACCCTACTTGGCTGGGCATTGAAGGCTTCCAGGCATCAGTGGAGAAGCAGCAGACATTGGATTGCCTGGTAGCAGAACCCATGGCATGGCAACAGCAGCAGCAGACAGGCAGTGTGGCATGAGCATCGGAAGGCAGGCTGAGGCAGGGTTTGATCATAGCAACCTGGGTGGGCAGACTGGCAGCGTGGCATGAGAGGCAGTAGGGAAGGCAGGCTGGGACTTTGGTAGGGAACTCAGATAGGCTGGGCAAGACTGTGCAGTGCGCGTAAGAGAGATCCAGTAAGATAGGTGGGCTGAGATCATTTATCCAGAGGCCGTCTGGCATGCTTACAGCTTCCCAATGCCACCCGGCATCATGAGGTCAGTCAGATAGGCTGGCCATCTAGTCAGAGAGAGAGAGAGAGAGGCAGGGTGGGCGCCGAGCACTGGGAGGAAGGGACAGCACCTCAGTAGCAGCAGCCCAGATTGAGGAGGAGCCCCTTCCCAAGACTGTCCCTGGCATGGGATGGCATGTGCCACTGCACCATCAATACATGTCCAGGGGCAGCTCGGGGAATCTGAGCAGCAGAAGGTTCAGCTTTATGAAAATCAATTGCTCCACTAAGTTGACCCCCAGTCTCAGGCAGTACGGAGAGCAAATGTCCCCCACCATTGAGAACACCTGCTCACTGGGGACACTTGTTGGTGGGCAGGACAACAGACCCTTGGCCACTTTGGACAGGGCTGGCCACACATCCCTCCGAGAGCTGTGTTGCCACCATGTTCTGCCCCTCCCATCAGTGCTGTCAGAGGTGCAGAAGTCAGCTGAGACCCAGAAGCATCAGTGCACCATGGAGGAGCTGGGGTGGGGGCAGCTACCAAGTCCATCAGCAGCTGAAGAGTGTGGAGGGCAGCCTGGCTTTCAACTGAAAGCCACGCGCATGTTGGAGGGAATGATTGCGCTCGATGGTCAGCCCTTCTCAGTGGTCGGGGTCATAGGGTTTAGCTGCCTGAATGGCTTCCTGGCCCCCCAGTTTAAGCTGCCCTTGCGCACACCCTGAGGCGGCAGGTGGTGCCAACCTTGTACCTGGATTTAAAAGAGCGGATGAGGGAACAACTAGCAGGGGATGGGGGTGCCACAGTCCACTTCACCACTGACCTGTGGTCGAGCAGAAACGCACTGCTCATCTACCTGGCAGTGACAGCGCACTGGTGGCACATCCTGGAGGCAGCTTTTCAGAGTGGTAGGATGGGTCCCGATGCAGGGTATAGGTGGGCCATGCTTCAGGTGGAAGTCATGGACGCTGCGTCCCCCACATGTCTCGGAACATCGAGGCAGCCCTGACTGCCATGGTGAGGGAGTGGGTCACAACAAGGGGTGCGTGGTGATACAGAACGCGTATATTGGTGTCTAGAGCAAAGGAGAGTGGCTATTTTGGGTATCAAGGTTATCAACAAGTTTTTTGACCAGCACCCCACTCCCCGCAGATCTAGAGATAGGGAACTGAACTCCTTAGGAGTCCTGTTCCTTTACTTTCTCCACACTGGGCACTGGAAGGTTCTCAATGGTAGGACTGCTTCTGATGTACTGGGCCAGTATACCTTCGTTTCCCAGAATGGTAAAAGCACAATCGATTACTTTTGTATCCAAGAGTCCTACTTGGATTGCTGCATAGATTTCCTAGTTTTGGTTGAGGGGTTTAGTGATCATTTCCCCATTGTACTAATTTTTGATCCCCCCGCAGGAGAGAACCTTGGTAAGGATTCTCGATCCACTTCTGTGGGGTGTGTAGCTTTTGATATCACCCCTCGGCTTCTCTGGTCTGACACGGTGGATAGGAAATGCTTGGGGCTTTATAGCCAGACCAGTCTGAAGCACTGCTTGCTGGATCCACAGCAAGTAATTCCAGAACTGGTCTACGAGCTTTTTGCAGTTTTATTGGTACAGTTTGGGGAGCAACTGACTGGCAATAATTTTACATCTCCACTGGTGGTGGCTTCTTATGCTCAGCCTAGATGGTTTGATAAGGAGTGCCTAAAGCATAGGGCCAGCCTTAGGCACAGTGCAAGAACCTTTAAGGTAGATCCGAGTGTGGTAGCGGCCTCTCAGTACATCAAGGAAAAAAGCAGTTATAAAAAACTACTTAAAGGAAAGAAGGTGGCCTTTCGGGCTAAGGCATGGGAAGCTTTGATCAGTGCGGCTCGGGATAGTGATCAGGCCGGCTTTTGGGCTTTGGTCAAGGAAGGAAGTAAATCCCCTTTTGTGCAAGGCCTTCAGGACTGGGGAGCCTGGCAACTCCATTTTAAGGGATTTTTTACCAGTATGCCAGATACCACTGTTCTCAACAGGGAATTACTGGCAGCTCTTCCTCTTTGGCCTCCAGTGGATCCGGAAGTCGTGAGATCTATACTGGTCATGGCTAAATCCAAAAGAGCTCCCGGGATTGATGGCATCCCGGCAGATCTTTTTAAGCATAATATGGGATGGTGGGTACCTATTCTTGCTAAGCTATTCACTACTATAAACAACTGTGGGGTGATTCCAGCAGGATGGAACATCAGTATAGTGGTGCCCATCCATTAAAAAGGGGATCGGAATAGGCCTCAAAACTACCAGCCCATTAGCCTACTTTGCGTGGCTGCCAAGATCTATGCACATTTCTTATTATTTAAACTAGAAGACTGGGCTGGGATGGCCGATTTTTTCCCTGAGGAGTAGGCCGGATTTCGACTTGGCCACTCGACAGTAGATCATTCCTTCACCCTATGGCATCTGGACAAGAAATACGCTAAAATTAGGAAGGGAAGATTGATTATGACCTTTCTGGATCTACGATCTGCCTTTGACTTGGTCAATAGGGAGATCCTGTGGGACAGATTGTATAGCTCAAACATGGACTGGAGATTGATTTACCTTGTCCACGCTCTGTATTCCCAGATGTCCCTTAGAGTCAGGGTAGGGGGTAGTGGCCATATTTTGAGCTCGGTCCCTGTGACAAATGGGGTTAAGCAGGGCTGTGTCCTGGCCCCTTTTCTTTTTAATTTCTTCATTAATGGGATAGTGGCTCTGCTCAAAGCGGACTCCTTCCTTCCAACTAAGGTTGGAGGTCAATCTGTTTCCATTCTACTGTTTGCAGATGATATGGTGCTCCTATCACCCTCAGTCTTGGGGATGAATAGGATGCTTTCTGAGGTGAGCCGATTTTGTAAGAACTCTCTGTTGTCTATAAATTATGACAAATCCCAGGTAGTGGTAGTGGGACGCCACTTCATTTCTTGTAAGTGGCTACTCGATGGAGTAAGGCTGGAGCAGGTGCAATTGTATAGGCACCTAGGCCTGCTTTTCAATAAGTCCGTATCTTGGCAAACTCATGTTGAAGCAGCTAGGCTTAAACTGAAGCAGGTGGTTATGGGTCTTTTGAGATTTTGGTGGTGCTTTGGGGGAAGATCTATATCCCCAGTCCTGAAGCTGTTTGATCTAAAATATAAAGTAGGTTCCTTGTTTGGGGCTGAAGTGTGGGCCCCCTTTGCATCTGGTACTCTAGAATCTCTACAAAATCTTCTGCTGAGATCACTTTTGGGGGTCCCGCAAAGTACCCCAGCCTGCTTACTCCACCTGGAGACAGGGTTACTCCCGTTGAGAACTGAACTGCTCTTCCGACCTTTGTGCTATTGGCTTAAGATCAAAGTCATGGCCGAGGACCGTTTGCCCCGCTTATGTCTTGAGGAGGTGTCCTCTTGGTCTACTACGGGGGTATGATTCACACCTAAAAAGCTTGGGTAACCTAGGGCTATCGCTGGAGATGCTTGAGGGGATACCAATTCTTGAAAGAAGAAGGATAATTCAAAGGCAGCTCATGGATCAAGCTATCCAGCTTGACTTGGGACTGCCCAGACATTAAAGAGTGCCCCTTTCTTTAGATTATTTAAGTTGGACTCTAAGCGTGAATTGTATTTGGAGCTCATTGTTAACCCCAAGCTGCGTAGGGCCTTGACCCTATTGAGTTTTGATCTCTTCCCTACCAAAGTACTTCTCGGCAGGAGGAATGGTACCCCCTTTGGGAATAGGATC
Organism: Sphenodon punctatus; assembly: GCA_003113815.1. Classification (NCBI taxonomy): domain Eukaryota; kingdom Metazoa; phylum Chordata; class Lepidosauria; order Sphenodontia; family Sphenodontidae; genus Sphenodon; species Sphenodon punctatus. The sequence continues at coordinate 106,047 of QEPC01008452.1, read as the reverse complement.
TGCACCTGCAACCTAGGGCAGATTGAGGACCTTCCTCATGCGCTGTTTGTTTGCCCTCTCACTGCGCATTGGAGAGAGCTGTATCTGGTCCCTTGGATTTACAGTCGACCATTTCTATCCCCTGTGCAACTGTTGCAATTTTGTCTGAGATCAAATTCCCCGGATATGTTGCTCAGCCTTGCTGGCTGGGTTTATCAATACAGCAAGCGCTGAATTTTCTAGGGGAAGTCATTTTGGTTTTGAGTCATTCAACTCCTTTTGGCTACCTATGGTTGGGGGATGGGAATCCCTGTGTCTTCTGACTATCCTCTTGGCTCTGAGCTCTATTTTTGATACCCTCAAGGTTTTATTTCCTTGTTGCCTAATGCTTAATTGCTGTGTGTTTTGTGTACTTTTCATGTTATTTTTATCATTTTTTTAAAAAATTCCTTGTTATGGCTGTCTGCTAAACAAGATTAAACTAAAACTTGTCTGATACAGAACGTGGCGAAAATATTAGGGCAGTCTGCAGGGGGCTTCACCAGCATCCCTTGTACCGCACACACACCTTCACCTGGTGGTCAGGGACGCTCTGGGTTTGGTAGAAATGGGGATTGGAGCAGGCACCCTTAGCTCCCTGATCGAGCGGGGAAGGAAGCTGACTGGTTTCTTTAACCAAACCATGAAGAGCAGCAACCTCCTCCAAGTAAAGCAGACAGAGCAAGGCTCCCCAGTGCACCAGCTGGTGCCGGATGTGTCCACCAGGTGGAATTCCACGTTCCTGATGCTTAAGCGGCTTCTCAAGCCTTGCCTCAGATTCAACTGGTGACAGACAGTGGGGCAACTCCAGGGTACGATGGGGCAGAATGGGAGATGCTGGCTCACATGGTCTTTGTTCTGAGACAGTTCCTGGCCATGATGGAGACCATCAGGTCCTCCATGGCCACCATCAGCCAGGTGACCCCTCTGGCCCATAGTCTCCTCAGGAGGCTGTAGGAGATTATCCAGGGGCAGGATTGTTGCCCTCAGAGCAGAAGCTGGTGGCTGAGGCTGTTGCCCTAATGCATCAGCTGAAGGCAGAGCTGAAGGCATGGTTTTATGAGCTCCTGCAGAGGGAGGAATATGTGTTGACCACCATGCTGGACCTCAGGGTCAAGGGCAGCGTGGTATGCCAGACAGCACTCCAATGGTCACTGGAAGGGTGAGCTGGTGGAGAAGGTCTGGCAGGGAGAGAGGGCTCTAGAGAGTGTACAGTAGCAGCAACAGCAGCAGGCTGCCCCTGGGGATGGTGGGAGTGGGAGCAGCCACCCCTTTCAGCCGGCAGTGTCTATCCCTGACCTCAGCTATAGCAGTAGCAGCACCAGCAACAGGCTGAGCAGAAGCAGTACCTCTGTTGCTTCTGGATGACGTGGATGGAAAGTCCTCCCTGCCTGGAACGTAGGCACCCAAAACCCTGATGGAGGGTCCTAGGGTTGGAGTAGCTGGCTATTTCTTGATACGGTGGAATGACAGCTCCCCATGAGCAGAATGACAACCCCAGAACTATGATGGTGGGTCCTGGGACAGGAGTGGCAGCTTCTGGATAACATGGATGGATAGCCCTCCCTCCCTGGAATGTAGGCCCCAGAACCCTGATGGTGGGTCTTGGGACTGGAGTGGCTGCCTGTTTCTTGATGCAGTGGAATGACGGCTCCCCTTGACTGCCACTTATGCTCCAGAACTCTGATGGTGGATCCTGGGACTAGAATGGCAGCTTCTAGATGCAGTGGAATGACGTCTCCCTGTGAGCGGAATGACGGCCCCAGAACCCTGACTGTGGGTCCTGGGACTAGAGTATCAGCTTCAAGATGAAGTGGAATGACAGCTCCCCGTGAGTGGAATGACAGCCCCAGAAGCCCCACGGTGGGTCCTGGGACAGGAGTGGCAGCTTCTGGATGACCTGGAATGATGGCTCCCCATGAGTGGAATGATGGCCTCAGAACCCTCATGGTGGGTCCTGGGATAGGAGTGGCAGCTTCTAGATTTATTTTATTTATTTATTTCATTAAATTTATTAGCCTCCCCCTCATGCCTACGGCATCTCGGGGTAACTTACAACACCATAAAAACACAATAATAATAAAATCAACAACAATAAAAACACTGAACCCACAACAATTTATAAAATATTACTAGAACCAACCCGCCCTCCCTACCCCACCCTCTCACCCTCCCCTCCGAAGGCCTGGGCGAACAGCCAAGTCTTGCAAACACGTCGGAAGGCCAACAGGCCCTGGGCCAGGTGAGCCTCCTCTGGGACGGAATTCCATAAACATGGACCAGCCACCGAGAATGCCCTCTCCATTGCGGCCCCCCATTTTACACGGGGGACCTCCAAAAAGGCGCCCCCGGTGAACCAAAGGGGTGGTGCGGAGGGCAAGGCAGTCCCCGAGATATGAGGGGCCCAGACCATGCAGGGATTTATAGATCAACACTAACACCTTGAATTGGACTCGGTACACTATAGGTAGCCAGTGCAGAGCACGGAACACCAGTGTTATGTGCTCATGCCGCCCCATCCCCGTAAGGAAATGGGCCGCCGCATTCTGCACTAGCTGCAGCCTCCGAACCAGGAACAAGGGAAGTCCCACATAGAGTGCATTGCAGAAGTCTAGCCATGAGGTGATGAAGGCATGGATGAGAGTGGCCAGATCAGGCCCCGAGATGTATGGCCAAAGCCTCCGTAACAGATACAGCTGGCAAAATGCAGCTTTAGCCACCGCCTCCACATGCCTATCCAGATGGAGGCCCAAATCCAAAACCACCCCCAGACTCTGAACCTGAAGAGCAACAGACAGGCAAACTCCCCCTATCAGGGGGGCCAGCACCTCCCCCGCCCTTCCCACCACCATCACCTCCATCTTATCGGGATTGAGCTTCAGTCTGTTCTGCCATGTCCAATCCGCCACAGCCTCCAAACATTGGGAGAGTAACAAGACAGCAGGACCTGGGTCAGTTGAAAACTAGAGGAACAGCTGAGTATCAACAACATATTGGTGACATTGCACCCCGAACCCTCTCACGATCTCCTAGATGAAGTGGAATGACAGACTTCCCTGCCTGGAATGTAGGCCCCAGAACCCTGAGGGTGGGCCCTGGGGTTGGAGTCACTGGCTCTTTCTTGATGCAATGGAATGACAGCTCCCTGTGGGTGGAATGATGGCCCCAGAACCCTGATGGTGGGTCCTGGGACAGGAGTGGAAGCTTCTGGATGACATGGACAGACAGTCCTCCCTGCCTGGAACGTAGGCTCCAGAACCCTGAGGGCAGGTCCTGGGACTGGTGTAGCAGCTTTAAATGCAGTGGAATGATGGCTCCCTGTGAGCAGAATGATGGCCCCAGAACCCTAACGGTGTGTCCTGGGACTAGAGTGGAAGCTTCTAGATAAAGTTGAACGACTGCTCACCATGAGCAGAATGACAGCCCCGGACCCTGACTGTGGGTCCTGGGACAGGAGTGGCAGCTTCTCGATGAAGTAGAATGACAGATCTTTGTGGAGGCTTCTAGATAAAGTTGAACGACTGCTCACCATGAGCAGAATGACGGCCCCAGAAACCTGACTGTGGGTCCTGGGATAGGAGTGGCAGCTTCTAGATGAAGTGGAATGACAGACCTCCTTCCTTGGAATGTAGGCCCCAGAACTGTGAGCGTGGGTCCTGAGGCTGGAGTGGCTGGCTCTTACTTGATGTGGTGGAATGACAGCTCTCTGTGAGCAGAATGATGACCCCAGAACCCTGACGGTTTGTCCTGTGACAGGAGTGGCAGCTTCTGGATGAAGTGGAATGACAGTGGCTGGCACCCCTGCTTGGCTGGGCGTTGCGAGCTGACTGGCATGGATGCAGGACATTTATTATTATTATTATTATTATTATTATTATTATTATTATTATTATTA
>QEPC01008452.1:73822-91987 GCA_003113815.1 Sphenodon punctatus | reverse complement strand
TCCGATGTTAACCCTGGGAACTCCTTGCTGCTGTGTTTTGCCAGTGTTTTGCCAGTGATTTCTAGGTTTCCCTGTGTTTTGGGTTTATACATTATTTATTCTAAGCTTGATGTGCATGTAGACTGTGTGTTCTTCCATCCGATGTTAACCCTGGGAACTCCTTGCTGCTGTGTTTTGCCAGTGTTTTGCCAGTGATTTCTAGGTTTCCCTGTGTTTTGGGTTTATACATTATTTATTCTAAGCTTGATGTGCATGTAGACTGTGTGTTCTTCCATCCGATGTTAACCCTGGGAACTCCTTGCTGCTGTGTTTTGCCAGTGTTTTGCCAGTGATTTCTAGGTTTCCCTGTGTTTTGGGTTTATACATTATTTAGTCTAAGCTTGATGGGCATGTAGACTGTGTGTTCTTCCATCCGATGTTAACCCTGGGAACTCGTTGCTGCTGTGTTTTGCCAGTGTTTTGTCAGTGTTTTCTGTGTTTCCCTGTGTTTGGGGTTTATACATTATTTATTTTAAGCTTGATGTGCATGTAGACTGTTTTCTTCCATCCGATGTTAACACTGGGAACTCCTTGCTGCTGGGTTATGCCATGCCACTGGCCTACCATCCCCCTGGCTCCACCTACCCTTCTCCTGGCTCCACCTACCATCCCCCTGGCTCCGCCCCTAGGCCCACCAGCCCGGCCCGGCCTTACTGAGCCAATGCCCCTCCAACATCAAAACCCACCAGCTGCCCCTGCTGCTGGGGATCACCTCAATAATGGGCTTCAGGGACATTGGTGGCCCTGGAGGAACATCTGACCCCAAAGCACCTGCACCTGCTCCTGCAGCCACAGCAGAGACAGCCGCAGCCTCCTGGAGTGCAGACCTTCCAGTGCCCTGCATGGCAGTGGACAACGCTGGCAGAAGGCACTGCCAAACCACACCCATAGTGCCACTACTGGGAGCCTCTGAAGGCTGACTGCCAAAATTAGGCCTGTGCAGTTTGGGGCATAGTGATGGGCTCAGGCTGCTGCTGATGCCTGCTGTCACTCTGGCTTCTCCTACTTCCCTTCTCCATTTCTCCCACCCAAAGAATGCACAGGAAGATTTTTTTTATTATTTATTTATTCAAATTTGTAAAGTAATATTATATATATCTACACTACCTCTTAAAGCTATTAACTATTCTAAAACCAATGGAACTAAATGGAATATTGTCTAATATCTACAAAGGCCTAGGCCTACAAACACAATATAAAATATTAAAACTGAATCACTACACACTACCTCTATCTATTGCTATAACTAAGCTAACTCCTACAACTATCTATCTATAATAACTATCTAATATCTAATATCTATATATCTAATATATATAAATACACGCACACACACACACACGCACAGGGATGGGTGTGTGTGTGGAACACAGACAGCTCACAACAAACAACACAGGGAGGGGTACAAAACTAAAATGAAACCTAAATCAATCTAATGCTACTCTAAATAAATCCAAAAACAGGGGAAGGGAATCAGGGATGGAATATGTACAGGGAGGAGGGAAGGATTCAATGGAGGGTAGGGAGAAAGAACACAGGGAGGGGTAAAAAATAAAAATAACACCTAAATCTAACTATATAAATGAAATTATGGAGGTAAATGTGTGGAAATGGGTGACATAGGAGGAGGATGGCAATGGATTGGGAGGAACACAAACTGCTGGGCAAGTCAATGTGCTGCGAAATTTCTCCTTCATATGGTCAACGTACGGAGGAGTTTCCTGCACTACAGAGCGATTTTAGAGGAATCTGCATAGTCTTGTATAGGGGATGGCTCTTTCTGTCTACCCCTGCTGGAGAGTTTGATAGGGTTTATTTATTTACTTATCTGTTTATTTACCTAATGTGTGTCTTCTGTAGTGGATATATTTTAGTGCTATTGCACTTACTGTATGCATTAGTCGTTTAGGCTGCTTTATTTGGGGGCTTTACTCTTTTATTTTTCCCTCTAGAATAATTGGTTTTAATTTTATGCCAATTGGGGGATTGTGTATGTATATACTGTAATGTTAGTGTTTCTTTGTTATGCAATGACCAGGTGTCACACTTAATAAATACTATTACTACTACTAAACTGCTGGGAGAGGGAGACTTCTGAAAACGCCTGCTGACAGGATCAGTGGCTAGCTCAGAAGTAGTTGGAAGGGGGGAGGGCAATGACATTTGTTAATTTCTGCTCCCGCCTTACCACAAGCCCCGTTGGCTTCGTGCAGCCTAGCCCGTGGCCAATTGCAGACTGTGAAGCCAGTGGTCTGAGGAAAAGAGGGATGGTGATTGGGCAGGCTGGCTGCCAGTCCAATTCTCTCCACCCCTGGCACCAGGAAGTCTGCTCCTCAGCTGCCCCCCCCCCATGGGCCTTCCAGCCCTGCTTTTTCCCACCTGAATGCACCCAAACTCATCTGAACATGGCCAAACTGTTCAGGGTTTCTGGCATTTGGTTCAGACGTTCGATTCAGCCATCCGAACGGGCCGAGTTCGGGCTGAACACCCTCCTCTTGCCGCTGCTCCCCCCTCCCTCTAGCTTTCTACTCACTGGCCAGAGAGCTAAAGGGAGGCAGGGACTTAGAGGATCTCCCCCAAACCCTCAGGAAGCATGCGCTGGACATCAGTTTAGAAAAGCACTGATTTCTGGGGGATTGGGGAGGGAGTGGGGGAGGTGTATGTGCCCCTTGACTGGTTTCCTATGGAGAAACCCAGCCAATCATCAAAGCCTAGGAGGCATTTCAGGGCACCTTTTCAAAATGCTCTGGCCACCCCATAGCTCCTTTTCCTCGCCCTGGCCCCTCCTCTACCAGAGTGGGAGGAGGAAGGGAAAGAGCTCACTCTTCCTTGCTCCTTTCTCAGGTTCTCTGGAGGGGAGGGGGAAGAGAGAGAGGCCCCTCTTTTTTTTACAAGAGGGGAGATGCCTGGGATTTGTTTGGAGTCCCTGGCCTCCTTGTTTGGAGGGAAGAACAACAGAAGGTGGTTCTCAGAGTCCGACTAAAGTGATCAGGAGGTCTCATCCTTCCAGAAACCTGGTAAGTTTTGAAAAAACAAATCCCCTGCCCTGATCTCCTGTACATTGTTTGTTTGCTTGTGCTTTATTTTGTCCTCTTCAATCCCTCCCCACCCCCATTGATTACAGGCAGGGGTAATTACTAATTTTGTGAGCCCAGTTGGAAGGGCTGTGTTGCCTCACCTCCTATTCTTTAATATATTTTCTTGGCCCTTGCTGTTTTAGTTTTTCACCCTGTGTGAGACCCTGTCACCCTAATTGTCTGCTTTCTGTTTGCTTGGGTTTTTTTTGGAGGGGGATGGATGGAAGGGTTTCTAATCTTTGCAGGAATGTTCACTGCATTAAAAATGGCCCCTTTTCCAGTACCAGTTTCAAGTATTTTCTGCTGCAAGAAGGCCACCATGCCACATGTTGGTTCACTAATGACTAGTCTTTGCATAAATGTTTGTTCCCTGTCTGATAAGTTATGTTTGCAACAGAACTGCATAGCATGTTCTGGGGGACAAGTGGAACTTCATGCTGCTGCTTTTGTGGTGTGTTAAAGACTTAACATAATATTATTGGCTTGAGATGGTTTGCTTTGCTTGCTCTGTGTTCGCATGTGCACTGCTGGAGTTCCCCCTCCTCTCCCTCTGCCTGCAGTAGGATCTGATTGGCATGGGAGATAAAGCTGTTTGTAAACAAACAACTCCTGCCCATGTGAGTGATCAGAAGGTTGCTTCTTTGTAAAGAAGGTTCTTTGAGATGGCTCTAAACATTCTCACAACTGGGTTGTGCATGGCATGCTCACCATTTAAAATAATAGACCATGTGATGGTCTTGAACTCCTCTAGTATAAAAAGTACTCTCCCCCTTAGAATGACAGTTCCTTCCAACTGGAAGGGTTTCTAAACTTTGCTGGAATGCTCGCTGCACTTAAAATGACCCTTTTGCAGTGTCGGTTTCAAGGCTTTTCTGCTGCAAGTAGGCCACCATGCCACATGTTGGTTCACTAATGGCTAGTCTTTGCATGAATATTCCATCTCTGGTTGCAGCAGATGCCTTTTACATTGTAACAAAACTGTGTAGCATATTTTGGGGACAAGTGGCAGTTCATGCTGATGCTTTTGTGGTGTGCTAAAGACTTGACATAATATTGTTGGCTTAAAATGGTTTGCTTTGCTCACTCTGTGTTTGCATGTGCACTGCTGGCCCCGCCTACCATTGGCCAGGCCATGCCTACCGTTATCCAGGCCCTGCCTACCATTGGCTCCTCCCACTTCTGGAACTGCCCTTCACCCCACTAGCCTTGATATCCACCAGCCGCCACTGCCCATGAGTACCCTGCAGCATGGTGGTGGTGATTGCCCACCATGAGGCCAAGTGGGGATTGGGTTCCTGCAGCTCATGGGAGTGCACCCATTTTTTCCATTCCTAGCAGTTGAATGAATAGGATATTTTCACCTATTTTGGAGATTTTACATTCCAAGACAAAACTTCCATATAGATTTGGAACCAAAGGCAGACTTATAAACATGAAAAAGATTACTTAGCCACAAACATTGAATTCTGTTAAAGCATACATAGAAAATGTGTATGTCATGTTCCCAGCACTAGCCAGTCCACAAAGAGGATACCAGCTGACTAAAGCTGTTGTCTTCTCTCAAGCCACAGGTGCTTCTCCCAAGCCACTGTGATTGGTCATTGTCAGAGACATGATTCTGGCCTAGATGAACCATTGGTCTGACCCAGTATGGTAGTTCTTATGTTCTTAAGCTACCATCTAGTAAAGTTCCTCTCTTCACTTCATCTGGTAAAGTTCAGTGCTCTGGGGTGGAAAGTCTGCTTTATGTGGGGACACTACAATTTCATGTGATTGCATAGGAATAAATAGTCTCTTACTCAGACTCCACCATCATGTTTTAAGAAAATAATGGGGCTCGAGTACCTCAAGTTTATTTATTTATTTATTTATTTATTTATTGGATTTTTACCCCGCCCCTCCTGAAACAGCTCAGGGTGGCTTACAGTCAAAACAAAATACACATATAAAATCCATCTATCAAATACATTAAAACACTTATAAAGTTCCAACCATTAAAACAGGAACAGGGAACAACAACAAAATAAAACAATAAATAAGGATGAAGGGGAATAAAACCCCTATCCCCTCCCACCCTCCCCAAAGGTCGGAACCAGGAAGAACTCCCATCTGTGCTCATGTGCCCATTAATGCCCATTGCCCACATCCAGCACACAGCAAACCTACCATAATGAGATGGAATATAGCCCACAACATATTATACGTGCCTGCCTGCCTGCCAGTGTCTGCCTGCCTGCCTGCCTGTGTGTGTCCCTATACCTGCTGCCCTGCTACCACCTATTTCCTGATCAAATGAAGTGTGCCTCATAGGCTTTAGACTGTCATTCCACTATCATGACCTGATTCAGTCATGCCCACCCGTCCCAGGGATCATCAACAAGATTATGGAACCATCATTCCAGTCACTGGGGGCTGCATTCCATTGCATTGCATCCAGAAGCCTAGTGCCCGCACGCCAGCCTGCCCCCACTCCCCAAAAGTCTACTCCTCTGCACCCACCCACAGATGCCCGCTGAAGCTGGCTGCTGAAATGAAAAGCCCCTCCGCCACCAGCTCCCACCGCCTGCTGCCTGCTGCTGAGGAGCCTGTCTCTCTTTCTCTCTGTCACACCTACCCACACAAACACAAGCCCTGCACCTCCTTAGGGGCTTTCTGGTAGTTGAGACCGTGCTGCTGGCACAACAAATTTTTGGTTAATAACTACGCTACATGAGGTGGCAGGCGCTGCTGGAAGGGATCGACAAGCTGTATGAGATTCTGCCACCTGCCAGCCAGCACATAGAGATAAAAGATTGGACACTGGTCAAACAAAGCTCGTAACAAGAAATACAACAACTTTTATTAAAACTATTTAAATCAGAACAACAAGAACAAAAAGCAACAACAACAACATTTAATAAAACAAAAGCAAACATATAAATGAAACTTATTAATTAAACTAGTCTCTGCTGCCACTGGGCCTGTCCCCTGGGAATTGGGGGAAAGGCAACAGAGGTTGGGGCGCTTCACAGGCTTGAGGGCTGGAGACCTCGTACACGTTCAGCATGCCGTTTAGCATGGCAAAATCCAACTCCTCTTTCATTGCCATATGCCACCGGGAGAGCCCCTGGTGGTACAGCTAGATGCGACACAGCTCTCCAGAGACATACTGTCCGTATGTCTCCACCTTCTGCCGTTCCGCCTGGACTGCCTGCAGCTGCTCCACCAGGTGGTTCTCCAGGTCACCAGAAGAGCACTGGACCACTGCAACATGGTTCTAGGTGGCCTGCTGCAAATTGGCCTGAAGGGCCTTGGCCTCTAAATCCTCCAGAGGTCCGGGGGTCTCCACATCGGGACCAGAGGGGGGAAAGGGGAAGAGCTTGTATGCTGCAGTTTGCGGGTTGCCTTCCCCCCTTCTTCTGGTGCTGAGGCTCAACGTCCACCAGCCAAGACTCCGCACCATACCGCCTCACTTTCAGTCACTGATGCCCACTGTTTGTGCGTGACTGATTCCCACCACCCAGGCACACACCCACCTGCACGCCAGTGAGCTTGCTCTAATGGATAGAGCCTTTCTTGTTTTTGAAGTAAAAAAAAAAATTTACAAACCTGGGATCACCTCCTGATCCCAACGCTGGCTCCTCAAATGAGGAGCCGGACTCCACCACCGGAGGTGTAGTAGGGGCAGTGCCAGCAGTGACCTCTACCTCCTCCTCCTCTTCCTCGATCAGCAAGTTCTCCCGCAGCTGGGGGATCAAAACTACAGCCTTCTTCATTTTTTTTTAAACATACCCACCCACACACCCAAAAAAGTCACCCACACAACACACACCAACACTCACCAACCACCCAAACACACAGCACAGCCAAACCCAACACAAACACAGCTAAAACACACAAAACGAACAGCCACCGATTCAAACACACACTCACTTGCCACACAGCTCCGCACGCATGCAAATTTCTGGTTTCCGGCGCGATTACGGCTTCCCGTGCTCTTGTGAGATTTTTTCGGCCGAATGGCTGAACCCGAATAGAACGGTTGAACAAAACGGCCGAACACGAACATGGTAAACCACCCAAATGCATGAACCCGAATGTACAAACCGAACGCGGCTGAACTGAATGGCCGAACCGGAACCACGATCTATTCACCCATCCCTACCTGGCAAGCCCCCCTCCAATTAATCCCTGCAAACTGGCATCCTAAACACACCCTACAGCACTGTGAAAGAGGACATAAGAGAATCTCTCATTGGCTCTTTCCTAAGCAGATGCTTCCAACTTCCCAGTAACAAACATGGGACCTTGGGGTGGGCACAGCACAGCACAGCACAAGGAAACATTATTGACATTTCTGATGTCCAATTGGCATCATGAACCCATCTTATACCACTGTGATAAACATAAGATAATCTCTGGTATAGGATTAGACTCATTCTCTGGAGATGCTTCCCAGACTTTCAACTTGCCAGTACCCAATAACTGCAATCAGGGAGGCTTGTAGGGATGGGCAAACAGAACTGAGTTTGGAAATTCGGTTCGGTTTGGTTCAGTTCGGAAATTCGGTTCGGTTCAGAAGTTTGGTTCGGTTGACTGAACTATTTGAGTTTGATCCGAACTCCGAACTTCCAAACAAAGTTTGGAAATTCAAACCCCATTGAACTAAATGGAATATTATCTTTTAGGAATGGGTGAACAGAGCCGAATTCGGGAATTCGGTTCGGTTCGGTTGGAAAATCGAGTTTGGTTCAGAAGTTCGGTTCGGTCGACCGAACTGGTTGAGTTTGCTCTCAAGTATCACCCACTGTTTGGGGATCCTGCCATTGTACCCTAAGTCAGTGGGCGATCAGACCTTTGCTGTGGCAGGCCCTACAAAACTCCCTCCCTCCAGATAATCATTTCAGTTCCCACTTTTAAAAGCACTTGAAGACTTTTTTTATTCTCTTGGTTCTTTTAGAGGAGATCCACTACTGGTTCCCCTTAATATGTTTTTTCCCTCCCCCTTCTCCTTTTAAACTGTTTTAAAGTGGATCTTATATGGATTTTAACATTTTATGGCATTTCATTGTGTTTTACTACACTAATGTTGTGAAGTGCCCTGAGTGCCATTTGAGAAGATGGTGCTGTATAAATAAAAAATATATAGTTTTATTTTTATTTTATTTTTTTTCATTTTTAAAAATATTATTATTATTATTATTATTTACCTCCAATCAAACACCAAATCTCACCCCCTAAAATTAATGATGCTATTAAAATTGTCATTTGAAAGTCTATACCCAGTCATTGAAACCAGTTATGATTAGAGCCATGATGAAATAATTCAGTATGTTTCATTCACTATTAGGGAGGTTCCACTTCCCAGATTACCTACTAATGAGGCATGGAGGAAGAGAAATAAAAGGACTAGACTAGATGATAAATTGCCCATGAAACCACAATGTTTAGATAAATTGGAAGTTCCACCACACATCAAAAAGTTAGTTTTATTGTTGCTGACTCTGCAGTTCCCAGCAAATGCAACATTTAACCAATGCAACATTGTGGTTAACAGACGGAACACAGTCAACTATGCAAGCCAACACCACAGATGTACTCAATGCATGCACCCAAAGGAAGATGTCTTATGAGAGGATATTTGAAAACTGAAACAATCTTGCAAAAGAACACATTTGCCTTCAGGTCTCTGCATGCGATCACCGATTTTAAACAAGCTGTAAATACTGCAGTAAAGGAATTTGCGGTTACTCAGGATCAAGCTTATCTTGAGTCAAATCTGTTGGCAGTGCAATCCCAATGTGCTGAATTAGGTGCTCAGAAGTGTTGTGGGTTTGAATTCAATTTAAGGCTTTTTAGAGGAAGAAACTGTTGTGTGGGGACATTGCCTGGAAGAGAAGTTAAAGATGGCTACAGGCATTGACAAAATGAGACCTTTCTCTCTCAATTTCCTGTGGGAGGATGGGATCTCTTTTCACCAAATCTAGGGCTGGCACTGCAGCCACAACAGCCATCCCCTAACAGCAAGAGCATAGGAACCTCCACCCCATCACCAGGAATAGGAACAACAGATTTCCTTGGCCAGATGGATATATTTTACAAGTTATTTCAGGCAATGACATATCCTGATCATTCTTGTTCTCTGCTCATGACAGATTTGATGGTAGACTCTATCCTTCTACTGGAGGGCTCATCTATTGAGGTAGTTTAGGAACAATGGTCAGGGGGCTGGACTAGATGACACGTCAGGTACTTCCAGCCCCATGATTCTCGTTAAGACTGTGCCCCTCCAAAGGGAGTAAGGGATTCCCAAGGCCCCACCTAACGAGCAAGAATGGAGGATTCTCTCCAGCCCTGTCCAGGTAGCAAGAGAGAGAACTATGGATGGGGACCGTCTAGGGCCAACAGGAAATCTCAGGGTCAGCAGATGACAGATGGGTCTTCTTGGGGAACTGATGGAATGGTTATCTGCACTCAGAAACCACCCACTCTTCAAAGGTCATGAAAGCAGATGAACACTGACAAAAAGTGTCAGTTTTTGTTATAAAAATAAAAAATCACTGTGCGTGCACATAATGGCTGCTGGGCCATTGTGCGCATGCTCACCCTTTCCCAAAATGGTGCCTGCAGCACTGGTTTTCAAAAATGGATTTTTAAAAATGACTTTTTGAGCGGCTTTGAAATGACTTTTTTTTAAAAATGGCTTTTTGAAAAGGTTTTCAGAAACGGCACCAACACTGCTGGCACCATTTTGAAAAAGACCATTTTGAAAATGGCCTGGCAGGCGTTTGTCACAAGTGTTAGTGGTGTGTGTGTTTTTTTGGTTGGTTTTTTTTTTTTTAATAACTAAAAAAAAAAGAAAGAAATGAAGACCAATGGTTTTGTTTATGAACCACCTCCCCCCAAAAATGAAGGTTTTTTCGTAAATGAAAACAATGAATAATGTGCTTGCTGCACACCTGTATAAAAAACACCTTAAGACTTATTTGTTCTTCAAGTGCTTTTGGGATCCACTGCTTATTCTTCTTGATGTGTTTTCTCCTCCCCTCTTTCCTTTCCCCTTTTAAATTGGTTTTAAATTAAATAATAATGTTTTATTATTATGTTGCATAGTGATCTGAGCATCATTTTGGTGGGGCAAGGGAGGGGCACTATAGAAATAAAAATTATTACTCGAAGATTAAAATGGCATTTTTAATCATGATTTGCTTATGAAGTATTGGAATTGTGCAATACTGAAGTAGTTGAATTGTAGTTACAAATGGGACCCTTACAAAATTTCCTTTTGTTTCCATTAATTAAATGTAATAAATATTTATCCCCATGGGAACAGAAATCTTTTTTCCCCTATGAGCCTCCAGGCGTCCATCTCAGTGGAACTTGTAGGTGGTTTCTCCTCAATGATTTATTGAGTCAAGCTATTTTGTGTGAGAACCAAACACATAATTATAAACAGTGATCCAGAGAAAATAATCCTACACCTGTCTAAGGCTTATGAAGTTGGTGAGTAAACCTATCAGCCCTTCCTGACTTGGGGAGCTACCAAACCTTACAGCTCAGACTAAGCTACTCCTGGGGAAATAAAGGATAATGTTACATGGCTTTACTAAGTGGCCTCTGTTTTATTTTTTTAATGTGAAATGATTTAATAAGATCTACCATTTTGACCTATGGGGGTTACCATCCAGAGGCAAAGATCCTGCTAAATTCCAACTATTGACAATCTCTGAATGAAACATTATAGCTAGAAAAAAAAATTCCCATAGAATTCAATTATGAAAAAGCGCCATTTTCTATCCACTGGCTTTAGGCTTCAGGCTCATATTATTTACTTATTAGATTTACTTGTTTTCTCTTTACACTGGAGTTTTCAAGTGATAAATGTTGCACTGAAGAAAACAATGGCTATTAATCTTTATGCCACAGAGAGAACATTCCTCGTGCTTTGTCCTACCTGGTACAGTATCATCTCCCAGCTGAATATGTAAGGGAAATGATTGGAAAAAATATATACTTGATCAGTTAGACCATTGATCTCTGCTGCAATGACAGCTCCTCTGTTCACTTCACACCATAGAGCATTTACATGAGACATGGGGAGCAGTCATATGAGATGCTTTGACCAGGCTACCATGCCTTGGGCAGCTTTAACCCACTCTGGAGAGCCAGACCATGCAATGCTGTGCATCGTGTGGCTGGCTACCAACAGAAGTTCCCCTGCTTACAGGGGGTGAGCAGCTGGCTGCTACATGATGCATTCTCAGAAAAAGGTTGAAGACATGTCGTGTAGCAGCCTTACCCCAAATAAGGTATGGTTGTGCAAGGCGTGACAGCCTATCTGCTGAGGTCCCTTTGTTATGATTTAATTGTATGTAATATACTATGAGAATTAATATACTGGAACCAATCACCATATTTGAAAATGCATGTAACTATTGTACCAAAGCTCTGAATTATCTGTACTGATCCAGTAGGCAGGATCTCTAGAAATAGCCAGGTAGGCTGTGTGGAAAATAATCTCACATGACTTTCACAAACTCCCAACCACATCATCATGTCTTGCAAGACCAGTGATTTACATCATATTGCTGACCAACCGCACCCAGCCTGGAACAAAGCACTGACAAAGACTAAAACAAAGGGGCTTGATGAGAGGGTGCTTGAACACCCCTGAAGAATATCTCCTTCACGCCTGGAGGGGAAGGAGGAGATGTTTCTGCTCAGGGAGTTGCCAACTGACAAGCAGAAGCCATTCAAGCGGCCATCACCCTTTTTGCACCAGCACAGATGATAAAGGCATATCTACTCCCTGCCTGAAGGGAGGGAAAAAGATGTCCTGTTATCAAGTGCCCACCCTGACTAACAAACAAACTGGGAATGTGACCATTAGCACCCAGGCTCCAGATGGATGGGAAAGGGAGATGACAGCCAGACTCTGTAAGATGAATACCAGCAAGCACATTGCACAATCAAGCACCCTGGAATATGCATACTGAAGAACATCTTCTCCCCAAAACACTATAAAAGACTGAAGCAGAGACCAGAACGTTGTCTCAGCGCTTGGCATCTAACTTGGTGTTCGTGGGCTGTTGACCCTTTCCGGGACCCCTCCATAGGGGGTCCTACAACCCTATCTCCTGCTCCTGACAGATGACATCCACCGTTTTGAGCTTTCAAGACATGTAAGACTGACTTTGGGTGTGGGATATTGTATAGCTAGGTAACTGCTGCTGGATCATTACAGACTGGGTTTTATAAATGTGTGAACAACTAAATAAATCTATAACTATGATTTAAGATCCCTTCTATGTGAATGTCTCATATGTGCAAACCAGGGTGTGTGGGTCCCCCGATCCAAAGAGAGCTAATTCCCTAAATCCTAACAATTGGTGGAGAATTGCGTGCTGGGAGGGAAGATATCCTGTGGTTCCTACTATTGACAGTACCCATTGGGATAAGTACATTTTTGCTGGTCCCCATTAACCCAGACTGTGAGCTGCATTGTTTGGCCAACAGTGCTGCTCACACCCTGGAAACACACTGGTATTGTTAATAGAAGGGAATCAGGGTACTCTCCTAGGGACACACCACACACGTGTGGCAAACACAGGCAATGCCTTGGTTTAGGAAAAAGAGTAGGGGAAGGGTCCCTGTGGAGGAGTGGGGCAAGGTAAAGGTCCTTCCAAAACTAGTGGACTTCATTCAAAATTTGGGAAAATGCCCTTGGACTGATCAGCTCTTTACAAACCCCATTACTGAAAAACAGATATTTGAGGTTTGGGATAAGTATGTTTCTTTATATTCCCCTAAAAAAGAGCATAAGGTCTCTGCTGCTATCTGGCTTCTCTGGGGGGCTGTACAGGATGCTGTAGCACAGATCTCCACCTTAAATGATAATGCTAAAGTAACTGATGTGTTAATGGGAGATCTCAAACGCAGAGAACAACAGAGTGTTAGTTGGCGCAATGAACAGTCCTGTCAGCAACTCAGACAAGCCATTGAGTACAGGGAACTCAACGAACACCTGGCAACATTACAAAAAGATTATAGGCGTCTTCAAAGAATTAATCAGGATAACCTCACCAAGTTGCAGGAAAGCGAAGCAGGTCTGAGATTGTTAATGAATCAAGTCAAAAAGTTCAGGGAAGGAGATCCTGTATCTCATGTAAAATGCCAAGAAAAAATCAACGCTCTCACACAAAGCTTAAAGGGAAAACATGCCATCATTTCAGCTAATAGAAAAATCCCTGTGTCCCAGTGTAGCAAAATGGACCCAGATGCACCCTTTTACGATGATTACCCCTCTGATGAGGAGGAACTTATAACCAGCATTTGTATGCCCATGGCCCCCGATAAGACACTTCCCCACACCCCTGAGAAAACTGCAACTCCCCTGCCTCCCTGTGATCCAGACCCTCTAATAAACAATGCCTCCCTTAAGGAGCACTGGCAACCTCAGCCAAAGAGAGATGCCTGGCATCAAGATCATGCAGGAGGGAAAAGTTCCTCTGGCCAGCCATGGGACTCTTACCCCTTCCCTCAGAATGTCCACGGTCCTGTAGGGTTCCCCAGGAGTCCCCCTCCATGGCCAGGTTTCCAGGACAGGGCTTGGAGTGAAATACAGACATTCGCTAACTTGTTTTGGGGAATGTATTTCACCCATCTCTCCATGTGGCTCCCCCATTCTGCCCTAACCAGCAACAGTGGTTCCTGGCCCCTACAAGTGTAATCCAGCCTGAAGCAAGCCCCCACTTTTTTGTGTGTTTGTGTGTCAAGGAGGGAAATATTGCTTTTTATTGTTGTGATTGGTAGAGTTGTCTTTTAGGTAGTCTGTTTAGGTGTTCTGTTAAAAATAGGGCCTCATCTACACTGTTTTTGCCAGCAAGGGCTAAAACTGTCTGTAAGGAGGAATAAAAGCAGCAGTCTCAAAAATCCTGCCATTTACCATGCTTCTGTGCTGATATGAGTAATTTGTGTGTGCTTGACTATGTGGGATGTATGAGATAGGGTGTATGTATATTTGTATGCTCGAGGAGATCCCCATGTGGGTATGTGTGTGCGTGACTTTGCCTGAGTGCCCTGAGATAGGGGTGTGTGACAAAAATTTGTGTGAGCACATGTGCAAGTGTAATGAATGTTTTATTGAAAGCTTGTGTAAGTGGGTGCGCCTGCTATGTATGTATGTTTGAGGATTCCTACAAATCAGTGCTGGAGCAGGCAGCCATTATGCATGGGTTGTCTACAAAAGTAATACTGTTCGTGCTCTTACAGTATTAAAAGGGGGGAGGATTTATATAATTCCAGTGATTAGTTTCATGAATTAACCATGGGAGTCACCCTTAATTAGGCCTTGCAGAGGTCAGATCTCTTTATTTCTTACAGAAGCAAGAAGGTGGCCTTGGAAGGCAACACTAAGGAACCAACCACAGTTTTTATTTTATTTTATTTCATTAATGTGTGTATGTTATGCCATGGCTGTTTGTCACTCAGTGTTGTGTGTTTATCACTTAGTGTTGTATGTCTATCTATGTGTCTATGTGATATCACTACCTCTTCACCACCACGTGTTTATCTAGGCTTTGTAGTTTGTTTGTTTTCTATTTACAGTTTTTTAAGTTAAGCATCTTTCCAGCTATGTCATGACATCACTCACACTATTTGCGCAAAGGGGTAGTTGTAAAGACTAGCCCCCAGCCCCCACATTGGGTCAAGTGCTGGTAACCTCTGACCCTATCCAATGACAATATCAGCAGACATCACCCCCAATGTTCTCCTTTTGTATCACCACTTTTTCAGGCTTGTATAAATAAATGTTTTTATGTAATACCACCCCCTGGAACTCCCACATGGTATAATGAATTATTTATGCACACTACCCCAGACACTGGATTCATGTTCATGTGTAATGTAACTAAAATTTATGTAAACAATGTTACTTGGACTCTACATGCAAATGAATGAAAGCAATTAAAGTACAACATTTAGCTAACACATTAGGCCATGCAGCTCTGGTTCTCAGATCAGAAGGAAATACAATTACCCATGTCCTAACAGAAGTAGAATATACCATGAAACATTCTTTTTGGGGAAAGTCTATTTGGGTGGTCACCCACTGCTACAGGGGTGTTCAATCTTCTAATACATTCCATTGTTATCATTTTAATCATTCAATGTATTTTAATAGCTGCTGTTATCTGGATTGCATGTTGGGCAAAGAGAGCGATACGAGCCTTGCAGGCCAGGGCTATTCATGCTCCATTGACACGAAGGACATAGGCTCTCTGACTGAGAATTGAGCTCCCTCACAGCCAGACAAGTCAATGATCCTTAAAACCTAAAAGCCTCAAGCAGTCCAGAAGCAAAATTATGTCACCATAAAATTGTGCCACCATATTGCAAAATGGTGACAAGGCGGGGACTGTTACGATTTGATTGTATGCCATATACTATGAGAATTAATATACTGGAACCAATGACCATATTTGAAAATGCATATAACTATTGTACCAAAGCTCTGAATTCTCTGTACTGATCCAGTAGGCAGGATCTCTAGAAATAGCCAGGTAGGCTGTGTGGAAAATAATCTCACATGACTTTCACAAACTCCCAACCACATCATCATGTCTTGCAAGACCAGTGATTTACATCATATTGCTGACCAACCGCACCCAGCCTGGAACAAAGCACTGACAAAGACTAAACCAAAGGGGCTTGATGAGAGGGTGCTTGAACACCCCTGAAGAATATCTCCTTCACGCCTGGAGGGGAAGGAGGAGATGTTTCTGCTCAGGGAGTTGCCAACTGACAAGCAGAAGCCATTCAAGCGGCCATCACCCTTTTTGCACCAGCACAGATGATAAAGGCATATCTACTCCCTGCCTGAAGGGAGGGAAAAAGATGTCCTGTTATCAAGTGCCCACCCTGACTAACAAACAAACTGGGAATGTGACCATTAGCACCCAGGCTCCAGATGGATGGGAAAGGGAGATGACAGCCAGACTCTGTAAGATGAATACCAGCAAGCACATTGCACAATCAAGCACCCTGGAATATGCATACTGAAGAACATCTTCTCCCCAAAACACTATAAAAGACTGAAGCAGAGACCAGAACGTTGTCTCAGCGCTTGGCATCTAACTTGGTGTTCGTGGGCTGTTGACCCTTTCCGGGACCCCTCCATAGGGGGTCCTACAACCCTATCTCCTGCTCCTGACAGATGACATCCACCGTTTTGAGCTTTCAAGACATGTAAGACTGACTTTGGGTGTGGGATATTGTATAGCTAGGTAACTGCTGCTGGATCATTACAGACTGGGTTTTATAAATGTGTGAACAACTAAATAAATCTATAACTATGATTTAAGATCCCTTCTATGTGAATCTCTCATATGTGCAAACCAGGGTGTGTGGGTCCCCCGATCCAAAGAGAGCTAATTCCCTAAATCCTAACACCTTCTGCCTCACCACATGATGAGCTCGATGGCAGGGCTTTGAACAGTGGGTGCTGTCACCATTTGCATGTAACCATGTCACAACAGGGGTGGCATTTTGGTTGGGCCAAGGGAGGGAGGTGGGGAGGGGCAGGTGCCCGCTCTTGTGGCCAGTGCCTCAGCCCACCCCGGCAATGGCAAGAGCTCCAACAGCAGCCTGCCCACCCAATGTCCTTGCAGGGGAGTGGGGTGACCGTCTGCCGAGCTACCCGCACTGGCCACATAGCATGGGGGCTGCACTTGTCCACCACGGGCAGTGCGGGGTGCAGGCTCTCCACAGCCGATGTGGCTGCATCCATGGACTGCACAGTCATCATTTCAATACAGTTCTCTCTGCTCACAGGCCAGTTGTTACCCATCTCAGAGGCTACTGAAAGATTGCATTTGTGTACCTTGGTGCATCTTTCTCTCTGCCTGGAGCACACCATAGTTTAGTTTGAGGACTGTTTTTGTTTTACTCATTTCTAAATCCTGGGTCTAAAAATGCTTACTAGTTGACATTTAAAGGTCAATGTACATTAAAGTAATATTAAGGCTAAATCAGAGTAGGATGAAAATGAAACACTATAATTGTTTGTTTCTGATCATGCTACCATGTGCTATATAATTCCCAACAGAAAAGACAATATTAAATTTACGTAAATTATGATAATGGAATGGAATGGAATATATGAAGTCCTAAAGAAATTTAGAATTAACATCCATATATCAAGCGCAAATGACCCAGGGTTCATTGTTAGATGGAAACTTAGCATTCATTGACCAATATTTTCCTATTGCATTAAAGTCTATTAGTGCAATCCTACTGTTGGTTTACACCGGCAGCAGGCACACTATAGAATTGGATGGCGGGCACTCAGATGTGCATGCAGAAAGCCATGTGGGTCAACAACACATACCCGCCACTGTGACCCCACCCAAACCCACACACCCTGCAGTCTGGGGGATGGAGCAAGAGCTGTGTCTGCTTCATCCTCTGGGCTGTGGGGTGTGTGGGATTGGGGGGTCACAGCGAAGAGGGTAAGCCATTGCCCGGTGTGTCTTACTGTGTGGGTGGGCCATGGGTGTGCCTGAGCACCTGCATTCAGTGCTTGCGGTGCAAGTAAGGGCTGGAGAAAGTAGGGATGGGTGAACAGATCACGGTTCGGGTTTGGCTGTTTGGTTTGGCTGCGTTCGGTTCATCTGTTCGGTTCGGCAGTTCAGTTCGGCTGAGTTCAGTTCGTCCATTCGGTTCGGCAGTTCGCCGAGTTCGGGTTCAGCTGTTCAGTTCGGTCGTCCGAACAGGCCATTCGGTTAGGCTGTTCGGCTGTTTCGTTCGGCCGTTCGGACGTTTGGGAAATGTTGTTATGGGTGATTTTTTTGTTTTTTATATGGTTTTTTGGTTTTTATATGGTTTTCTTTTGTTTTTTATTTGGTTTTTTGGTTTTTGTATGGGTTTTTTATTTATTTATTTATTTTATCTAATATTATATCTATCTATCTACACTAAATCTAACTGCTATTAACTATTCTAAATGCTATGAACTAAATGGATTATCTAATAAGTACACAGACCTACTCCTACAAACACTAAAACTAAA
>QEPC01008452.1:50165-66227 GCA_003113815.1 Sphenodon punctatus | reverse complement strand
AGAGAGAGAGAGAGAGAGAGAGAGAGAGAGAGAGAGAGAGAGGTTAGGGACAGTAGACAGTTATAGGAGTTAGCTTAGTGATAGAGATAGCATTAGTGATTTAGTTTTAGTGTTTGTAGGAGTAGGCCTGTATAGTTATTAGATAATCCATTTAGTTCATAGCATTTAGAATAGTTAATAGCAGTTAGATTTAGTGTAGATATATATATATAATATTAGATAAAAAAATTAAATAAAAAACTCCCATATAACAACCAAATAAAAACCCAAAAATCCCATATAAAACAAAATAAAAAACCAAAAAAACATATAAAAAACAACAAAAACACCCATAACAAAACATTTCCCGAATGGCCGAACCCGAACTCGGTGAACTAACCGAACGGCCTAACTGAACGGACAAACTGAACGCAGCCGAACTGAATGGTCGAACCTGAACCGCGATCTGTTCGCCCATCCCTAATTGGCTCCGTGCAGCCTAGTCCATGGCCAATCGCAGACCATGAAGCCAGTGGTCTGAGGAAAAGAGGGATGGTAATTGGGCAGGCTGGCTGCTAGTCCAAGCCTCTCCACCCCTGGCACCAGGAATGGATGTCTTCTCCTCAGCTGCCCCCCTGCCCCCCCGGGCCTGCTAGCCACGTTTTCCCCGTCCGAACATGCGCAAACTCAACCAAATGCGGGTTCTAGCATTCGGTTTAGCCATTCAGTTCTGCCGTCCGAACGGGCCAAGTTCGGGCCAAACATTGAACGTCTGAACAGCATTTGCACATCCCTACCCCCGCCCTCAATCTCTATGTGGCCCTCGGAGCTCATACTAATATTCAGTGTGGCCTCCAGAACAGAAAGGTCCCTCGTCATCACTGCTATATATATTAAAAGTGTAATCCATTGCATTTATTGAAATCTTGACGATTTTGCCTTTGCAAGCAGATAATGGTACTATTGTGGCCTCTAAACCCTACCATTCTTATTAGTTACAAGTTTGCAAAAAGTATTTTTGTCAAGATTATAATGTATATTTCAGATACTTAGAACAGGGAATTCCATAAATACGACAAAAGTAATTTGAAAATATTTAAAACATATTTGGCAAAAAAAAATAATTAGCACTGAAGAGAAAAGTCAAAGTCAAATTTATTCAATGATTAGCCATATATCCAAATTACAAATAAAACTTATATGACAATAAAATATAAAGTTACTGTAAATAATACAACAATTACCATAAATTGAGAGAAATAGATGAAGTGGTCTCTGTAATAACTCAGTTATGTTAAACCTAGACGTTACAAGAAGAGAGTCAACAACTTTGACAAATATGGTGAACTGGATTCCTCTTGAATTTCTCTCTCAGATTCTATTATGAAAGTATTTTCTAGTTTGAACAAGGGACTGGCTGTCAGAAACTTGATAGGTGTAGAAAACAAAAAGTCTTGATATTTTGGTGGGGAAGGTTACTCTGGGTTAGATTAGTTATAACTTGTTCTTGCATAAACGTACAGAGAGAAAATAAGCTAGATTCTTCTATAATATTGTAGGTAGATAAATATTGCACTCCAAGATTAATTAGTTGTCTCATTTGCTTGTGTGTGTTGGGGCATTTGTACCAAAGATTTGACATAGTTTGCCACCTCACTACACTTCAACTTTAAGACATCAGTCTAATTAAGGTGTCACACTATTTGCTAGAGTTGCTGCTTCATGCATTTTCACTTTACACTCACAGTGTCACTTCCTGTGTTTCCTAATTACGTGGCGTCACTAGTGAATATTAAACCAAAGTTTGACAACAGCTAGCTTCTTTCTTTCTTTCTTTCTTTCTTTCTTTCTTTCTTTCTTTCTTTCAAATTAAATCCAGTAGATTGAATGTGGTTGCCTAGTTTGTTGGATTTGAATTTATAAGAGAATGAAAGATATTATTGGGTGATTTCATCTGTTTACTCCACTTCCCTTCAAATATAGACCCAAGACCTTGTGATGGCCAGTACTTACTTAGGGTATTTTCAGACGTTACAAGATCACTCTCAACCACGGTGAATTCCCTGTGGGTGAGCATGATCCCGTAACATCTGGTCAGTGTTACATCAGATGTTCAGCCCCGTGAATGATGGAGGGGAATCAGATTTACCATACTTCCTCCCTCCTCCCCAGAGGAGGAACGGAAGTGTGGTGAATCTGATTCCCCCCCATGATTCACGTGGGTGACCAACCGGCATAACACTGACCAGACGTGATGTTGACACGCTCAACCATGGGGAATTCCCCATGGTTGAGCGTGTCAACATCATGTCTGGCTGCTGACCACGGCCCGGAATCAGCGGCCATGTTCGCCACTAATTCCAGGCCGTGGTCAATGTCCTGGGGCAGGGCGGGCACTGCGGCCGTATTGACCACAGCGTCCGCCCGTCTCCAGGAGGGCGGGATGCTGGGGGAGCATGGGGGGGTGGGGCTGTGCGACCGCACATTTGGCCACGCAGCCCCGCCCCCCCCCCCCAGATTCTCCGCCGGGATCGACCAACACGTCTGTTGGCCGTGACGTGTTGGCCCCGGTGGGGAATCTGCAGGGTGTTTCCGTGACGGGACAAATTGAGCCCCGTCATGTCTGAAAATCCCCTTAGATCANTCCGTGACGGGGCGAATTGAGCCCTGTCACGTCTGAAAATACCCTTAGTTGCCACCCCAGATTCTCCGCCGGGATCGGCCAACACGTCTGTTGGCCGTGACGTGTTGGCCCTGGTGGGGAATCTGCAGGGTGTTTCCGTGACGGGACAAATTGAGCCCCGTCATGTCTGAAAATCCCCTTAGATCACACCTTTCATTTACAAACTATTGCTTAGAGGAAAAAGCTTGTATTAACAGAAATTGGTCCAAGAAAAGATTTTGCGGCCAATCCTAAAGCCCTGTAAGCATGCACAACATATTCCGCATAAAGGGGTTGCACACAGGTTGTGCGTGAACTCTTGAATTGGCACACAGAGCTTAGGACTGGCCTCATTATCTGAATTACTTTGACTCGATCTATTACTTTGGGGACCAACACAGCAACCACATCCTCTCTTTGTCGGTGCATGTCCGCGTCCCCCTAAGTTTGTGCCCAGTCGGCTTCCAAATCCGGGGCCGGCTGGGTGGGGAATCCCCCTTGCTCTCTGATTTGCCCCCCCCGAGGAACAGGGACGTCACCCTGCCCTCCTGCAGGGGCGTTCCCGCAGGCCTTGGCCTGAACATACAGGCCCTCTGGTCCCCCCGACCCCGTCCTGTGCTACTCCCTCCGCCTTCTGGCTCCCCAGATGCTGTCCCTCAGAGTTCCTCCCACCATGTTCTGCTCACTCCTCTTGCCCTGCGCCGCCCTTTGCTGCCTCTTCCGGGCTCCTTTTCAGTCTGTCCCCTCCCCGTCCACAGGTGCGGCGCGTTCTTCCCGGCCGGGGCCAGGTGCCGGCTGGTGACATCATCACCTCTGCATCCAATGATGTCTCGTGCCCACCTCTGCTGGTCGGGGAACCCGGAAATGCCGGGTTGGCCTCTCTGTTGTCGGCATTGCCCGACTCTGTGTTCGCCCGGCCCATTCTCTCTCCTCCTCCTCCCCCCCCCCGCCGTGGGGAGCTAGCTCCACGGCGTGTTGCGACTAAGTTTTCGCCATCTCGCCTGAGCTTCCATGTCCTCTGGCTGGTCCCGGAGAACCTGATCAGCCAGGGCCATCACAGTGCATCTGGAATGAGACAAGGACTCCAAACTGGGGTTTTAACGGCCACACTCTTTATTCAAATCATAATTACGCTAAGTGGGGTAATTGCCTCTAAGCAATTCAGGTCCAGCATTCTTCACTCATATAAACATTAATAACATAACTTACAGAACTTGGCCTGGATGTGCCCTCCAGTGCCAGTCCAAATGACGTCTCCCCTTTCACTCACCACCTAGAGGCCATGACTGAAGGGACAATGTCTTTTCCAGACTGGAGTAAGGATACAGCACTGAAGGATTGAGGACCATGCTTGTCCTTGCCCTCCTTCTGAAAGGAACCTCTCCCAGGGATGTGACCCTTGCGTTTGCCATGCCCTACTTTTGCACCAGGTGTTGCATCCCCATCTCTTAAGGAGATGCCTCCAATTGCTACTCACTTATCTATTTAACCACATAACAGTGCTGTACCCCTGCCAATAAGGGACCGCCGATTCTGCATCGGACGGTCCCAACCCCCACCCAGCCTAATCTAAACATGAAACTTCAACCAGTTTTGCCTTAATGCCTTCAAGGTAGCCAAATAAACTCCGTTGCCTTCTGGTGACAAGTGTACCCTGTCAGGGTGATGAAACTTGTGTGACCTCTGGGTAATCCCATGGTGAGAGATTCTTTTACCTCCCCTCAAGTGAAGTCATTTTCCCACTTCTCTGTTTATATTTCACTGAGTTTTATCGACTCTTTGGGGGATTCGCGCTTTGTCCCACTTTAATCGTGCTACCAAATCTGTCCAAATAATGGTAGCCCTTGGGAAAAGCTTCTCCACCTCTAATAGGTCGACCTTGATGTTAACCACCATTGCCACCTCCCCCTCATTCTTGGTATATCATTCTCTCACGGATGGATTACCACAAAGTCTGGCAGCTTTTCAGCTGCCACCACCCGTAGAGTGGGGAGCAGCTGGTGCCAATGCATCCCACTCCACCCCACCCAATGAATCACTGTTCGGGTTGTCAATCTCAGCTGGAATCCGCAGCAAGTCTGGCCTGCTGCCTTCATGGCCCATCTCACTAGACTGTGGCTGATGATCCATACAGGACTCCTGCGGTGAAACCTCACAGCATGGAATACGAAAGGTTAGTGTGCCAGCTCCCAGATGTACGCGTGGTATGCCCGGGAGCACCACTGCCCTACTGCCCTTATCTCTTGCTCTGGGAGGGCGGCTGCAACTGCAAAAGATGCTGCCCTGATACGGAAGAAGTTTGACCCGTACTTGGAGGAAGGGAGGCCAAAATAGCTCAAAGCCCTCTGTAGAATCAATGTAAACTGATATCAGGTCATGGGGAGATGTGTGTGTGCCTAAAAAAGGACCCAGCTAATGGAGGGTGGGCCCTACAGTATCCTCTATTACCTAGATCTGGCATAAATCAGGGGAGCCGGCCCTGTGGAGGGTAATCACATGTCCTCTGCCCCGCTGATCCATTTTGGACCACCTCAGGTGCAGGCAGAGTGTCTCGCTGCCCAGCCTTACATCATCAATGGAAAGGGGTCTCCACATGCAATCCCGCCTAGACTAGGGATGGGTGAACAGATCGCGTTTCAGGTTCGGCCATTCATTTCGGTCCAGTTTGGTTCGCCCATTCAGTTCGGCTGTTTGGTTTGTTTGCCGCATTCAGGTTCGGCAGTTCGGTTTGATCCTGTTTGGTTCAGGCATTCAGAAAAAGACTCTCTGTGCGAGGAATGATGACCCCAGACCCAGGACAGTGGGTCCTGGGGCTAGAGTGGCAGTTTCTAGGTATTGGCTATAGCCCTCCCTGCCTGTAACCTGACCCCAGAAACCTGGAAGTGGGTTCTGGGGCTGGAGTGACTGTTTCTTGATGCTTTGGAAAATTGGCTCTCTTTGCGAGGAATGATGGCCCTGGACCCATGATGCTGGGTCCTGGGGCTAGAGTGGCAGCTTCTGGATATTGGCCACAGCCCTCCCTGCCTGTAACTTGGCCCCAGAACTCTGGTGGTGGGTCGTGGGGTTGGAGTGGTTGTTTCTTGATGCTTTGGAAAATTGTCTCTCTGTGCGAGAAATGATGACCCCGGACCCATGATGCTGGGTCCTGGGGCTAAAGTGGAAGCTTCTAGGTATTGGCCACAGCCCTCCCTGCCAGTACCCTGGCCCCAGAACCCTGGCGGCGGGTCCTGAGGCTGGAGTGGCTATTTCTTGGTGAGGTGGAATGACATCGCCTCTGTGTGAGGAATGATGGTCCCAGACCCATAATGGTGGGTTCTGGGGCTAGAGTGGAAGCTTCTAGATACATATTGGCCACAGCCCTCCCTGCATTTAACTTGGCCCCAGAACCCCGATGGCAGGTCCTGGGGCTGGAGTGGCTGTTTCTTGGTATGTTGGAATGACATCGCCTCTATGTGAGGAATGATGGTCCCAGACCCATGAAGGTGGGTCCTGGGGCTAGAGTGGTAGCTTCTATATACATATTGGCCACAGCCCTCCCTTCCAGTAACGTAGGCCCCAGAACCCTGATGGTGGGTCCTGGGACTGGAGTGGCTGTTTCTTTTTTTATATATATCTATCTCTACACTAAATCTAACTGCTATTAACTATTCTAAAACCTATAGAACTGAATGGAATATCTTAATAATTAACTACAAAGGCCTTGTCCTACAAACACACTTTATCTCTGTCTATCTCTATAACTAAGCTAACTAATATGTATATCTATCTAGTAACTGTCTATCTAATAGCTATCTATCGATATATACAATATTACACAGTGGGAAACACAAAGAACACAGGGAGGGGTACAAAACTGAAATGAAAATAAATCTAATAATGTTCCTACTCTAAATAAATCCAAAATTTAAAACAGGGGAAGGGAATCAGGGATGGAATAAGAGGGAGAGGGAAAATGATTGAATGGCGGGAGGGAGGAAGGAAGATTGAACACAGGGAACACAGGGAGGGGTAAAAACAAAAAATAACACCTAAATCTATCTAATATAATCTAAATGAATGGTAATATGGAGGTAAATGGGTTGGATGGGTGAAATAGGAGGAGAATGGCAATGGATTAGAAATAGTAAGGAACAAAAACTGCTAGGAGAGAGGGAGCCTTCTGAAACGCCTGCTGTTCAGGAACAATGACTAGCTCAAAAGGTGTTGGGAAGGGGGGAGACAATCAGTTTTTTCCGTTGCTGTGCTCATCTCATTGCAAGCCCCACTGGCTCCATGCAGCCTAGCCCGGCCGTGGCCAATCACAGATTGAAAATCCAGTAGTCTGAGGCGAAAAGGAATGGTGATTGGGCAGGCTGGCTGCTAGTCCAAGCCTCTCCACCCCTGGTGCCTGGAAGTCTGCTCCTCAGCTGACTCCCCCACCCTGTCATGTTTTGCCTTCCAGTCGCACGTTTTTGCCAGCCGAACTCACCCGAACGCAATCCGAACTGACCAAACTGTTCGGTCATTTCGACATTCAGAATCTAGTTCAGTTTGGTCCGTTCATGTTCGGATTCGGGTTCCTGTTCGGCCATCCAAAGAGGCTGAGTTCGGGCAGAACTCCGAACTTCTGAACTGCGTTCGCCCATCCCTAGCCCGGAGTTGACTATGATTTCGCTAATACGGAAGGCTCAGAAAAAAGCTACCTTGAAAGCTGTTGCCAACACTAATGTTTCAAAGGAATTAAAACACACTTAGGGTATTTTCAGAGGAGGAGGAATGGAAGTGTGGTGAATATGATTCCCCCTCGTGATTCATGGGGTGACCCCCCAGTGTAACACTGACCGACTAGACGTGACGTTGACATGCTCAACCATGGGGAATTCCCCATGGTTGAGTGTGTCAGCATCACGTCTGGCCGCTGACCACGTCCCGGAATCGGTGGCCGTGCTCGCCGCCGATTCCAGGCCGTGGTCAATTTCCTGGGGGGCGGGCGAGCGCTGCGGCCGTATTGGCCACAGCACCTGCCCGTCTCTGGGAGGGCGGGCTTCTGGGGGAGCATGGGGGGCAGGGATGTGTGGCTGCACTTTCGGCCGTGCAGCTCCGCCCCCCCAGATTCCCCACCAGGATCGGCCAACACGTCTGTTGGCCATGATGTGTTGGCCCCGGCGGGGAATCTGCAGGGTGTTTCCGTGATGGGGCGAATTGAGCCCCGTCATGTCTGAAAATACCCATGGTTAAGGGCAACATTTATTCTAAGGAGGAGGGCAGGTGTGATAGGGGGCCTGGTGTCCTGCTCCCTGGCCTGCTCTCGTGATCAGCTCTCCAGCATTCTCCTGCTGGAAAAACCTTGATCAGGTGGGGGGGAACCAGCTAAACCACTCATGAACCCCAATTATGACAGCTTGCTTGTGATGGTCCCTACTGCCACACCATGATGCTGCAAGGGCAGGGAGAACTGCAGCATCTGCACTTTGGGGATGGGGAAGCCCAGCCCCCAGCCCTGTTGTGCTCAAAATTCTTGAAATTTCCTGAAGGCCCTCATATACACCACCTGTGTTCGAGCTGCCAAGGATCCCTGTATGATGTTGTACAGCTCTAGGATCCAAGGATCCACAGTACTGAAGGCAGGGGCTCCAGCGACAGTCTGGATCCCGGGGCCAAGGAACGGAAATGCTCCATCTGGAAGCGAGAGAGGGCATTGTCTATTCCGTTACTAATGCCAGGTACATGCCTGGAAAAAAACAGAATGTTATGCCTCAAGCAAGCTAAAACTAACACCCTAACCAGCTTCATGACCCGGGGGAACTTTGAGGACAGAGAGTTGATCACGTGTACCACTGCTATGTTGTCACAGCAGAAGAGGACAGAGCATTCAGCAAAGTTGGCTGCCCAGAGACGTACCGCCAATACAATTGGAAAAAACTCTGGGAACATCAGGTCCCTGGTGACCCCTTGCTCCATCCACTCTGATGGCCATGGGGCAGTGCATCACTTGTCCAGAAAATACACCCTGAACCCATAACCTCCTGCTGCATCTAAGTGGAGCTGGAACTCAGCCTCTAGCAGAAGTTGCTCTCGCCAGAAGCTAACTCAATTGAAATCGTCTCTCATCTCCCTTGTGACCCTTATATGATAGTGAGCGGGAGGACTCCCTTTCAGCTTGCAATACAAGTAAGCCAAGAATGCCACCACCCTGCAAGCAAAATTAAGGGTCCCTACCAAGGACTGTAGTTCCCGCACCGTGATCTTTATAGCAGATTAACATTTAGCTATTTTGGCCTGCAAAGAGCCTAGCTTACCATTCGGGAAATGGGAGAGGAACCCGACTGTGTCAAGTTCTATTCCCAGATATTTTATTTTTTATTTTATTTTCATTCATTTATTTATTTGTTTGGCTATTGCCATATACAAAATATTAAACAATTCCAAAATACAAAATTAAAATTAAATTGAAACAGCATAATAAACCATTCCACCTTCAATACAAAATCAGACATAGTATATACAATAATAAATAAACTAAAAATTGGTCATTTTTATTATTTTAATTATTTTATCCATGTTCCACCTCCACCTGTTTATCCCATTTCTTCCTCAAAAGGGAAGCTCTATATCCAAATTTGGCCACTATCTTTGAAATATGGGTATGTCTGTCTGCAAGACAATGCCTTAACCGCTCATATGGCCCAGGAACTACATAGAAACCTAACTCCTCCCCCATCTCTTGTCTGGGAGCTTCATAGAGAGGACAGGAGAGAAAATAATGACTTAGGTCCTCCTCCTCCTCCAACCCACAAACGCACGTCCTTTGCTCATAGGGTATGCCCTTATACCTTCCCCGTGATACTGCTGACTCAAAGCATTGGAATCTGAGGGCTGTAAAAGCCCTTTTATGTTGGAATTCCTGTATTTCTAGGAAATAAGAGCTACCCTCCTTAGAGGGTAGGAAAGCGCCATATAATGGAGCAGTTTTAACTACAAGAGCAGATGCCCTCCCTGCCTGCAAGGCTATATCCAGAGATCTTTCCTTTAGAATCCTGATGCTGTTTTCCACAGGGAATTGAGTTAGGAAAGGGAGTGGTAATCCCAAAAGATTGAATTGATTTTGTACATAATTCATCCAAGGAAACGCCTTGGAGCCCACTTCCTTTCTTCAAGATTTATGCACCAAGGTATCTTCAGCCACTGCATTTAATCTTAATGCATACACTAATAAACAGTTCTTTACTTGGACTTCTAGCATGGGGGAACCTATTTCCAACCTGGCCAAAGCTGAGGGTACACCTACTGGGATTCCCAGAATTTTTTTGAGGAATTTCGTCTGCAGCGGCTCCAATTTTGTTGAAATTTTTGGGGAATACCCCCACACCTGGGCCCCATACAAAATTTTTGCCAGTATTTTCTTTCGAAACACCTCCAATATTGGGGCAAAAAGACAACCCACCTTTGGTGTAGAAAAATTTCTCCACAACCCTTACACTGGCACTTGCTTCTTGTTTAACTGAATTTATACGGGGCTCCCAGGAACCGTTGTGAGAAAACGTTATCCCCAAATATTTAAAGGAGCGAACTTGCTCAATTTTAATCCCATTTAAATACCACAACTGTGGTCTAAATTTTTTGGTGAAAATCAATATCTTTGTCTTTTGCAGGTTTATACATAACCCTAACTTAGCACATTCAGTTCCAAAGTCCGATAGTAGCCTGGTTAAACCAAGTCTAGCTGTAGATAGAAGCATAGTATCATTGGCATACATTAGCAGAGGAAGCCGCTGGCCTGCAATCCTGGGTGCCAGGTAATCTTCCTTTTCCCGATGTACCAATATCAGGAAATTCAAATACACATTAAAGAGGGTGGGGGCCAAAAGGCACCCCTGCCTTACCCCCCTGGAAGTCGGGATGTTATCCGTTAAGGCTCCTCTTGCTCCCACCCTACCCTGGACACTAGTATTCGTATAAAGTGACTGAATCAGCTTCAGAAGACGGGGATCTATATTCATTTGGTGAAGCTTTTCCCATAACCTATTCCTATCTATTAGATCAAAAGTCATTGTAAGATCAATAAATGCTACATAGAGGTCTAACCCCTTTCTCTTGCATTTACCCACCAGATGGTTCAAAATGAAACCGTGATCCACTGTGGATCTGCCAGCACGAAAACCGGCTTGCTGTTCAGCAATGGCCCATTTATTCAATCGGGTCAAGAGGAGCCTCGTATAAATTTTAGAGATAACTGGCAAAAGGCTAATTGGGCGATAATTTCGTGGGTCATCTCTTGAACCCTTTTTATAAATGGGGATAACTATACTAGTTCTCCAGTAGTCAGGAACCTCTGCCGTGGCATTTATGAGGGAGGAGAGATGGGCCAATGCTTCACTCCACCATTTAGTGTTCTCCTTAAATCATTCCGGAGGGAGGATATCACCACCTGGGGCCTTCCCTCTCTTAAGCTGCAATATGGCCTCATCCACCTCATTCACTGTGACATCCTGCCACATGGGGAATGAATCTATTACCTCAGATTCAATGGAATTTCCTTGCAGTAAACGAGCATTGAAAATTTCGAGGAAATGCTTTGTTCAAACAGTAGCCAAGATTTGAATATCTTTTATTACTATCGGCCTTTTCCCCAGATAGCCATTGACCCTTTTCCAGAAGACCCCAGTGTCACCACATCTAAGGCCCTCTAGGAGCTTTACCCAACTTTCCACTGCAAAGGTCAGTTTCCTCTCCCTAACAAATGCCTTATACTGCACCCTGGCCTGACTATATCTCCTTGCTAGCTCCTTAGTATTTACCTTATTAAATTGTCTCGCCAGTCGCCTAAGATACGCTCTTCTACTAGCACATTCCCCATCCCACCAGTGGAATGGAGAAAAAGATGACCTATGGTCCCGGCATCCTGACTTCGTTAAGCAAGGAAGTAGGATATCCGAAATCTCCTCAAGAATTATTATGGCCCTCCCCATATCATTTGTTGCCAACAAATTTGACCTTAGTGCGATTGCTGTTTTTGAATTCAAGATGTTAAATATCTCATCTTCCAGTTTAGGGGACCAGTGCTGTCTTATCAAGGCGCAACCCATTTCTTCATTTGTGCCAACTTCCAAAGAACAATCTAGCTGCGGGGGCTGTACTTGTAAGATTAAGGATAGTGGAAAGTGATTACTCTCAACTCTGTAGATCACCCTAAATTCCTTTACATTTTTCCGTTGGAGCGGGGAGATAATACCATAATCAATGACACTGGCCCCATTGGAATTGACAAAGGTATAAGCTCCCTAGAGATCCCCCTGTGCGTTCCCATTTAAAATGCAGAGGGAGTATTCCAGTATGAATTTATACAAACATTTGCCTTGTTGGTTTGTAACCTTGTCCTGCGAGTTCAAATCAGGGTACTTATCAAAGGTTAGATGTAACCCCATTTCTCTCAGCACCTGTTCTGAGTTTATCCCAATTCTAGCATTTAAATCACCTAAAATCAGGCAATCATCTAATGGGAAGGCATCCTGATTTTTTGCAAAGAGGGATTCGAACTCCTTTCACACCCTGGAACCCCCTGCCCCCAGAGGAATGTAAACATTATAAATTAACAGTCCCCCAACTTGATCATCCAACAGCCTAACCAATTGAATTTGAGACCCCTCCTCCATTAATACTGTTAATTTTTAATCTAACAGCTTCCGTACTAGCATAGAGAGCCCTCCCATGGGCCTTCCCTTTTTTCCTGTAACGGCCTGTGCTGCTATCGCCCAGTGGGTAAACCCCCCAAAATTCAATAACTCTGGATCCTTTGCCCATGTCTCCTGAAAACAAACTACATCAAAACTCTGAATGAAGTTCATAAACTCACAAGCATTGCACTTTATTCGAATACCTGAAACATTCCAGGATAAAAATTTTAGGGAAGCAGAGCTTTTCCCCTGATATCAGGCAGATTGACCATTAGAGGCCAAGCTAGTTTCCCTCCTTTCAAGAGACCTCTCCCTAACTCTATCTTTGAAAGAAAAAACACCTGGCAACAAATGTGACTGCTGCCCATTTGTGTCCACTTGTGACTGGCAACTTGCTAGGTTATTTGACCCAGCCATATCCTGGCTACTATTCTTCTCTGATCTTTTGGCCCCACCCCGCTCATACTGTTGATGCATCACTTTACCTAGGGGATCTTTCAGAACACTTTCACTCTTATTTCCATCTTCAAGCCTATTCTTCACAGCCATCCTTGTCACATTGCTCCCACCCTGTAACGACTGACCTAACAAGACCTTTCCGGGATCACTTCCCAGCGATGTATGCAAGGTCCTAACAATACCTCCAACTGTCTTATTAGTAGGTGTGGAAGCAGCTGTCGGGGCCTCTAAGCCTGTCAATAGGTCTCGGGGGAACTCGAAACCTATGATTACTACTACTCCCCTTCCCACTTTTCTGTTTTGTAGTGGCAATACTCCCAGATTTCCCCGCTCTGGCACATATGGCATCCAGTCTTCCCAGAATCTCCACGAAATTCATTGGCTGCTGCAAAGAACAGCCTTTTAGTTTTAGGGAATCAAGATGCGCCACCTGTGCGCCTTGATCATGCACTAAAATTGATTGAACTCCCAGCTCCATAGGTTCCTCCCTTCTTTGATTTAATTCCTGTTTCGAAGTCAGTCTTTCCTGCGCTAGTATGGGATGTGGCAGATTCTCCACACCTAATGGAGGGATCCTTCTGGTAACTACCCGAGGAACTTTATTTCCATTTGCCCATCTAGACGGGGATGACTGAGGTAAGGTAGATAAACCAGGGATCAAGGAAGAGCACACCCCCTTTTCTTTCTCTGTCACAGGTAAAGTCTTTGAGTTAGTAGGGGGAGGATCCTTATGAAGAGTACGGGAAACATAACCCCCCCGATTAATTAATTTTGTCTCATTTGCCAAGATTCTTGATACTATCTCTGCTGATTTAAACGTGGCTATAAACATCCATCGCTTTTCTCGAATTAGCACATGGTGTATTGCTATTATATCTGAGCGAAAGAAGGAATCTTCCAGCAAAACCCTCAAATGCTCTGCTATATCCAGGGCAGTATTCCAAAGGGGGAGTACCCCTGACGGCAGTGGCAATACTACAAACGCCAACCTATCAGGGGTATATACTAATCGGCCCCCACCCTCCGTAACCACTACTCCCTCGGGAGGGGAAGCCGCAGTTCCCCTCTGTTCGGGAGGTTCCACCGAACGTAACTGAGGGAGCTGGGCCTCTACACAAGCTTGATTTTTCATATGGTCCAAAGATTTCACCCCCTTATGCAAGGCATCAACTTTTTTGTTTAGCTCATACAACTGAGCACAAAGAGAGCGCAGAGTATGTGAAGTTATTCATGCCAAGTCCGCTACCACTGTCATGGATCCCGGACACTGATCCACAACAGTCCTAGAATCCACTGTTAGGTGACTTGCATCCATTACTGCTTGGCTTAGAATCACCTGCGATTCTTCCCACCCCAGTTCCTTCTCTTGGCTATGGAGTGTCAAAGGAGCAAACTGATTTTTCAGTTCAATAGGCAAATGTTCCCTGCCCTGAAGGTGCCCTATTTTCCGAAAAAAACAAATCAGTACGTCTCTGTTTAGAATCTTTAGCCTGGGGAGGCTGCCTCAAGGCAGGCTCCTTCCTTCGGCACTTTTGGTGTGCCATTTGGAACCAACTTCTTGTGCTTTATGAAACTACAGCTCCATCCTACATCCACTCTCCACCTCAGCTGACTACTAGGTGGTCAATGAGGGAGTGGTACACCACACCCTTGAAGCTCACCACTACCAGAAACTGGGTTGGTGGATCTTCTCCCTTTGATAACAGCTTAAATACAGCAAAATTCTGGGCCACACTCCTGGGCACTCCAAAGGGCACTCAAAAGGGCGCTGCCGTAGGTTCACCTGGATCTTTTACTTCCCCGCAGGTCTCTAGCTCCGCCCCCGGACAGCCAAACTTCCCCCAGTCCCAGCGGCAGGTTAGTATGTTGCAAGGATGGCACAGTGGACCCCTCAGCAGGACAGCTCGCAACACACGCCGCCGTAGGTTCACCTGGATCTTTTACTTCCCCGCAGGTCTCAAGCTCCGCTCCCGGACAGCCGAACTTTCCCCAGTCCCAGCTGGCCGGTTAGTATGTTACAAAGACGGTACAGCGGACCCCTTCAGCAGGACAGCTCGCACCATACCTATTCCCAGATATTATTCATTTAATTTTCTATAACTATGACTATGGCTATGTCTTAATAAATAAGACATAGCCCTCTGTTTTTTGAGCAGCCCATAGGCATGGCTCAGTCAAAATAATATTGCCCCTGAAATTGAAAACCCAGGAGGTGAAAACTCTCCAGGTGAACCAGCAGCAGTTGGAAGGCAGATTTGATATCACACTTGGCCAGCAACATGTGTGGGCTGGCACTTTTTACTAGGGATGGGCGAATGCAGTTCGGAAGATCAGAGTTAGAACCGAACTCGACCAGTTCGGTCGACCGAACCGAACTTCCGAACTGAACTCGATTTTCGAACTGAACCGAACCAAATTTCCGAACTCGGTTCTGTTCACCCATCCCTATAAGATAACGTTCCATTTAGTTCAATGGGGTTTGAATTTCCAAACTCTGTTCGGAAGTTTGGAGTTCGGACTGAACTCGAATAGTTCAGTCGACCAAATCAAACTTCTGAACCGAACTCGATTTTCCAAACAAACCAAACTGAATTTCCGAACTCGGTTCTGTTCATCCATCCCTACTTTTTACCAATTGTACCACCTTGTTAAATGAGGTGTAGTGGACAGCTGTAAGTTCCTTCAGGATGCATCCTTTACTGTTCCTCCCTGAGGTTGAGATAGGTGATAGATCAGACAGAATTCCCTGGGGGCTTTCTTTGGCACCACCCCTAGGGGGGAGACCACCATGCTGTCAATCGTCAGGACCTGGTACGGCCAGCTACTCTGCCCTCCCATACTTCTTTATCCAATTTTGCTTGGACCACTGGTTCTATTCCAATTACTAATTTAAGATTTGGGGGAGGTTTAGAATGCTGTACACCCACCGCCGGTATCGGGAACCTCTCACAAAAGCCATTTACTATATATGCCACCTCTTCCTTGTCCAGGCATCCTTCTAATGCCCTTTCCAACCTTTCTACTTTAACTGGAGTTGGAGCCCTTTCTCTGACCGACCGTCCGAGGGTAACCTCTACCTTGGGGGCCCGATTTGCTCTTTCCCTTTGACCACGACTGCCTTCGCTTGTTGTATGCTGTTGTGGCGTGGTATCCCCTGCAGATGGTGCAGGCGTAGTTGTTGCCAGGAATTTAGAGTTAATAGGTTCAGGCTTCTGAGGCCTGGATCATGGCTTGCATATTAAGAATATTTACATACTTATATTCGATATATTTTACTTATTTTATATTAGATATTTAATCACTTATATT